>SRMA01027097.1:419855-542533 GCA_007224835.1 Danionella cerebrum | reverse complement strand
AAATAATATAAATTTATTATTAGCGCGATATTAAGTGCAGCGGAACTCCTAGGCGAGTTTCCGCACGGACGCTATTGAGTGACGCACAGTAGAGCTGCACGGGTAGCTGAGCTGTGACTGTGAGAAATGGCAACAGCGAAAGAGAAGCCAGAGCTTGAAGACCCTCCCACCTCACTACGGTCTCCTGTTTGGGAACACTTTGGCTTCTCTGTTAAAATACATAACGGGGATAGACGAGTGGATAAATTTAAAGTTGTATGCCGACATTGTTCCACGGAGATCGGGCAGGCAACACATCTAACATTTTCTACCGCTGGAGATATTGTCACTGCAACCAGATCTGTGCTCTCTTCAGAAAATGTGGATAGGTTAATCTTTTTAGCCTAAAACTTGAAAAGTTAGTTTTGTTGATATATAAGCTGAAGCTGTTGCTAGTGTTAAAAGTTTTCAGGTCCTAACTAAATGCAGTATTTCATTTTTTATTTAAAAAAATGTGTATTTCTTTATAGAGTGTGCAATTTATTTAAAATATCACCCAAATGTGTCACTTTTATTTATTTTATGCAAGAATTCTACTGTGTATTGGCAGCTTTTAAAAATAAAGAATATGTAAGTTCTTATTGTTTTGTACCGAACCGAATGAACCGAACCGAACTCTCCAAGACACTGTACCGAACCGAATACGATTTTAGCGTACCGTTACACCCCTAACCGTTGCACACAAAAAACTGTTCGTTTTGACTCACCTGTCTTCATCAGGGCATTTGGTGTGATTTCATGCTTATTCTAGTCACTTTTTGTCATCATATGTATTTCTTTTTGGCTGGAAGTCTTTCATCAATAGCACTTCTAGCCCGAGTTCTCAGAACAGTAGATGTGTGCACTTGGGTTCTTCTGGTTTCTCCCAGTTCCGAGCTGATTGCACTGATGAACATCCTCTATTTTTCAAGGGTATCAAGCTTGCTGATTCGAGTTTATTTGGTTGACTACTGCATCTGTGATGCTTAATCCTCAGTGTTGCCCATTTATTTGTGTTTCTTTAGAATCCGGGAACATCTAAACCTTATTTTGCTTGAAATCCCTGTCTGGGAAAGACCTTGTTGATGCAGCATAGCATTTGTCTTGTTGCTGGGCTCAAGATTGATGATCCTCAAACCTAACTGCTATCCTACAAAATTCCTGACTCGTGTGCAAGTGTATCTGAAAAGACAGAGGTTTGACAGCATAACATAGTTACAGCAAATGTTTTTTTTTTTACATCTACCTAAAATTGCATTGCACTGTATATAACAAAAATATCCTTCATTTGTCTCTGACTCAACTGATTCCTCACAAGCACCCATGTGAATCAGCACATCTGATGGCAGTTGTGTGAGTCACTGAGGCCAAAGCTTCAGTGCTCGTCTGGAAGGATACTGTGTCAATCCCTTGCACAAAAGAAGCACTTAGATATCTCCTCCAACACAAACCCTGCTTTGTCATGTAGACTTCAAACTCCCATCTATTATTTCGTTTTAGGTCATGTTTTGTGCAGTTTGCTTTTGACTCCTGCAATGAGCTGCTCTGAGATCAGATGTGGATTAGGGTTGGTTTGCCACAACACAGTTGCCAAATGCACAATGAGTAAAATCAAAATAGGGATTGGTTTGCTAGGAAGAGTTCATACAACACAATATAATTATCCTCTGGTTACTAGTGCTGCACATCTTTCATGGACAAATGGTTCAATTTGCACCCTAGCGATCAAACTGTTAACCCTACCAACCAATTTTCTGATCTATATCTCAGCTTTGGCGAATGATAGAGACATGTGGGTTGGTTTATATAACTTATAGTGGCAAAGGCAACATTATATTATGTCATTGAACCCTCCATAAAAACCACACTGTTTACCATAGCAACCAATCTAGCATAACTTTATCTCAGCTTTAGAAAATCATGGGGGTTGATTTATTTATCTTATGATGACATAATATACATTGTATTTGGTCACTGACCTCTCCATAGTAACCAGACTGTTTATCCTAGCCACCTATTTGACTTATCTCAATGATTTTAAGAAAATCGTTGATTTATTTGTGATGGGGGTGGGGGAGGGGGGTTTTATATAATGTCACTGACGTCACTGATTTGAAATAGCAAACAAATTATGTTATCTAAATCTCAGCTTAGTGAAATCATTGAGAGATGGGGGTTGGTTTATATCACTAATAGAGCACTAATCACTCCCATAGCAACTAAAAAGCCTGCCTTGGCAACTATTCCATAATTTATAAAAATCCTAATTATAAAAATACTTTTTATACAAACTTTGTGTACAAACCTTAGCCATCTAGTTTTTTATTGTTGACTGATTCATTTAAAATACACTGGATTCATTCTGAGAAGATAATATTCATCAGATATTTTATAAAACAAGTCTATGACATTGTCCATGGAATATTTTATTCTTATAAATATGCAAAAGCCTACATATTCTCAAGCAGTGGCTCTTTGGTGAAATAATCACATGTCAGTGTATTAACTTTTTAGACGTGGACCCCAAAATAAAGTCTGAATCAGTGCAGTTCCAAAAGTTTGAGGCAAGTAACAAATATTTCAACATAAACAAGTTACACACCTCTATACTCTTTCTATGGAACATATTAAAACCGTTAAATATTGATGACCCCTAGTGGTCAACAAACACATCTTTTATCTAAAAGTGATTTAGAAGAAAAAAGTTTTATGTTAAATGAGAAACCAAAAAACACGAGTATTGTGGCATCCCTACTTTTAACTGTTGCTAAGTGTCTTAATGGGGCTGCACCAAACTACCTTTCTGAGCTTATCAGTTCATATAATCCCTCCAGATCTCTGAGATCAGCTGATCAGGTGCTTCTTGTGGTACCTAGGGCCAAGAGAAGGCGCCTTTTCTGCTGAGGCACCAAACTTTAGAACACACTTTTTAAAACAATCCCTTGTTCACAAAAAGACAAAGTTAACCAGAGATTAACTCGATATGCTGGGATGTTAGAACAAGATCTGTTCTTGGAATATTATGTTGTCCTGTTGTTTTTATACTGCTCTTTTTAATCTCTTGCTTGTGGAATAAATAAAGGTGAACAAATGAACACTCCTTTCTTGAGACGTGTCTCTCGTTTCGCGTATCATTCATGTCTGGTGTCTCTCCTCGCTTGCACCTGTGTGCCATTTTTCATTATTGCTCACTTGGTAGTGATCACTTGCCACTTGACTCAGTTGGACTCTCACTTCTCGCCTCTGAGCTGATGTTAAAGTTGTTCGGGTTTAACTATTTCCCTATCTTTATTAAGAGATATCTGCATTGTTGTACCATCGCCTTTACTGCCTTATCTGTTTGGTGTTCACTCTGTCTTTGGCTACTTCTTTTCATCTGAATCGTAGCTATGGGAAACTGCTGGGAAAGCTTAATTTTGCTCCCTGCATGGACACTCTTGTTCCCTTTTTTGCTGGAGGGGTGATTTTGTGTTCTTACCCAGGAGAAGGTTGTTACTGATGGCTGCTTTTGTTTGTGATTGTTATTTCCTACCAATGAATATTCAGAGACTGCATCCCTGTTCATTTAGGTCCATCCATTCTCATGGATAGCATGCAGCATTAAAGCTTCTTCCTTATTGTCTGGTAAGGTCCGATGTGGCTCCTTGAATTGTAAGGGAAGCTACCAAACTATTAGTACCATTTCTGTAAACATTTGTATCCATTATGTTAAGAAAGATGGTGTCTTCTACAGATGAGGTAACTTTGTTATCATTCTCAGTTAGAGCGGTCTGACAAGAGCTTTATTGATACTTTACTAGAAACTCTACAGCCGTGCATGAAACTCGTACAGGGTTTAATGATTAATGGTGGTATGTAGGTCTTGAAGGTATTAATTATTGGTTAATGTACATTACCAAGATAAACCTTTCCAATTGCCAAACTCCAAATCTTTCAAAACCGCTGGTATTGCATATTTTTGCTTGTGAAAGTAAACAGTAAGCTTGATACATTGTTCCTATCAGATGGATTTTCATCTCTAGAAACCAACTTTTAATGCAATTTATTCAATGGGTATTTAGAGAAAATGCTAATATGCAAATAACATGCCGACCCGCTGGCTGCACGGTGGCGCAGTGGGTAGCACTGTGGCCTTACAGTTAGAAGGTTGTTGGTTCCTGGAAGGAGTTTGCATGTTCTTCCGGTGCTTGCGCGGGTTTCCTCCGGGTACTCCGGTTTCCCCGACAATCCCAAAAACATGCGATTAGGTTAATTAAATAATCTAAATTCCCCTTAGGTGTGAATGTGTGAGTGAATGTTGCCCTGTGACGGACTGCTGACCTGTCCAGGGTGTACCCCTGCCTCTCGCCCAATGTTTGACCCCCGTGTCCCCGAAAGGGAAAAAGCGAGTTGGAAAATGAATGAATGCAGACCTGCAGAGGTCAAATGCACCATGGAACCCTGACCACATTCTCCATTTAAATGCAAAATTTATTGGAACCACAACACAATTGAGCCAATGGAAAGCTACAGGGATGTTATTTTAGAAAAAAAAATACTGTAAGTCAGCAGAAAAGTCTATAAAGTAGAAGATTTTTGAGCAAAGGTTTTGGGGAAAAATCTTTCACAGTTGTACCAATTTGTCATACACCGCTATCATACACGGAGAGGCCGGAGCAGGCAGGTTGTAAGAATAAAGAACCCATATGCAAGGCAGCCATGATTTTGACAGGTTTATTTACCAGAAACTGACTGAAAAAAAAAACAGAAATAGCCCATAAAGGGGAGAACCTCACATGAACTAAAACTACCACAGAAAAATAAACTAGAAACAAAAGCAGACTATAACAGAGCTGGAGCTTAACAGCACTAAAAACTGAAACAGAAACAGATAAAACTCAAAGCTAGAGGGAACCAAGAGCAATTGATGTGAAC
The DNA here is from genome assembly GCA_007224835.1 of Danionella cerebrum. Taxonomy (NCBI): domain Eukaryota; kingdom Metazoa; phylum Chordata; class Actinopteri; order Cypriniformes; family Danionidae; genus Danionella; species Danionella cerebrum. The sequence goes on along the minus strand of SRMA01027097.1, from coordinate 537,601 downwards.
GAAATGAACCCTTAACAAGACACTGAAAACAGAGGACATATAAAGGGACAGAAAACAGCAGATACAATGAGCAGCAGGTGTGAAGTAAACGACAAGGGAGGTGAGAAACCAGTAGGAAAACGAGCAAAGACACATCAGGTGTGAAAGCCACAGAAATGGGAAGGAGAAAAATAGAGGAAAAATGTAAAGTTCGTAACACAATTAACTTATATATATATTGTTCAGAAAAATCCATATGCTTTGTCAACTCAGTGTTAAAATAATGAGTTTTTAATGACACTTCTGCATTTAGAAACTTACATATGGGGGGGAAAAACCTATCAATCAATTTGTATCAATTGCCCATAGAGGAGGTTCTAGGCAACTACGAATTTATCAGTTGCTTAAGACTTTTAGAAGTAAGTACAGTTGAAAAACAACAGTTCAGAGTACTCGAAACTGTAGAGTTGCCTTCAATTGTTCCTTCTTCACAACATCTTTGTTATCCTTTGTTATGATTCATCCTGCTGCAAATAACTCAACATGGCAACCCTGAACAGGTGGCTTTTGCGTGTTTTTACTGATGATGAGTGTGCTTGACTTCTGTGAGTCAGATGGGGAAATCAAACAGGGGAATCCTGAGTCTGGCGAGTTTTCAGCAATTCAGCTGTCAGCCGTGCTCATTTTTAAAGTTAAAGCTGGGCGATTGAGTACTGCTCAGTGACAAGGCTCTGATGTCAAATGGTAATTACAGGGCGGCTTATGTTAGTCACAGGCTCAGGATTCTTCCCACAGACAGAAGCCTCACATCTTCCCTTCAGGCTAACCACGAGGCCTGTAAGTAATACGCTACTTGAAGCTAATTACCACAGATCATTAGCTGAGGTGAATGTTAGGTCAGATGAGCACTCTTCAAACAGCTGTATACTCACACGGCTGAAAACCAATGCAAGTCTTGGCTGTTCTTTAAAGTTGGTCTTAATTCGGATGAAAAAACTTTAAATCTCAGAAAATCTCAGTATTTTTGCTGGTGAAAGTAAACAGTGAGCTAAATACATTGTTCCTATCAGATGGTTTTTCATCTTTGGAAACCAACTTGTAATACAATTTATTCAATAATTTAGAGAAAATGCTAATATGTAAATAATATACTGACCCACATAGATAAAATAGATCATGGCACCCTGACCACCTCTCACTCTCAATTAAACACACAGAAAAATGTGAAGATCTATAATTGTGTGCACTAAATCTGTGTCCAAATACATCTACATTCAGTATCCTAAAAGCTCCAGATCTTACCGTGGTGTAGTGATAGCAGGACGTCCTGCTGTGCTGTCTCTCTGGTATGAACATCCTCACATTCACAGCCATTATAGGACAAAGCTTCCACAGGTAAAGTGCGCAAACAAACGCTCGAGCCCTGCATCAGGAGCGGTCTACCACATTCACCACTGTAATCAACTCAGCCATGTATCTGTATGTGGTGGCAGTCAGGCTAGGATAATTTTAGCTGTGAACTGCATTCTGGAGGATCAGAGAGAGAGGGAGAGGTGTATCTTAAGCAGGAGTTCCTCTGTGTGTCACCATCAATGTCAAATATGCAAACACAGAAATATTCCAAATGGTCTTTAAAGTAATGACTGTAAACAACCATGTCATGGATATTGGCATCATAAGAGTTTCAGTAGAGATGAAACTACAGACAAATTACAGGACACTGATTGTTCAGAATATCCCACAAGACTGGCACAGTTTGCTATAGTACCAAGTTTGACAGTAAGAAGAGATCAGCACCATACACATTCCTGCAAAATGGTAAACAGTCCAAAAGAAAGATAGATAGAGAGACTGACCATATAAGAGATGGAGGGAAAGCCTGACTGACCTTCTGACATGAGTCCAACAAAAAGAAAAACCGACCAATGTAAAACGGATACGGACCAATTAATCGATTATAAAATAGATAGACAAACAGAAACGCCCAACAGAGAGAAAGACTAGAAGCCAGACAGACACGATTAACAAACTCCAAAACACTGGTTGACCATGAAACACAGACAGACCAACAGACAATAAAACATGAAAGGAAAAGACAGAAAGGAAAATAGAAACAAACTCACAAACATAAAAGCCTCACAGACAGAAACAGCACCAGACAGAGTTAAACTAACGACAGACACACTAATAAAAACAGCTGAGAGACAGACAGACTACAAGAGATAACAACAGCTTACACATAGCCAACTCACAGACTGGAGAAACAACGAGAGAAGTCAATAGACAGATACATAACACATAAACTGACACACAACAGGCTGGCCAGACAACAGACATGTGGACTCGGCAATAGACAGAGTGAATGACAAAAACATTAACCGACCCTAAACTGACACATAACAACAGACTAACTAGATAACAGACATATGAACAGTCAAATGAACTGATTGACCAATAGACAGACAGTGGCGGGCATGCATGTAGAGCATTCATAGACAGTCACATTGACAGACAGACAAACTGACCCTAAAACTGAAATCACAACAGACAAATCAAGAGACAAGTGGACTGACTGGAGAAAGACTGACAAAATGACTAATAGACAGACTGACCGACAGAAAGAAAGACAGACATGCATGTAGATTATTTAACAGACAGTCATACTGACAGACAGACAGACTAACTAACCGTAAAGCTGAGATAACAACAGACAAAGCAACAGACAAGTGGACTAGCTGGAGAAAGACTGACAAATAGACAGACTGATTGACTGACAGAAAGAAAGACAGGCGTGCATGTAGATCATTCAACAGACAGGCACATCATCAGACAGGCAGACAGACTAACTGACCCTAAAACTGACATATAACAACAGACAAATCAAGAGACATGTGGACTGGCTAGAGAAAGACTGACATACTGACCAATAGGCAGACTGATTGACTGACGGAAAGAACAGCCATCAAACAAGGCAGGCACATCAACAGACAGGCTAAATGACCCTAAAACTGACATAACCACAGACAACTCAACAGGCAGGTGGACTGACTGGAGAAAGACGGACAGATTAACCAAAAGAAAGACTGAGTGACAACAGAAGCAGGTGAACAGAGAGACAGATTCTAAACTTGCACATATCAGCAAAGTGACCAGACAACAGACAGTGGACTAGCTGACCGATATACTGGCTCAATGACCAATAAACAGACAGACTGACTGAGAGAAGGACATACAAGCATGTAGACCCAAGTCAATTAGAATGTCTGAATGAGCCATAGGTAGACAGAGTGACTGATTGAAGGACAGTCAGGCATGTAGAGCATTCAACAGACAGGTACACCAACAGACAACAAGAAAGACATAAAGACGATCCAACTAATCGACAGATAATAAGATTATTCCTCAAAATTTGGGAACTTTGTTTAGTTTTTTTTTCTGTGTCAAACTTTATCACATCAAATTAATTCCTTTGGATCGAAATGTTTTCGTGTGAAAAGAAATCCAAGGTAAAAAACCAAAATCCTACTTCATTCACTTAAAACTCTAGTAGACGAGGCTGGTCGTTAGAGCTTGAAAGTGTCATTTTCACACATAAACAGCATGTTTATACAGAGACACATGAATAAACACTCACAGCTCTGCCTGTGAAGACATGAACAGAACATGTGTGAGGTCTGACATCTACTTGAGAGGTGCTGACAACAAGGAGGAATGTGTACTTGTGTGGTGAGAAGGTGAAAGAGGGACCACCAGTCCCTAAAAAACCCAACTCAGCTCTTGTATCCTAAAGGAGGAGGACTACTGAATACATATCACATCTACTTTCACCCCTAATGAAATCTCAAGTCTGCTCTCCTGCCATCTGTGTTGTGTCAGTGTGAAGCAGTAGCGGTGTGCAAAGTGGGTATCATTCTCTTCTGGAGTGTCTCGAACAGAGCCTTAATCTAATAACGCACACGGCCAGACTCACAGATCACAGATGCCTCTTGTATTTATGTTCCATTCCTCTTAAGCACCATACAAATTCAATTTCTAAAGCAAATGTCGTTTTCGCTCAGCTGAGCTTTACGGGTCAATACAACTTGACCCTAATGTTCTTTATCTCCCAGTGAAAGGTCTCCACATGCTGGACCTTCTTGAAAAAAATCAAACTCTTTCTTCTACGGAAAAGATTAGAAACACACCACTAATCGAAATCTTTAGATTAGCAATAAAACAAAATATTCTGTTGTTAAACTTTTGTCCGTACGGTATATTTCGCGATACAACGAGCAACTGGGAAATATAGTCACCATGTGATAAAGCGTGATAAGCTTATGAAAAACAAGAGGAACTTTTTAAAACTATATATGAGAACAGCTCTCACTCAGAGTATAAGAGACATCTTACTCTTTAGTGTTTCATTCGACGAATTTACAAACGTTGTCGCTGCCCCCTAGAGCCCTGGATAATACGCATTAAACTAGACCCTGCCGTTCTTAGCTTCACAGTTTACCTTTTATTTTCAGATGAGATTCAAAACATAGCTTCAGTAAAATAGGTAGGTAAAGGGTTTTATTTCAGATATATTTTCTAATTTTGATAGCTATTTTGATGCATTTCGTATGTTTCGTATCATGAGAATTGTGTATCGTTATCGTTACACTACTACTGTATAGCCATCCCAACAGAGTTTAAGGTAAATGACTATAGCAAGTACCATACTAAACAGTTACCACATATGCATATTGTTTGTTAAGTATTTGGCTACAATGATGTTTAGAAAAAAAAAACAGTCTATTATAACTTTCACCAAGGTTGGAATATACTGGAATTCCGTATTCAATGCTTTCTCGAGTGTCAGTTTATTCAGCTGCTAGACTTTCTACAGAATCAGAATACAGATTAGTCAAATGCCTAGTTAGTTCATGCTTCATTCTATAATTGATTAGTGGAACAGAGAGTAAGAGTGTTGTGTGTAAAAGTTAACAGTCAAACATGTAACATGAACAGACAGTAAACAGTAAAAGTAACAAAAAAAAAGGCTGTAATGTTTTTCTTTGCCCCCCACTCATCATTCTAAAGTCCACCATTCGTTATCACCATCTCTGTTCCAGTGCAACATTGCCCCCACATTAGTAATACCGTAATAGCCAGTAACATTGTCACTACATTAGTAATAATACAGTGGTTCTCAAACTTTTTTAGTCGAGCCCCCCTTTAAAAGAATCTGGGCACCCCCAGATGTAAAATAATAATTAATTAAAAATTATTTTAATGTAAAATAAATGTAACTACTCCTTAATGTTAAATAACTCATTATTTATAGCTTATTTAAGTGACAATTCGGTTGCATGTGAGATGTACCGTTGAGAGATGATTTGAGTTTATTAAAGAAGAGTTTCAGTCATTGAGAGCGTTTTGTTTTCCTCACGCGAGCAAGAGAGAGAGAAAGACAGAGAGAGAGAGAGAGAGAGAGAGAGAGCGCTGTTCACGCTGTGCATCTGTGCACCTTTGATTTTTGTCAGCTTATGAAAACCCACATAACTCCATTAATGAAGGATCAAACTGTCCAAGTTTGTGAAACTGTCCAAGTGAGTGCTTAGCGGAAAAAAAACCCTCACAGACTGAAGACGATGCAGATCGATCATCATCTTATCGTCAGGCTCAAAAACATCAAAGATAAACTATTAGCTCCGCCCATTTCACATCTTGAAATGTATTTTTGCGTGAGAAATCGGGTTTGTAGCGTGAGAGATCACTCAAATGCGAGTCTAACGTTCAATGTGTGCTCTGTAGTTTCGCTCGTGAGTATGGATGTGGAAGCACCGCACCGCTGCAGCCAAAGGCATTGTGGGAAATGTAGTTTTTTTTCGTTTTCGTTACGACCGCGCTATGGCAGAGATGGGCGATGACGTCAGCGCGCAGCGCTGGGTGTACAAATATGGCCGCGGCTTCGACCTAGCTCCGGAGCTCTTACGCCTCTCATACGGCCGTGACCGGACTTCGCGGCGCTCTGCATTCGGTCGATAAGACGCACCAACTTTTCCCCCTCAGTTTTGGGGAAGAAAAAGTGCGTCTTTTGAGCCGAAAAATACGGTAGTTTTTTTACTTTTGGTTCCAATTTTTTTCCTGCTGGTAGAGGAATGCTTTTCTTAATAAACAATTAAAGATCCTTTCAAATGAAGATAAAAAAAACTGATGTGTTCTTCCAAACACTGGCTTGCTCCTTGTTATCAACTCTTTTTTTTCGAAACATTCTCTCATTGTAGCTGTGCATCATGGAAAATAGCATCTCCTTTTAATCCTCATGTTCATATCTAAAAACTAGTTCTGGATTGTTAGCTAGCTGTTGCTTTCCCTTTCTTTGACTAGTAGCATTCATGTGTAACTTGGATTTTAGGAAACAGCTCCTGAAACGGCTCTTGAATTTCGACAGATTTCAACCTTTTTGGTTTCTCAGTTCATGACCCCTTTTATAAATATCTATAATGGTGAATAAACAAATGATCAAACATTTACAAATAAATCAAAGTATTCTGCAACAAAAACATTACAACTTTTCTACTTATAGTTCCCACTGAAGCACCAAAAAAGTGCTGAGCTTACAGTCTTCCCTTTTATTATGTAGCTAGTATTTAATGGTTAACATGTTTAGGTTAGGAAATTCACTATTGTATTTAAAGCACTTTCAACAGATAAATATGGAAGGCCCTTTAGGTTTGATTAAATTGTTGAAGCTTCATTTGGGTTAAGTCGTTCCCACAAATTATTTGGATATTGCACAAGTTCAATATTTTTATTGCAAAAGTTTGTCATAAAAGTGATTTATTTTCATTATATTAATAGTTGTAATAGTACGCTTCATCATAAAATTCTCTACTATACTTGCCCATTTTTAATACGGGTCAAGAGGTTTGCTGAAGCTCACGAGCGGTATACTCACAATTATTCATTGTTTTAAAAACCACCGGTTCACTATACAAACAGTGTGTAGTGTTCACAAAACTAACACTACATAGTCGTATACGGGGCGGATCTAGGCTCACTGAGTGCTACTGCTCTCCAGGATGCTCTGCTGTTCTTGCGATGTTTTGTTCAACCTCATAGAAATAATTCTCTATTAAAAATCTATGTATGGATTTGAAATATATGGGTGGGAATCCTCGGTCCAGGTGTTTTTTTTTTTTTTTGTCCATTAATCATCAATACAATCTGTGCTCGATTACGGCAATCTAATGCTTTGATCCACGACTCAAACACTTGAATGTCGTTGGGTGCATTTATATACACTTCAGCACATTTCTCCTAGCTTTTCTCATACACTGTGCTCAACAATTCAGCAATGACCCCTAAACCCTAATTATAGTCTCTGCCTGACCTAAAAGTGCCCTGCTTTTAAGTGTTTTCCCCCGGCCTGTCATCGAATGTCAACCTCTCCCCCATCAGGGGGAAAAACCTCAATTCCTGGAAGAGAATAAACCATTTTAGAGAGTGACCACACGAAAGAGTGAAGATGACAGAGGAATATGAAATGCACTACTGTTTTTACTCTAATGGTAGAAATAATAACAGCCCTTCCTTGAAGCACGTTCAAATAAGCAAAGCTAAACCGTGGCAGATCGATTTATATCAGCATTTAACTGATAAACTGATTTATTCCTCACGTAACTTGAAAACTGAAACACAGTAGATTACCTTTGCTAAAAAACATTGTCCATTGGGTGGAATTATTTTTTTTAAATTGTTGTGGTGTGGTCCATGTAAGGCAGGGGTCTCAAACTCAGTTCCTGGAGGGCCACAGCCCTGCACAGTTTAGCTCCAACCTCAACTGATGCAGCTCATTAGGTCCTTCAGGCTGTTTGTAAGCTTCAGGTGTGGATCTCCCTGAGCAGGGTTTAGAAGTAAACTCTGCAGAGCTCCGGCCCTCCAGGAACTGAGTTTGAGAGTAGGGTTACAATGGCATATCAAATGTTTGATACTTACATAACAATATTCTAAAGCTTTCATTTTTGTAAAGATACGTTGCATCTTTTTTACAAATTCCAAATGATCAGAAGTAGCGAAATTGGACATGGTTTAACTTGTCATGGAGGTCAACAATTTATAGATATTTTTCATATTTCCTAACAGCTAGGGGGCACTATGCTGAAATTGTGCAGGCAACATGAGCAGGGGTACAGTATATTACATTATATTACATTATTCCCTTATACCCATTTATGTAAGTGTGGCATAACAATTGTTCGCTATTTATACTAGAAACCATTGGATGAATCAAAGTGCTTTAAAAAACTCAAGGTTAGTTTAGTTAGGGGATTTGACTAATTTTTAAAATCAGATGCAAGGTTTAAGAGTTTGAATGAACCATTATCAGTTGGTTATGAAAAAAAATATATCTTTGTTATGTTCCAGTCAAAATTTCTAATTGACATTTTTGACCACAGGTGAAAGCTAATAAAAATGATAAGCAATTTTTTTTACCACAAGGTATCTTCTAAATTTTGCTAGTGCTTTTTTAAACTACTTTTGTTGAAAGCCTTTATTCCTTTCGTGTTTGTTACAGTTTAATACCAAAGAGAAAGCAAGATCCTGTTTTTACCACATTACCTTGGTTGACATGTACATCTTTGTTTTTGTTCTACGTTTGTTTTTTTTTTTTATGCAAGTTTGCAGTTTTAACATTTCTGGTATTACAGTTTATGAAATCGTTATGAAATTGTTATAAATGTTTTGGTCAGCAACACTCACAGTTAATTCAACACTTCTAGTGTTAATGTGACTCTCAGTTGAATTAACCTTCAGCGTCAAAATTGAAAAGTGTGTTTATTTTACTCTCTTAGTGTTACATCTAACACCGGGGCAGTGTTAAACGCCACGCCATTGACCTTATTAGTTTTGAGTTAACATTTTGAATTTTGATGTGTTGTAAGTAATTTAAATATTTTAAATAATAATGGAACACTATTCAATTATCAAACAAAAGATAATTTATTCAAACCATTAATTATTTATTCCCATCACCCAGCCCTTTGAGGGGCTTTGGCGTAGCCTGAACTCGACAGTCACTTACATCACTTTTATCTTCCATCTAACAAACCTCAAGATCTGCTCTCGACTGAGATGAAAGTGTGAACTTTACACTGATGTAAGTCCTTCCAAATTGGATGTCTCCGCTCATGAGGATTCACTCCAGATTAAGAGCGCCTCTCAAACCAAACATTTCACACAAGTGCTTCTTTCAAGATAAAGGGCTCAAGACGCTCCTACAACTAGAGCTGAAAAAGCTCAGCACCATCTGTACGAACCAGAACACAGCACTCCATGCCACTCGAGCTCTGCTTCTCAAAATAAACATTAGACATTGCGTTTCAATACACTGACACACAGTCTGCCATCTGCAGAGATGAGGCTCTGAGGAGTCACAGTCAGGCTGAAAAGAAGGAGGCTCTCTGTCTTCTCAAACTTCATGCTAAATTAATAAGTGATCAAATCAAAATGTTTCTCTGACACTGAAATGATAGGTGTGATAGATTTCAAATCCACGCAGAAATTATGCATTTTTTCAAAACCATGGCAGAGAAGTATAGTTGAATGTATTAAAATCTTGGCTAATAGATCACAGATATTTTGGAAATAACTTGGTCTCACAGTGGAATCACTGGAGCTAAGGAGCACATAACAAGGGGGGGACATAGTATGTCACAATACATATCGTGGAGTAATGAAGAGTATAAACAGATGAAAACATTCGTTCATCTTCCAACCGCTTAATATTCCCTTTTGGGGTCACAGGGGTCTGCTGGTGCCTATCTCCAGCACAACCTAAACTAGAGCACCCAGAGAAAATCCACGCAAGCACAGGGAGAACATGCAAACTTCTTCCAGGAAGGTCACCAGCGAGCCTCGAACAGACAACCTTCTAACTGGAAGGCCACAGCGCTACCCAATGCCACCCCAGATGGAAACAAGACAATGTAAAATGATGAAAACTAATAACCAATGACAAAAACGTGATTGGATTTGAAATAAAAGTCAGCCAATCAGAATTTTTTTTTTTTTTTTGTCGTTGGTGGAATAAACACGCTCTGGCTTGATTCTTTAAAGCCCAGGATCTCCTCAACTTACACAAATGTCTGTGATTATTAACAATAGCATCCCCAGGATGAAAATGAAGAGATGTATGGAGCAATTTCACTTTTTATAAGATAAAAAAAACCAAGACCATTTGCAAACTTTGCACAGTTGAAATCAATTAGAAAAACCCTAAAATCTGTAGCAAGAGGAATTCCTTGTCATTACATGAAATTTTCATGAAGTGTAGTTAAACTAAAGCCTCGATAAGTTACCTAAATTATCAAAATGCCTCAATATTGTGTTAAATGATTAAATCTAGCCAGTGTCCCTAAGGAACCCTCTCCCCTTTTTTTAGTAAACCCACAGTGACCTGTCTGCATGTCCATAGATGTCTTCGTCGTACTGACCAGGTATGACCAGGGATTGAGGCTTTAGTATGCTTTCTATATTTTTGGAACTTAAATTTGGAAATCTGGAACGCTCCTGAAATGTCAGGAAATCAAATTTCTGCCCAAATCTCGAAATGAATGGAAAGCTAATCACCTATTAAGTCGTGGGGACCTAAAGTGGGGACCTGCCACTTTTCTCGCTCAGTCATGGTCCGGTGGATAAGCGAAGGGGTTAAATCAGTGATCCCCAACCCCCGGGGTCATTTGGTACCGGGACGCACACAAAGAAATAATTTGAAATTTCCATTATTTCCGTTTGATTTATTATCCGAGTCATAATGATGTTTTATTTTGAAAGATAAGATGGTTATCCCGAGAGAGATCGCTGGCCGAGTAACGAGAGCCGCTGCAGAGATTTCTCTATGAAAAAAAAGGGAAAATGACAACTGTCTTCAAGTGGCAGATAAAGTAGCTGCATTTAAAGCCACAGTGGATTTGTGGGGACGGCGTGTGAACAGAGGCACATTTGACATGTTTCATACACTGGCGGGGATTTTGGAAGAGACGTGCATGTGTGGCTTCGTTCTCCCCGCTGGTGCACGAACACCTGTCCTTGCTGTCAGAAAAGTTTGAGCGCTACTTCCCAACCACAAAAGATCCACAAACTGCCAAGGAATTGATCCCTGACCCATTTGTCAACAGAAAGGAAAGATGCTGTTCATGTCATGTTCTGTTGTTGGTGCGACGTTAGGAGGACGCCGCTAATAAGGTTGCACATGATTACACAGTGGATTTACGTTCATTATTATTATTATTATTATTATTATTATTATTATTATTATTATTATTATTATTATTATTATATAGAAAATACCACAATTTTTAATCCCGATCTTATTTTATTTTGGTTTTATCTGCTACACACCTTTAGATTGGGCTGTGAAAATATTGTCAGACAATCAACCTGCAGTCCGTGGAGCACAAAAGTTTGCGGACCACTGGGTTAAATGAGAGTATAACAAAAAGTGACAGAAAACAGCTAAGATTTGGTAAATTGCTTTATCGATAAATGTCAAACAGCCAAATGTGACTCAAAAGTAGGGGTGTAACGGTTCACGGTTTGTATTGAACCGTTTCGGTACGGCCTGTTCGGTTCGGGACACTTGCGTACCGTTTCGGTATTCGGTATTTTTATTAAATTATATAAATGTATTATCAGCGCGATATTAAGCGCAGCGCAACAATGTTCCTAGGCGAGTTTCCGCACGGACGCTATTGACTGACGAGCACGAGCTCGAGAATCATATCAAAAGCGAAAGAGAAGCCAGAGCTTGAAGACCCGCTCACCTCACTACGGTCTCCTGTTTGAGAACACTTTGGCTTCTCTGTTAAAATACATAACGGGGATAGACGAGTGGATAAATTTAAAGTTGTATGCCGACATTGTTCCACGGAGATCGGGCAGGCAACACATCTAACATTTTCTACTGCTGGAGATATTGTCACTGCAACCAGATCTGTGCTCTCTTCAGAAAATGTGGATAGGTAATCTATCCTAACTAGTTGCAGTATTTCATTTTTTATTTAAAAAAATGTGTTTTTCTTAATAAAGAGTGCAATTTATTTAAAATATCACCCAAATGTGTCACTTTTATTTATTTTATGCAAGAATTCTACTGTGTATTGGCAGCTTTTCAAAATAAAGAATATGTAAGTTCTTATTGTTTTGTACCGAACCGAATAAACCGAACCGAACTCTCCAAGACACTGTACCGAACCGAATATGATTTTAGCGTACCGTTACACCCCTACTCAAAAGTAAACTTTTACTCTTCTGAATATCCCTTATCACTATATACAGAACCATTCACAGGGATATAAAATCAATCCACAATGCAACACTGTAGATAAAATAACCCTGCGATTTAATTTGCCCAAACGGTTGACTTCAGAGAATATAAAATGAAATCTGGATTCGATTGACAGTTGCAAATTAAAAGCAGAAGAAGATATGAATCAAACACTCTCTTTCGGGGACAGAGAAACTGGATTAAGCAGGAAATTTAACCACCCGGTGATGAGGAGAATGAATAAGAAGGTTTCTTTATCTTCTCTGCGTTATTCACTGGTTCATACGTCCCATATGAAATGCACTCCGTTGACTGGCATTTCTTCTGGGCTCTGTGTGTAATACATAATTAAAGAGCTCTTCTTATCACCTCATCTCCAGACAAGCAATAAGTCGTCTGCCTTTGTGGCTCTGACATTTGCAGGCCAGGACAAACCAGACGAAAGACCACCATGAGGAGGTGACTATTAAAAACAAATGGCAATAAAAAGGAATTTAAAAAAAATATATATTATGACCATTATTTTTGCATTTCCTAATGCAAGCAGGGTAACAAAGCTGAGGAAATTTAGCACCTTTTTAGTTAACCAAATCATTAAAAGTCCAGCCTTGCTTACCTTTTTAAACACCGTGTACTTCATATATTTAGACATTGAGTATATCAGAAAAGCTAAATGTGTGTGCGCCAAAAAGTGAAGATTTACAAAATCGTATAAAACCGTTCAAATCACAGAATAGTCTGTGCACATATCTGCCTGGTTTAGTGGATGCAAAGTGGCTCAAACATAAAGAGTCTTGAAAACCTTTCTGTTTCGAAATACCAAAGGATTGAGGCAGTTTTTTCACAAACAAATTATTTAAAAAAATGACATTTAATGTATTTGTCAACCCAAGGAATAATACATGATCAACGTTTCTTTAAAGTTTACAATAATTTGTACTTTTTTAATAATAATAACCAAAAAATCGTTACTGTCTTACACATTTTGGAGCGAGAGATGTCTACTTCCCTAATATTATTACATACACAAAGTACATCACTGCACCCTAGTGGGAAGATGAGGTAACACATTCACATGAATCAAACTAGACCCTGGTGTTCTTGGATTTAAAAATGCAGTTTTAATCCTTAATGAGTGATATTGACCGGTTGCATTAAAATTAGCTTATATTGCATCTATCATGGACATATTATCAAAATTTATATCATTTTGGGGGCTAATTGAGCATAGGTGGGCTACAGAATCCCAAAATCTAATCCGCTATACTCAAACAGAGCCCAACAAGTTCCTCACAAAACCTGAAATCATTACAGACACAACAGTCAATTACACAATGTATTGTCAAAATCTAATTCTATACATTCCGGAACATTTATTCCAAATATCGTGTGAAAATTGTGTGTCCTACCACCTTTTCACTAAACTCAGATCCTAAAATAATGTTTTCTCACTAGATTTTGCTGAAACATACAAAATGATCAAAAGAAAGGAAAAAGAAAAGAAAAGAAAAAATCTTAAACTCTGTACCAGTTTGATGCTGTGATTGTTCCGGTTCCAGCGCCACAGCATCACACTCATCTTCCTTTACACCTTGTCCTCCTCTATTCACCTGCTGTTCTGTCAGCATCCACAGACAACCAGCAGCACAGATGAACATAGAGATCCCGCTAACAGTCCATCAAAGAGCAGTAGCTATCACCCATCGGCACAGAGGACAGAATGATAGATCCATGCTCACATGCTCACCTCAACTGAGGATGGGAGTAATAAAAAAGAGAAAGTGAAGCAGGTTGGTCCTCAAGACTGTGGCTGAGGAGAGCCGTCTCCTCTTTGAAACATACCACACCAACCAAAGCAAACAGCTGAAGGGGGAGGAGAAAGTGAGAGAGAGAGAGAGAGAGAGAGAGAGAGAGAGAGAGAGAGAGCAGCTGGTCAGGCAGTCCTCAGTCAGCAGTGAATTGGGGAATCCCTCCATCCCTCCCCCAAGACACCCTCCCTCTAAAGGCACCTTTATCCGGAGACCCTAGTTCATAGAAGTACTATCTTCTTCTGTGAATCGTCAAAGGGTGATCATGCACCAAAACACAAGCTGTTACTCTGGTGAACTTCAGGTTCAAAGGGGTAGTCTGAGGCCTTTTTGAGTGTTTTTTTACTACTTTACAATTTGCTCAAATAAATTACATTTAAAATGGTTTTTGAGCCAATGCTTGATTTAATTTTTTTAGAACAACCCCAGCTTCTATCTTTTTACAAATATTTTTTTATATATATATAAAATACACAAGGATTTCAAAACAACCCTGAAACTGTAAAAAAAGTACAATTCTGTGTCGGAAATTTTGTCATTTTTTATCAGTTACAATGAACAGTTTTTATGTTTAGAGCAAATATCAAAAGTGTTCAGGCAAAATTAAAATTCATAAATCCCCAAAAGAGCAAAGACAAGGAAAAAACAACGTGAATTTTTTTATGGAAAAAAAAAACCTTTCCTAAAACTTATAGACTGTCCCAAGCACCTTTTGTTACGCTGTTTGACCGGTCTGGTATATATCTGCCTCATTTACTGGGAAATAATAATGGCCAAATAAAGTAACCACTCGACATCCATGATGTGCATCAATATTTCCTTTCTCCAGGTGAGTAGAGGCTTTTAGTGTGGACATGGCCTGTCACTTGTCCTCATTTGAGGACCATGTGTCTACTTATGGACTCTGTGGAGTTGAAGTAGGAACATGTGGTGTCACAGGGGCACAACAAGCTGGAGCACACAAGCAGTCTTCCCCATGTTCAAATCCAGCCAATCCACAAATTAGTAGGCAGATTTGAGTTTTCAGGGATCGCCCAACTTCCTGCCTTCATTCCCACAGCAAAGAGGCACACAGAGCGACCAAAGGAGAAGATATGCTTCATCCGCTGACAGGGTTTTTACTACTTTTGGAAAAGAACCGGTCCCACTAATGTTTGCCAAATAGTCCTACAAGTCTATTCTTGAAATGATGCATGCAATGCGCTAAAAAAAACACACACACAAAAAATAAAACCAGTTACTAGCCACAGGTTTAGACTTTTTAGATGCTCATCAATTCACAGCTGCACCACATTAAAAAGGCCGAAGGTGTCCATATTCATATTAAAATCACCCAAGTTCCCGAGGAGTCACAGGTCTGCTGTGCAGCGCAGGTTGGCCACGCCCTAATGGCATTGTATCTCCGCCTCCAGCCTTGCGGTGTTCGGTGTCCCAGGCTCAAGGTTTGTATCCCGAGAGTGTCATTGCCCTGCCTTCTCCGGGCTCATTGAGCCTTAGAGCCCCGTCCTTATGACAGCATCTCGCGGCTTGGCCAAGTTTCAAGTGTAGTGCTGCCCGTTATATACTCCTACACTAGCCTGGCGACACTGATCAGCCCGGCTCCTCGTCACATTCTTATATTTCCAAATAATTTTGTTTCTGCCAGATTAAGGTGCAGTCAATGTGTCCCAATATTTTTTGCATCCCTTCCTTCACTCACCCCATTTGTTTCTTGCAAGGGTCAAGCCTATCTCTAGCTCCCATTGGGCGAAAGTTGATGGAACACAATAGCCATGCTATTGAGAGTGCTGGTGTGTCCCGGAGCTTGTTGCATCCCAGCAGCCATCTCTAGCACTTACACTAGGCTTCAATATTCAACCAGATAAAGCAACAGAGGGGTTAACAACAGAGGTGGAGTTACTTGATTTTCATCTTTTACGGTATCTAAACCCCTATATACCATCCAACATAGCAGGGAGGGGTGTGTTTGTAAAACAGTAAGGGAATACTCAAACTAGGAGAGCACAACAATGAGCCCGGGTGCACCCTCCTGATTCCCTGTGCTGGCCTGAACTCACATTGTACTTTACAGTTCGAGCCGGAGTAAGCTTACATCATCATGAATCGACTGCTTTCAAAACGAGCTTGTTTTTAATTTGTCTAGAATATCTCCAGTAAAATTTGCAGCTCAACAGTTAATCAAGGTATGGCTAGAGGGAGCAAAAAGGAGAGTCATGCTTTTAGTTTCAGCTCTGCACTTTGGTATCGTTCATTCTACATCCGAACAGTGTTCACGACAACCAAATTGGGGTGTGGTCAAAGAAGCCTTGTCATGGTTCTGATGGCCTAGTATAAGTACACCCTAAAACCCTGTTACTTTCAGGAAATTGGACATGTGGTACACCACACCACCTTGCTTTCAAACTTTTTTAAAAGTTGCATTAACAGTTTTGTAAATAAAAGTTAACAGTTTAATTGATCAACATAAGAAAACATTTAAAACTGAAATGTGTTTATTTAAAAAAAAAATCTCTGTGTGAAAGTGAAGACTAAATAAGATCATCTGAAGGATGTTTAAATTTGGTAATACTGATCTACTGTATAACCCACTTAATATGAAAGTTCCCAAAATTCTTTAATATAACACACTTAAGGGTTCAGTTGAAGAAAGAAAGTCGTGAAGCAACTTGAGGGCCAGCCATAAATGAATATATTTACCATTTTGGTTCTGCATTAGTTAAAAAAAAGCTGAGTTTCCTTAAACATTGCTGAAACTGTTATGATTAACTGCAGTGAAATTTAAATGAGCATGTCGCGAGCATATTTCCTATTCTCCACCAGGTGGCACAAAGGGGTAGTTGTATTCTAACTTCACAAAATATCTGTGCAGGTTGTGATGTATAGAGTACAATGACAAAAAAAACTTTTTTATGACTTGTAAAAACTTGCAGAGGCGGACCATAATCACATTTAAACTTTAAAACAGTGGTACCCCAAGATACGAAATTAATCCGTTCCATGGTGGCGTAGCCAGTAAAAGCGCAGACAGTACCGAGCGTACTGGAGAAAGCGCTTCTGAGAACGCGTCACAGGTTTTCTCTAACTACAGAACAGCACTTTCCACGTTATAAACGTTATTTCTTTTACGACACCATGATTCTAACATTTGTTATAGCACATTATTGGTAATCTATACATAATGTTTTGCTCAATTTAAAACTGATTTAAAGTATTTTAAGGGTACCAGACCCTTAAAGCACACTTTCTTCAAGGGGAAATGCCAAACTTAACAAGCAGATAATAGAGCAGAACTGTTTGTGGTTGATCGCATCTCGAATTTTTCTTCGTATCTTGAAGCAAAAAAATTCCTGCGAGACCTTTCGTATCTCGAACATTTCAGAATTTGAAGCATTCGTATCTCGGGGTACCACTGTATTTAGAAATATATCATATATGAATGTAGTCATTTTTAGATATTGATCTCCAAGATCTACGTTTTTAGAAAATTAACATTAAGGTCACTTGTTTAAAAATAGGGGCATTGCCAGACATCAGCATCTTAAAATTGATTCAGTCCTGAAAAGGAGAGACATGGGTGGATTAAATTGAAACCGGTCAAAATGGCATTTTAACATGTGGAGTCTATAGAATATCTCAGAATATTTATTCCATTAAATGTTTTTTTTTTTTTAATAAACTGGTTAATGTCAAGCTAATTACCTCTTTAAAACTATATCAAAGCCTAAGATAGGTTCATTATAAATATGGACAGCTTGATTGCATGGCGAGTGATATGTGGCGATGCTACGTGTGTCGACCAATGGTGAACAAGCTCATTAAAAAACAACAGCTTTGAATCAGGCGACGCTGGCTATTCACTCTGTCAGCGGAGGTTTGAAATAAATCAGGCTACGTGTGAACAATGCTGGGGCTCAGCCTGTGAAGAGCTTGCTTTGTTTCGAAGAGACCCCATCATCTGCTTTTCGGGGTCTGGGGACAGGCTGTCGGGGGTGAAGGGGGGACGGGGTGGGACATATGGACTTTCGGGGCTGTGACAAAAATTCACAGGGGATTCAGAGGCACCCGGGGTGTCATGTGAGAAAGAGGGCAAGGATAGATTAAGAAGTGATACTTCTGTTGGCATTTACCTCCAACTTTAAACTTTTAAACATGTCTTTTAAATTATGATTCGTAAAGAAATGACACAAAAAGTCTATATAAAGAATTTATACACTATTTTAAGAATACTCCAGTTTTTTGTAATCCTCGAGACCTAGCACTTTAAGCGTAACTTAGCATAAATCAATAAAGGGGACATTATATGTTTTAGTGGCTTTTATACTGATTTCAAAGAGTAAAAAAAATCAAAACATGGACCTTCACGAACAATAAAAAAACAAGTTTGTTTCTTTTAAAGACTGGTTTTATTCATGCCATTGACGAAATCACACGAGTCAAATGGTTACGTCAAGGCTTGGCATGAAAGGCTGAATTTCCCTCCCACGGAAGTGATGCGCTATCCACAAAGCCACAATTTTTTGTAATCATTTCTGGCTTTTCCAATTTTTCTTTGAATGTTTTTACTCACAAAATAAAACAGGACCTTATTTCATTGACAATTTAATTATTTATTAAATCAGACAACATTTACATCTGGATCACCACTTTACACGGTTACAACTCGTTTAACAAAAATGAATTTCAATTATTCATTTAGTTGTTTTTACTGGCGGCTCCTTGGAAGTGTGTGCCTCTGTTGAGGCTTTATTTAGACGAAAAAAAAAACATTCATTATCCATTGTTTCTCTTTCTAAGCATCTCTGGCTCAATCCAGATACTTTAAACACTTCAGATCAGATCAGCCACAATCCTTCTCTCTGATTGGCCTTGGCATGAATTTTTAGCAGCTCGTTAATCTGCAGTTATAGTGTATTTATTAATTCATCTGGAGTTGAATATCCAAACGTTCGGGAGTAATACACTGGACACCCAGGCAAGGCATCTACATTGACCATCAGACAGTAATTTTGCATACACGTCATGAATATGCAAATCAGTAACCAACAGGTGAATAACTGGGGAGTAGTTACTAAGTTTCTAAATGAAAATCTCAGCCCATTTTAGGAATAATGTGATTTTACTCAAAAATAGAGACTTTTTTAGTACAACAATCACATTTCCCATACAATTAGACCCCTTTCAATACAATGAGACCAGCAGGAGTTTCCAGAATAATACCATTTCTTTCTCTGACTCAGTTTAGCACTTGTCAGGAAAGTATGACAGTAAAAGTTGTTAAAACTATAATTACTTTCTTTCAGGAGCAAATTTCTGCAGTTCAATTTAAAAAAAAAAAATCACAATGATCATTGATTTCGACTGATCTGAAAGAAATTGTGGTTATATCCTTCCAAGACAGAACAATGTCTCTGAGCTGTTGCCATGGCTACAAGCCACTGATGATGCTAAGGATTAATATAAGCATGAGCAAACAACCACAAGAAATTCCTAAAGCATGGTTACTGTGGGCCCCATTCAACTTCTGCAGCATCTTTACATAATGAAACTCAGTTTTAAGAAATAGGCAGAGCATCACATTTTACTACAGCAGCATCCTACGGTTCCAAACCAGATACCCAAAAGAAGGCAGTTCTCTAATTGTATGTCGCTGTTTGACTTCAATCAACAAGAGTCAGGAATCTGATTTTACCCAGAATCAACCTGTTTTAACTGAGGCAATGAATCATTTAAGTCCTTGTCAAAAAGCAAATGACCAACAGCTTAAATCCCAGCAACATAGTGCCTCACGCTTACCCCCAGCAAAATGAACAGCCAAAGGTCAAGCACCCAGGGCTTCATCATCGCTGACCGTTAACCTCCAGGGAGACGTTAATATGTGATGACCTTTACAGTTCACACCCTTCATGCCAGGTCACATGACCACAGACCAGACGGATTTGATTTGCATTAGGACAGGCTACTAGTTTAAAAAGAAGGCCACAAAACACACTCAGACTTAAGTATATTTTGGGCTCTGTCTGCCGAAGGCACTAACCTTACTTTATTTTCGACAATAAAATGGTTTTGGCTGAGATGGACTGGGGACATGTCCAGGGTGTGCCCCCGTCTCTCGTCCAATATGTGCCCCAAAAAGGGAATAAGTTGGTTGGAAAATGAAAAAAATAATAATTTTGGCACTTCCTGTTGTAAAAGCAAAGTTAGGTTAGTCCGGGCCCCTGGTCGTGTTGACTCGCGGGGGCTGGAATGGCCCATCGGGTTACTCCTGTCTGTTTGCAGAACCAGGTCTAAATCAGAACTCACATCGCACTTGGAGCACAGAGGAGTGGAAGTGATGCATGGGAGGTTTGTCTGTAGCTTGTCGGTTGGGTTTCCTGTCCCTGGGCACTGCATGCTGCAATCACTTTTTTATTTGATATCTGTGGGTCTTCGTTCGATGCGGATCGGGTCAGTGAGTGGCGTGCATTTCGTTCAGCTCACGGTTTGTGTTCTTTCATCTGTATTGTATATGCCCTCCCATGTAGCAGTATATGTAGCAGTTCCATATATATGTGTGCTATGTACAAACTACAAAACGGGACAACACGAACTGTAACAAACTTACATGGTATGTATAGGGTGGGTACACTTCCTATTCTTCTCACTCCTGAACCTTTCCCCCTCACCTTCTTCAATCCCTTATTCACTCCCCCTTTCAATCCAATACCAACGTGTCCTGATGCAATTAATGTTAACTGGTCCGTGGAAACTACAACTAATAAATATCTACATACATTTACTGCTATAATTTAGAGGGGGAAACACCACACCAGGTGTTTTACTCCCCTGGAGATAACAAAACTGCCCAACTCAGTGAAGCATCAACTATACCATGTGGTGGCTTTTCATCAAGACAGGACACAGTAAAAACAAAACAAAAAAAAAGTTGCAGCCGTCATCACCTGGACAACGGCAAGACAAACTATCCAATCACTGTGTCAATGTGTCAAAACAGCCTTTATATGCATAAAAGAATTGTTTTCATTCACAGTCACATTTACCTTTGAAAGAGCAATTTTGGAATGGTTAATGAGAGATATCATGCCGTTTAGTTTTGAAGAAAATGTTGTTCCAAAACCTGATCAAGTAGGAGTTTCTGTTAACTAATTCTTGTGGAGATGTACATAAAACTATAAATATGAATACGATTGGAGTCTATCTTTAGCTATAGTCTCATTCAGTGGCCCTTTTCTCCTTTGTATTGTCCATAGCTACCAGAAGATCGTAAATGTGGCAAAATTAAGATATTGCTGTAATTCCCACATTGATGTGGGCAAAGGTAACAAATTGATTAGGCTCGGTTAAAATAATCAAGCTTGATTAGTTTGCTGGCCACAAACACTTCATCAATGGCACTAAACAGACTGCAATTATCTGCAGTAGTTTGATTGTGCTCCCACTGTTAACAATGACCATCAGAGGCCGCAATTAACACAAGTCGACAAGGATCTGCACAATCCTTCATTTCTTCACTGCTCTATAAGGCACAGACGGTCAGTGAATTAAGTGAATTATGTCATGCAGCTCCCTGGTGAGGTGTGAAAGCACTATCCTGGGTCACATGGGGTGTTGTGAATCTTTTAAACGCAGACAGTCAGGCCAATAGATGTCTAGTTTGACACATAAAAGGGCGTCTGCGTTAATTATACTCCACAAACCCAAACCCGAGATTTAAACTGTTATCAATATATTACTCAATTCTAAAAATTCTAAATTCAATTCTAAAAATTATATATAAAACTAAGTATTAAGTAGTACTCTGTACTTAAAGGTAAACTCTCTGTCACACATTTTAGACATATTATATTAAAAAAAAACTTTTTAGAAGTTGGTTATTTGTCTATGTTGACCAATCCAGGATTTACCAAACCTTTTGTCCAATGTGAGCCAATGGTTCCAGCAGAATCTCATAAAACTAAATTATTAAATTATTTATCGGAGTGGATGGAGAAAAGTGTCAGGGGTGTTGTGTGACAGAAGAGTGTCAGCAAGAATCAAAGGAAAGGTGTACAGAACAGTAGTGAGAGCAGCTATGATGTATGGGTTGGAGACTGTGGCAGTGAGGAAGAGACAAGAGGCAGAGATGGAAGTAGCAGAGATGAGGATGTTGAGGTTCAGTTTAGGAGTGACGAGGATGGACAAGATTAGGAACGAGCACATCAGAGGGACAGCTCAGGTTGGTTGTTTTGGAGACAAAGTCAGAGAGGCCAGGTTGAGATGGTTTGGACATGTGCAGAGGAGGGATAGTGGTTATATTGGTAGAAGGATGTTGGAGATGGAGATGCCAGGCAAGAGGTCAAGAGGACGGCCAAAGACGAGATATATGGATGTGCTGAAAGAGGACATGAAGCTAGTTGGTGCAAGAGTAGAGGATACTGAGGACAGAGTTCGCTGTGGCAAAAGTCGAAAGTAAAAGTAGATGATTTATTGTCTATTTGATAAATGTATTTTAACTTTATCCCTTTTTTTAAGTTTGTTGTATATTTTTCCCTCTTTCTCCTATATACCTATGTACCAAATGCAAAGAGCTGTATATGATCCTGTTAAACCCGGAGACTGTGATTAGATGAAACCTCAGACAATTCATACTGTTTAGGAGAGAAATGAAAGAGAGAATGCAGCACACAGTCTGAGCACTAGAGAGCACTGTAGACTTCAATCTCAGCATGAGGTTTACTTCCTGGTGCCGTCAGTCCTGGCTTCGTTCATTCACTCTAACCATCCATCCATCCATCTGTCCGTCCGTCCAGCAGTCCATCCATCCATGCATTCATTCATTTGTTACACAGATGTCCAGAATAGCACCGAGGCATGGTGGAATGGATCTTGGAACTTCTTATCCAAGTACGTCCATGAATCTTGTGGACAATGAATGTAAACACTTTTTGTTCTTGTTTAAAATTGTTTGTATTTTGTCATTATTTACACCACTTTATATCAATATCTGTTTTATTAAAGATTTAACACTTCATGGTCTGCCAAAGAACCAAGTCTTCCAATGCAGAGTTTTACCTTTTTTGCCAACCCTTAAATCAAATATTTGACTAAATAACATACTACAAATATAATACTAAAGTTAATAAACTGCAATAAACCACAAAAACACAGATCTGTTTTTTGTATATTTGAAAAAAAAATCTGTCCACGCTACCCCTAAAATTTGTCAAAGCAAAAAAAGTTGCACAAAACCCTTTTAAAGCACAGTTCTTAGTTTGGTGGATAAACTCAAAAGAAGAAACTACAGGGGGAAAAAAAAGAAAGAAAAATATTGTGCTAAAAACATTTAAATTCTGATACTTTATAATCAAACTTCTTCTTTGGACAGGTCCACTGCACCACTGTGCCACCTACATAATCAAATTTGTAATGTTGAACTGTTTGTGTATTTAAATTGTATTTTTTTTCATTTGTGACAGAAATTTCTAAACATTGCATATAATTGATAATAATGTAATTCATTTCCGCTAAAATATGATGTGCTGGTGTGTCTCTGGAATGACGTGCTTCCTGTGGGAAGACCCTGTATAAGCAGTCTCCCCTGTCCTCGGGGTCTCTCTTTTTTGGACCATGTAACATAACAGGACGGAAAGCTGCTCTGACGCCCCTCGGGGCCCGAGGTGACTGAAATGCTTTTCTGATTATCCTAATGCCTCAATACACCTGTTTCCTTTCTGTTCATACAATCCTGTCTCTTGAATCTTAAATATCAACATGATAAAGTATTAATTCAGTAACACTAGATACAAAGTGCAACTAGATATTCAAAGTGGTCCTGAAGAAATGCATTCTCAAAAGATGGAGCATTCTAAATTTGAGATTTCAAATAGCTTTTGAAATCTAGAAAGCCCTGAATTCTTAACACCTGACTTTGTGGTGATTTTACAATCCTTTTTATGCATTTTCTTATTTTTTTCTTAGTTTTTTACAGCTTAAGATAAAGAAACACTTAAGATTAACATTAAACATTAATGTTAAAAATGTAACATTACATTTTTAATTTATAAAATACAAAAGGCAAAATTCAGATCATACAGAATGTGCTCAGAGATAGGGGATTTTATAAAGCATTTAAGTTGTTAGACTACATGGCAAGGTAGTTTTTTCAACATCACTTGATGACGTATGGCTTGGATGCAGCCGTTTAGTCATACAACCCATTCCATACAATTCCATCCACAAGAAGGTCTGTAACGACAAGCTCTGCAGGAAGCACTCAGTATTTACTGACCCTGCTCTATCATTTAACATGACCGAGAACTTTGTGGTTGTGTTGCTGTTGAAATTTCATGATTTGACTTGTTGCATACCTGGTATCTTACCACAGTACCACACCAGTATTCACTGAGCTCCTGAGAGCGGCCCACTCCTTCACAAATACAGGATGCATGTCTAGGCGTTTGATATCGGCATGGAAGTGATACCTAGAATTATCAGGATGAGCATGCGGATACATTTAGCAATGTTGTAAAAGCCCCGAAAAGAAGCGTTTTTGTTTTGCTGAAAGAAAATTACAAGAGCACAACCCTTTCATCTCTAACAATGACTCTATCTCTCTTGCACAGCTCCACTATATATACACACACACACACACACTCATGCTTCGTCTTCTATCTCTGGACACAGACTGCCAGGAAAGCTGATCACTGCACACTCTAAATTTACTGTCTCCAAACACTTGATTCCAATCATTGAGCTTGAAGGAGCTTCAGTCTGTAATGAGAAAAGGTTTAAGGCACATTCAGATGTGAGCATCTAACACACATCAAATCACACCGGTGGTGATTTATTAGCTTCATGGGTCAGAACTGGGTCTTTTGGAGTCAGTTTGTGTCCAGTGTGTACCCTCCTTATCAGAAATGAAACACACACAAGAACACACTCTGCTTTCTCTTGACAAAGCCTTAAATGGCATTTGAGATTGTTTGCAGGAAGAGAGAGAGAGAGAGTCTCCAGGGTTGCCTAGCAGAACAGCTAACTCAAAAATAAACTGAGTAACCCTGGCTTAGATATGACTGAAGAACAAAAACTATAGCACAGTGCTAGCAAGCTAGTAAAAAACATACATAGCCAATCACAACTGGTATTTGCATCCAATACCAGAATTCAATTCAAACTCAAAATCAAATTCTGAAAACGAGTTTAATAACAATAAAGTAAACACTTTCTTAACTTCAGATGTGGGGCCTAATATTTCATAAAAGTGAAATTAACACGGGAAGGTCTGTTTGGAATCTGCTAATATCTAATTTTGGACTCTTTTTGGCGATTCTAATTTGTATTGAGCTGAAGCTGCTTGTTCAAAATGTCTCACATCCTGATCCAGGACCTGTTCTTTCCCAGCCCAATAAACAAACCATTCAGACTTAGCATGTGATTGTGGTGATAAAAATGGTAATACACCCCCCGTCAAAAAATCACCTCTTGGAAGGTTTGCATTCACATATTTAAATAGTGTTTAAAAAAAAGTAAGCATTGACAAGCCTATTAAATAAACTATTTTCATTCAACAAATGCAACTTTCTTTCATTTCCAGAGAAGATTTTCAATTTGGAATATGCAAATGCATTTTTGGCTTCTGGTGACTCTCATATTAGCATATACACCCCCCGTCAAAAACTCACCTCTTGGAAGGTTTGCATTCACATATTTAAATAGTGTTAAAATAAACAAGCATTGACAAGCCTCAAAACTATTTTCTTTAAATAATGCAACTTTCTTTGATTTCCAGAGAAGATTTTCAACTGGATTGAGATCTGGACTATTTGGCATTGAAATGATACGACTCTCCTGTAAGGAAGTTTTTTTCACAATACATAATCCTCTTCAATATATTCATGTGCATTTATTAGAAGATGACAAATGACTATGATCTTTTTTTTTTTTCACTTGATCCAAAAAGTCACAGAGTCCAAGACTCTCTGTCTTTAGCCTTTTCTTTTTGTGTATAAAGTGTGATTTTGCTGTTCATTTTCTGTTTTCTGGCTCTCCATCTAAGTTTTCAACTTGACTCTTTGATGATTTCATCTATCTACCTTTCTGCTTCCCTTTTACAACCTTTCCATATGATTTGTCCTTGGTTAAGATTTCAGATGCAGCTAACTGGGAACAACAAACATATCCTACAAAATTCTACAAATTTACCTTATTCAATACGTTTTATAGCCCTCTGCTTTGTTTCAACTAACAGCTCTTGTGTCGGAGGCATGAGGAAATCAGTCAATCGAAAAGGTGTGCAAGCTCTATTTTAAAATGGAAGACAGTTGTGGCAGTTGTAATCAGAGAGTTACTTGGGGAGAACTGCAAAGCCCCTATTTAGACTTTAAAATAGTTGTAAATGTTGTAAAAGTTACCAAAGGCATGCAGCTAGAAGGTTTGGTTGTTGAATGAAAATTGTTTTAATTAATCATTAAACATTTGAATAAACATCTTCCAATAGGTGGGGATTCTATACTTTTTGCCAGGGGTTGTATTGTCATGTTTATCGTCACAGTCACATGCTGATTCTGAATCAGTTGTTGAGTGGACGGTTCATTCGTGGCTCCTGGATCAGTGTCATTTTTTGTTCGTGATGGTTTGAAATGAAATCATTTTCTTTCTTCAAACCTCTACTAATAGCACAAGCAGTTACGTTAATATACATTTTCTTGCTTGGTTTTTCCCATCTTCTTCTTTACCATCTTTTAACTGTGCTCATTTACATATTGGATATTTATGTAATTGTAAGTGGGGTGCAGTTTTTCTGCATGTGTGCTCATTTCCTGGTTCATTTGGGAAGTGCTAAGAGAATCTGAATACATCAGAACTAACGTTTTAATTTTTAAATAAGTGTAAATTTAAGAGGGCCCTGGACAGTAACGTATGGTAGGTAACAACTGATATTTGAATTGTTTCAGCAAATAACATTTGTAAATTGACATGTTTACAGTTGTAAATATTAAAAAAAATAATAATAATGTAGTGAAACTATTCCATAATTTAAACATAAGACAGTTATATTTCATCTGACCTATACCAATGTTACTGAATTAGGCTGAAAGCATTTCATTCGTCCCCAGGTAGTTGGCTGCAGTATCCCACCCCATAAATCGAGCCTTGTTTAAAAGAGTGAGAGATTTATTTAACCATAACGTTGGCAAGATGGTAACAATATTTGGTAGGATTAAACATAAACGGAAGAAAAACAAAAACCTGGTCTGGGGACCGGTGCAAGATCATTCCTCAAGGATTATCTGGATAGAAACCAAGAGCTACATGCAAGAGCTTCTCAAGGATTTCAAGGTAGCTGGCAGAATATTCCCCAAGAATACAACTGGGATTGTAGAACTAAAGACCCCCTGCTCAAAAATGCACAACCATCTTTTTTTTGACAATAACATCATCAGAGCAATTTGCAGATAATGAAAAATAAGTACTTCAAGTACTTCATTTCGGGAACACTACACAAAACGCCATGAAAATCTAACCTGTGTTTCCTCCCCACTGTGTTTTCCTGTTGCCAATCTTCCTTGACTATGAGGATGCACAGCTCGGGTGGGCACCTGAGGGATGGGGAGGGCGCTGTGGATGGGCTTCGGCAGTCCAGACTTCATTTTAGTGGCGACCACCAAGATTGCAGGCATCTTCCCTTGCAACCAGAAGCAGTCTGCTTGGGTTTGACAAACACGGTAGCATCCAGAGATCCAGAGATATTCCAAATCGATATAGAAGTGTTTGCTGACCAACCTGAGAGCTGTTTAAATTATAATCCAAGAAGTACAGGGTGAAGCACACCACAGTCGAGTAGAAAACGTGTTACTCGAA
Organism: Danionella cerebrum; assembly: GCA_007224835.1. NCBI lineage: Eukaryota > Metazoa > Chordata > Actinopteri > Cypriniformes > Danionidae > Danionella > Danionella cerebrum. Next base: position 509,683 of record SRMA01027097.1, on the reverse strand, counting down.
TAGATCTCAGCTGGTGACTGCAGGGTTTCTCTCTCTCTCCCTCTCTCCCCCTCTCTGTGGTTTATAAGCACTAGTTTCTATCAGCTGTGTGGTGCACACTCCTTTAAATAAACACATGGACACCCGCATTCAGACCCCTCCCATCCAAGGCGTCAGAGCAAATGAGAAGCATGAACCAGGAGTGGATGGATTTGATTAGCTCCTGTGTGTGCGATGAGCCTGGAACAAACTATTCAAGCCGTCCATGTGTGAGTGCAGCAGATTAGCAGTGACGGATTGTGTGCGCATGTGTGTGCGACTTCCTCTTTGGACTCAGTGTTCTTCTTGTCATGGGCTCTCTCTCCCTTCCAGACACAATCCAAGCAGCTCAAGTCAAATGAGGTGAAGACTGCAAGCAAGGATGACTGTGTATATGAAGAATCACCTTCAAACAAATGAATCACTGACATCCACACTATTCCTCTTTTGTTGATCTTAACACCATAAATCAGATATTTTCATGCCAATGAAATCCATTATCAATACATTTACAGTGTGTGAATTTTATCTTGGTTGTATATAGAGATACGCATAACTCTTCATGCACAAATGACATGAAGAGTTTGGTTCCAAAATGTTATGAATCCAAAAAGCGTTCTGCGCCTAAAAAAGGGGTCCTTGATAAAACTACTTGAAACTCCTTTAATCATCATGAGACTCTAAAACAGACATTTTGTTTTACACCAAAATGCTATGAATCAATTTACTTGTTTTCCCCAGAAATATCATATATTTATCTGAAGTAATTTATGGTGAAACAATAATGAATAAATTATTGAACCAGACCTTGCTATTCTCTATTCATCTTGAAGTATGTTCAAAAATCCATTTATTTAAATGAAGTTTATGAAATATAATTCTGTGCCATTTTTTTTATAACATCTTGTTCACATTGGTCTATTTTTAATCACATTAAATCTCTTCATTTTCCTGCCCAGGCTCATTCCGGATATGGGCTGAGATTTTCATTCAGAAAACTACTCCGTAGTTCTCACCTATGGGTTACTGATTTGCATATTCATGAATATGAAACGGTCACCGTAGATGTGAGGGAGATTACAGTGATTCAATACGAGCAACTTGAATTCTCAGCTATCAACTTTTTTATTAAAGCAACATTGATAAACACTGTTATGGCATTTGGAGGAAATGTTATACAACCTCTAAAACAACTCAGAGGTTCATGAATTGAAATTCAGGCCAGGAAACGGCCTGTTCAGTGGCTGCTAGCTCCGTTTGACTCTTGCGCATTTGTTTTCAGATATCACGAGAGAAGCCGTTGCTTTGTGGATAGCACATCACTTCCGTGGGAGAGAAATCAGAATGACGGAACCATTTGACTCTAGTGAAAAAACAGTTTTAACTATTTTTTTTGTTCAGGAATTTTAAGATTTAGATTTTTTTCAATCTACTCTTAGAAATCACTATAAAAGCCACTAAAAGTCTCAACAAGTTACTACTCCAAAGTCCAGGGGTGTGGCTTTTGCGCAGGGTTTGAATTTCAAGCTTTAGAAAAAAAAATAGGTGTGGTATGCAATCTTTAGAAGTTGATGTTAGAAATCAGGAAAAGAAACACGCCCCCAGACCAATGGCATCTCTTTTGATAGCCCCGCCTCACACATACATCCATCATAAACCATTATGGAGCAATATGCTGAGTCAAATTAGCAAAGCAAACATACGTGGCTCACCTGCCCCGGAGAAACAAAGCTACCTCAGGTCTGATGCTGGCTGTTCCTAGGTCCGAGTTTGACTCTACAGGTTGTTTTCTATTGAACAATTTTACCCTGCTGTCTTCGCTAATCTGTAGTAATAACAACTCATGTTGTGTGCCCTCAGTCAAGCCATTCACGAATAAACACTCCCCTTACAGCTGATTGGCTACCACATCTGGTTACATGGCTGGCCCAAGCCACAGATTATGAACTCACCTATAGTGCTGCACAAGTTGCTTTACAGACTAAACTTTTGTAAGATTCAATTCAAAGTTTATTTTTGGAGCGCCACACTGCAAACTGCTGAACAACGTTAAAATGGTAAAACAAAACTGATCAACTCCTGCCAGCTCGGATCCCCAGCTTACCCAAATGCCAGTGTAAAGAGGTGAGTCTTCGTAACGAATTCTCTGACAGACCTAAGGTCCAATGAGAGTGTGCTCCAGAGCTGGGACCAGCTACCCTAAAAGCCTGCCCACCCTTGCATTTAGTGTTTATCTTGGGAACAATTAAAAATAACTGACTGGCAGAGCACAGTGACCGCCCATGGATGTACACAGTCAGCATGGCGCTAAAGTACAACGACACAACACCCAGCACTTTACACTGAGCTGCAGTATTCTACTCAGCCTCTAGTCTGGCCGAAGTGACTTATTGATCCCGCTTGTTGCTGGGGTGACATGTACGTTCCACGTGCCTGCACAGTGATTGTGAGCGGTGAGCAGCGGCACAGGAACCATTCACTACTAAAAATGAGCGCTGAAGAGGTGCGCGACTTCGCCAGTGTGACACCTCATAGAGGATGACATTTGTCGGAATTTCCCGCGGGTCTCGTGATTCCTGTGGGATGGGATAAACTTTTGTTATTAATCTCGTGGTCGGGATGGAACGGGAATAAAAATCTATGGAGCACCATTAATAGATTATAATCCCATTAATAGATTATAATTTTCTGTGTTAAGCAATCCAAACGAGATGCAACTTTTTTGTAAATCTTACAACGCGTCAAAACAGCGGAAGTCCAAAGGGCACGTTTTTTCCGGGTCGGCAAAAGAGGCTCTCGCCGGCGACAAACAGAGAAACAGACCTTTCATCAGGAGAGCAGTAACAATTGATTTCCTGTGATTGCTTTAGCAACAGTTTAGCGGCGATTTCTCTGTAAATATATATTTATGCTGTATATAATAATAAGAGCATTGTCTTAGTAGCAGTAATAGGTTTATTAATGTTAGATTTAACTGTTTTACCGTGTTCTGTCCGTGATTCTTCTTTCGCATTTGCTTACATTCGACTTTTTTTCCTTATTTCCTTGTCGTTTTTGCACACTAAAGTGTTAGATTTCAGTGCCAAAACACTTGTAAATAGTGAAATAAGATGTTTATATCATCATCTAGAGACACTGTGAGTTTTGTGAAACAAATAGCAACAGTAAGGGTCGTGTCACCGTCTCAATCTCAATCATATGTAATAAAAGTTTAATACAGAGGGTTTTTTCCCAACAATGTTTTTCAACATATCGTGTCATTTTTGACTTTATATAATATTTCTTTTAAAACTGCTCATGCTCTTGATTCCAACAACATATTGATATTTATCTTTTGGCAATTTTTGTATAGAAACATAAGGGTTTCTTTTGGACAAATCTAATATGATGTAATATATTTATATATTAATGGATTGATGGCTCTCAATGTCGCAATGTAATATTTTTCCAATATTGTTCAACCCTATCCCGCATTACAGAAGTCGATGTATGAATTAATGAGATCCGGGGTGATACATTTGTCCAGGAACGGCCTTGCTTTCCTCGTCAATCACAACTGGTTTCAACAACACCATTCACCTGTTCAGCCCGTTTAAGCTAATTTAACTCTGAGATTCTGGACAACTCGGGAATGAATCAACATGCTATCGCCAAAAACAGTGAAATCATGCTTGTTATGTGAAGAACATTATCAGAAAACCTTAAGAGGACAGAAATAGCTTGTATCAGAGTTAGTTTATTCATGGGAACATTAATTTCCACGTAGTTGCAGAGATTACCCTGCTCAGAGAGACCCAGACCTGAAGCTTAAAAATAGCCTGAAGGACCTAAGGAGCTGCATCAGGTGTGTTTTGTTGAGGTTGGAACTAAACAGTGGAACTGAGTTTGACACCCCTGATTTAAATTGTGAATTAAATAGAGCCCTGAGGGACTCCAGATTCCATTGATACAGCAGGAGATATATATATCTGTCCCATTGAGATGATCTTCCTGTCAGCAAATTGCATTCATTTGTGGCCATTTCCATAATATCGCTAAGTCTTTGATGTTTATGGCAACGAAAGCCAACTTAAAATCAGCCTAGATAAACTGTTGATTACCAGCACAAGTGAGAGGTGTACTGGTAACTTTGTCGTTGGTAATTTAATCCAAACAATCTGAAGGAAATGCTTTCAGAGTCAGACATTGTTGCAAAAGCCACGCCCCTTCAATAAATATTCACCAGGTGTGAAGAAATGAGAAGTGCAAATAGAAAACTGAAATGAAATGCAAAAGTTGACTAAACACTGATTAAAATGTTTGTAGTAAATTTCTTGATATATTTTGTAAAGAAAATATTTAGCAAATATACATTTTTTTTGTTTGCAATATTTTCATCGATACTGCATCACTGATTTTTGTTTGCATTTTTTATGTTTGTTTGCAAAATGGTTTTTTTATCTCTCAAAATTTAATTTTGCATTTGCATTTTTGACTGATTTATTCTAAACGCTTTGTTCTGCTTTCAGTCTCCACTATAGACTCAACAAAACTATATGCTTCTGAGTTTGAAGCTAAAGGTGGGTGCATATGCAGACTCTCTGTGCTTTTGTCAGTGCTTGGAACTCTGCTGTCAGAAACCAACTTGTAAAAGATACAGAAACACCATCTGGTTTAAGACATGCGCTTGACTGTGTACAGCATGCATTAATTTAACCAGTTGCAATGCAATCCTCAACTAATGTTCACCTAACGATTTCCGGATCAATATGCAACCATCTGTTGCCAATATACAGACATTGTATGACCTTTTGTCTGATCAGGAATTCTTTATTGTCTTGACAATCTTAAAATGGATAAATGGCATTCTCAGTGACTCAAATGTTTTTGAATAGACAAAAATATACTGTCTTTAAACATATTCTTCAATGGTTTGAAACTAGAATGCAGAAGTTTTGTTCAGTTTTCAAGACGGCTTTAAAGTTCTAATTGTCTTGAGTCCTGTCCCAGTATCTACAATGAGTCTTGTTCCAGAATTGGTAGTATTTTTAATCGCCCTTGCCTCAGAATCGACTATATCTTCAGTCACTTTAGTCTCAGAATGTCACAGTCCTACTGATATTTCAGGGATTTTGTGCTTTTGCCCTTTGCTTGGTCTCCTATCTCCCCTCCCCTTTATGTTCCCCTATTATTATTGTTGCCACCTGATGCTTGTTTATTTTTGCAATTTAAACCCCTGTTTCTAGCTATTGTCACTAGTTCATCTCACTCTGTATGAGAGGTTACAATGTTTGGATGGGCATTCTCTTCCGCTCTTGTTTCTTCAGGATTTCCAGGATTATTGACTCTTGTGTTCCTTGGACTGGAAGTTCCTAGCCTTGCCTTCACCTAGCTGTGATCAACTCTTCAGTGGATTATTTTCTGTTCCTGTTTTGAATAGAAGACTTTCAGTTGGATTTCCTTTTGAAACTTTTTACCTGCGCACCAAAGGCAGTATTTTGTGTTTTTGTTCTTTCGCCAAGTCATATCAAAGACATTTAAATTCAGTTAAGTGCTTTTGGGTCCAGTTTGCCAACCATCCTCGAGATCATAACACAGAATGGACTACGTCTTTAATTAGTTTGTCCCAGAGTCTGCTGCATTATTCAGTCTTCACCTGAATTTACTACACTTTTAATTAGAATTATTAAATAAGTTTGTGGGGATGGGGTTGGGGTGGTACACTAGCTTTTAATCGCATTGACAGATTAGTGTCACTTGGAAAATCTAGGTGTTCTCAAGAGTCTTGATGTCCTCATCACACCAACACACCACACAGACCAAATCCTGTTACATAAATTCAAATCTCTTTGTGCATTAAACAAATCTAAATGCATAGTGTTGGAATGTGTGCATGATGGGGGTGAAGCAAAATGTTCCCAAAGGAATAACACCCAGATTTAATTAACAGGGGAAATAAGATAAATCACATTCCACCGGTGGTTTATTCCAAAGGACATTCATTTGAGTCCATGTCTAAGCAACACAGTTAATGCCCAATAACATGACATTTTTGTAATGGATGTTGGTTTACTATTCCACTAAACATCTCGCCCTAAATACACATTCTCTAGAATTTCACAAAAAAAAAAACAACAAAAAAAAAACAACATTTTGATGATGAAATTCCTTTCTTTAGATCACAGCAGGTGGTTTAACTCTGAATTATCATCTAACAACCCCCTATTGTGCGCATAATGCATTTTACATGTTAATCAGTCAAGTACTAGAACAGAACATCTATTAAACATCAAATATTGATTGATTCCTAGCTCATAAGCCTGCAAATCACAGTTTTTGTCATAATTAGAAATGGATTGGGAAAAGATACCACGGTTAGTTTAATAAAGTGTGCATAATTAACTCGTAATAAGCTTCTGTTTGCTTCGCGTACTCCATCTTCTCCACCCCATGCTACAATTTGGGTGTTTTAATCTTAAACACATCTTAATATCTCTGGATTACACTCAGTGTTATAATTTTACAAATCAACACAGAGCACTTTAATAAGATGCTAGTAAACATTAAATATAAGTAGTGGGAAATCAATTAATGTTCTGAATACAAGGCTTCGTTCAACTGGAGGTCCTTTGAAAATCGTATGAATATTAAAAGTTAGCATTAGCAATAGTTAGAATAGCAGCATGGCTAAGATTATTTTAGCCATGACAGTGACACCTTACAATTTTCATTCCTTCCTTGATATCTCCAAGACAATTCATGAACATTCTGAATTAAAACTGAATCAAAACATTTATATCAAATGGAACGACAAACAAGTGAAATACTGCAGCTGGTTTTAGCTGGACTCCACGTCCCACAACCCATTGCACTAATTGAAAATCAAAACTTATCAGCTTCCTAATTTCAAAACATGGCACAAACAGCTACTTCTTCTGCTGCTGCTTAACCGGAGAGCAGAAGAAGACTTCCTTCTCCCCAGACACCTCCTCCAGCTCATCTGGCGGGACACCGAGGCTTTCCCAGAGCAGGTGAGACATAATCTGTTTAGTATGCCAGTAGGTTTTCCCAGGGCGTCTTCTAAAGCAGCGATTCTCAACCAGTGAACAGCCATTTAATTTTTTTTTAAACTGACTTATCATTTTAAAATTAAGTAATTAATTGTGAGCACTATTTAAACATCACGTGTCACTGCAGCAGTCGATGTAAATATGACGGGTCTATTTTGTCTTGCGGAACAACTCGCACAGTGAGCAACGTGGCAGCTGGCAGCCATCTCTATGTGCTTCTGGTTTAATTTTTTCCCGGTTGATGGAAGCAGACTTCCCCATTAAGAAGATGCCCATTGATAAAGACGCAGTGGTAACAATAGCATAATCTCTGCTGTGGTGCTTAAAGCTTGTCCTTTTTGAGAGTACAAACTTTCTGAGAATGATGTTTCATCACAAAGCTAAAGCTAATTCATGGTTGTGCCTTAGATCAGAGACACAAGGCAGATTTTGTGTGGAAAATAAAACCTTAAATCAGCAGATTCAGTAGTTTCTTTTCTGTTATGTTTATTAAAAACTGCAGTGTAATGTTGTTTTATTCCTTTAAAAATATATTAGTAAAGTTATTCAATTTAACCTACTGTAGTTTGGTAGTTGGTATATGTATACCATATATATATATATGGTGGGTCTCAGAACATTGACTAGAAGAATAACTGGATGGACCTCGGAATGAAAAGGTGGAGAGCTCATATTCTCGAGCACATGTGACAAACGCAAGGCCCGCGGGCCAGATGTGGCCCACCATGTAATCTAATGTGGCCCGCGAGAGCTTAAAAATTTAGAGTGTCTAAAAAAAAAAAAGAAAACGAAAAAAACCTACATTTCCCACAATGCCTTTGGCCTACGGTAGCCGCAACGGTGTTTCCGCATCCATACCGACGAGTGAAACTGCTGAGCTGCCTACTCACACATTGAACGTTAGACTCACGCATTTGAGTGATCTCTCACGCTACACCTCTGATTTCTCACGCTAAAATACATTTCTATATGTGAAATGGGCGGAGCTAATAGTTTATCTGTGATCTGTTTCTGGAGCCTGATGATAAAATATAATGATTGATATGCATTGTCTTCAGTCTGTGAGGGTTTTTTTGTTTAGTTTTTTCGCTAAACAAATTACAAAAATGCCATTTTTCTTTAATCACTTGGACAGTTTGATCCTTCATTAATGGAGTTATGTGCGTTTTCATAAGCTGACAAAAAAAGGATTTATATTAGAACAACATGCATACAATTGTTTCTATGCAACTGAATAAGTTGTCACTTGAATAAGTTATAAATAATGAGTTATTTAACATTAAGGAGTAGCTACATTTATTTTACATTACATTCGATTACATTGTTTAACATTTATAAGTTACATCAGGCCCTTTGAGGACAGCCATTATGTTAATGTGGCCCTCGCTGAAAATGAGTTTGACACCCCTGCTCAAGAGGGTCATGCCTGGAACCACTCCTCAGGGAGGTGCCTGGGACGTGTCTAAAATACATGCCTGAGCCACCTCAGCTGACTTCTCTCGATGTGTAGGAGCTTGTTGGCATACCTCTGCAACATTGCGTGGCTGTCGAGGTGCAGTGCGTCTGGGGTTTCAAGGGTAAGAGAAAACCAACTAGTTTTTATAGATATTGAAGTTTCATGTGATTTACACATGCTGAGCGAGTGGCTAAATTGAAATCTTGAGACAAACACTAAGAGACTCGGGTGAAATCCTGAAATGAACCAATGTCTCCTCCATCAAATCTCTGAAATGTTAAATGGAATGAAACCATGTTCTTGAAAAACAGAGAAGGATACAAACTCCACAGAAAGGCAAACATTACTGAACTGGGTTCTATTAATAGCCAGTTAAACCCTTCATTTATCAAAACAACACATACCAGAGTTAACATCAAGTATTCAATAACTAGGAAAGCTAGGTATAGTCGACATTTTCCATCTTCAACCTCATACTGGAACTAAAATGTTGTTTTTAAATGTAGCTCCAGTTAATGCGGGTCATTTTCTAGCCCCTTTATCACTCAATACCTACAGATATTACACTCAACAGCCAACACATTCTAATTTGGACGAAGTACCATGACCTTTACTGAAACATCATCACTTCAACAGGAAATAAGATCTGAAAGGATCAACCTCCAACCAGGTGCAACTAAAAGTAACCTTCATCTGCACATTTTAATCATGACTCACCCAAAAAGTTTAAAAGTACTAAAAAACTTTGTAGAAACTATTTACCTCAAAAAAAAAAAAAAAAACAATTGTGACAAATGCTAAATCTAAAACACTAAGCAAAATAATAAACTTTTTTAGCCCTTAAAGATGCCATAACATGTCCTTTTTAAAGCATTTACTCATCTTGACAGTAATGGGCATCAGTGTGCTGCTGCTAGACAGTAAACTCGGCTTGACCCAGAATAAGAGCAGAGATCAGACTGGCTGTGCTTCATCAAAGTGGGCAACAGGAAACATTTGAACAAGAAAATGGCCAGAGCTGGAGGAAATTAATGCAACTGAGACTAAAATGCTGATCTAAACACATAGAGATCCCCCACAGACAAATAAACACACACACAAAGAGCTGAACAGTGTTAGCCTGATAACACTAAAATAAAAATAATCTCTCCAGGAGCTGCTGTCAGAAGCAGTCATGGCGGAGATAAAAGAAGAGATGAGTGTGGAAGCTGAGCTCATTTCTCTACATCTCAGTCGACACAGTCACAGCACTCAGATGCGCTCCTGTGAGTTAGTCCTCGCTGTAAGCCTGACTGGAGCTTTGTGTGTGAGAGATCTGCCCTGGGAGTTGCCTCTCAGCCAGAACAGAAGCTCCTAATTCAAGCCTGTTTTAGTCATGTCAGCAAATCGTCAGTGCGGGAAAACTGAGTTTTGGTTTCATAATAAATAATTTATCAAAGGGGACCTCAAATGAAAATCTGAACCGAAATTTTTGCAAATTACAGTAAGCAATCTGTAATATATGCAAGTCCAAATCACGTCTTAAAAACTCAAAATTTTTACATAAAATATTTGATGAGATAATTGCAACTGAAAAAGTCAAAATGCAGACTCTTACAGAATTGAAATTATTTAAAGACAAAACTATGATATCAAATGTGAAAATCCAATGTAAAAAATGGATCAAAGTTCAGAATTTAAAAAGTAAAAATTCAAACTTAAAAGCAAAATTCAGACTTAAAACTTATAAGAAAAAAAAATATTCAGAGCGTAACTTTTCAATAATTAAAAATGAATTATGGGGAAGAAAATACAACATCTGTCTAAAAAATGTCAAAATAGGGACATAAAATTCAAAGTTTGGATTTAAAAACTCACATTTCTGAGATAGAAAGTTTAGACTCCAATTAAAAAACAGAAATTGCAAGTAAATTCCTTACTTAAAGCCAAAACTAGGTAAAATAAAATGTAAAAATTCCAATATAAAAATTAGAAGTTCAGAATGTAAAAAGTAAAATTTCCAATTAAAGGCAAAATTACAAAACTAATGCAATTGAGGCAAAAAAAAAATTGTGAGACGAAAATTAAAGTCAATGTTTTGACATAAAGTCAAATTTCTGAAAAAAAGGTTGAAATTGCAAGTTTAAAAAAAGCCAAATTGTGTCCTTAAAAAATTACAAGATGATAAGAAAAAATTCAGAACAAAATTTTTTTGTTTGATAAATGGAGATAAAATGTCAAAATTAGTAGATGGAAATTAAAAGTTCAGAATTTCAAAAGGTCAAAAAACCTCTAAATTGCTGAGAGTTTAAAAAAGTTTAAACTACAAGGAAAGTAAAAATTCTGAGATAAAATGTCAAAATTAAGACTCAAAAAGCCAAGATTTTGAGAATTATCTATGAAGTAAAGGATCGTGACTTACAAATTTGTCATGTTGAGATATTTAAATGTATTTAATTATCTAAATACCAGTGAGAATATAACCTTAGTGTGTATTCTATTTTGTTAAATACCCCAAAATCATATTAACAGTGCATCTGGTGTTTTTTTAACAAACTGATGCTTCTTACGATGCCATTAAAAGCTACAGACAAGAGTGATGAAGAACAGTACAGGGTAATATAGTGTTCCATGGCACAGTGTTTACTTTAGCTAATCTACTACAAAGCTACAGTGAATAATATCTTGTGTATTTTTGAGTATTGTGCTGCAGCATGGTGGTAAATCATTGTCACTGCAACAGCACAACATCCAAAACAAAGAGCGTCTGTTGTCACAACAATAAAAATAAAGTGCCGCAGGAGATTCATGTGGTTGAAACACTTGCCAGAGTCCTGGAGCAGAACACACACAGTAAAGGAAATGATACAAACCACTACTGTACGAAATTCATTTCCTGAGCCACGCTCCAGGGCAAGCGTTTTCAGTTTAACAACTAACCATAAAGAGCAAAGAGGAAACACACAAACTGCACCGAAGATAATGAGAACCAGTGTGGAAAGCATGATATGGAACAACAGGAAAGAGAAATGATATGATGACACTAATTATATCTCTGCATCGTGAGTAAAATGTGTTGCACTTTCAGCTACTGTGTCCTACAATATTCTACCTTTGATACGACGAGTCAAAAGTCATGGACTTGCCTTGAACATGAGCTGTTGCAGATGAGCCCTGTCTTTAACGAGATCAGATTTAAAGGTGAGCGCAGAGGCAGAGAGAAATCCCATAAACAGCTTAAAGCAATCTGCATAAGGGAGCATTAGCTTCCTTCGAAGCCAACCTCTTCTCCTGAGCCATAATCTGATCGTATTGGAATTGTTTTGCATGCAAATGTCTTGCTGAGAGTCCAAACATGCAGTTCTTACCGTTTTTGACATACAGTTCTGGACAAAAATGTTGGCAGGTATTAAAAAAATCTGTAAAGTAATACATTTTTACCAAATTTGTTGCTTGTGACTATGAACAAGTGACAAACTTTACCCATTATTCAATGATTTTCCTGAGATGGCTTATAGAGCTTTAAAATCAGTCGCTAGATTAAACAATTTGGTTGCTATGGAAGAATCATTGATGTCATTAAAAGGTGGCCTTGTCACTATAAGTGGTAGATACCAAGTCCCATGTCCCTATCCTTTTCTGAAGCTAAAAAGTGGAGGAATGCTATTGCTAATGCTATGGAGGAATTGGTGACATTCCCTATGTGAGTAAAATAAACTCAATAAATATTGAGATAGAGATCTGCTCATTTGGTTGCTATGGTAAACAGCCTGGTTGCTATAGAGAGGACACTGACATAATATAATGCTCCACATGTCAATATCAGTAAAATAGACCAGCCCCTATATCACTTTGATTGCGTAAGCTGAGATAGAGATCTGCTAATTTGGTTGCTATGGTAAACAGTCTGGTTGCTATGGAGGTGTCAGTTACATAATTTACTGTTCCCTGTGTCAATCTGAGTAAAATAACCAAACCACATGTCTCTATTATTTTCCAAAGCAGAGAAAGAGATCTGCTAATTTGGTTGCTATGTTAAACAGTCTGGTTGCTATGGAGGGATAAGTGACATAATATACTGTTCCTCGTGTCAACCTGAGAAAAATAGTACAACCCCAATGTTTCTATAATTTTGTAAGCTGAGATAAAGATATACTGAATTGGTTGCTATGCAAAACAGCCTGGTTGCTATGGAGGAGTCACAAAATTTAAAGTTCCCCATGTTACTGTGAGTGAAACAAACCAACCCCTATGTTTCTCTCATTTACCAAAGCTGAGATAGACTTCAGACATTTTGGTTGCTAGGGTAAACAGTTGGTTGCTAGGGAGCTGTCATAAATATTTAAGTTGTTACTATGATTAGCATAAACAAACATTGCTTTATGAAGTTTTCTTGAATATATTTCAAGTTGGTATACTTGGTTAATATTAGTAATCTTGTTTTTTTGGGGAAACGGTAACGTGTCTGTCCTCAACCTCCTCTCAACAGGGTTTTATCATCAAGCCTGCCAACACAACCTGCTGTAAACCCAGACAGAATAACGTGACTCCAATGAGACGAACAGCTCAAACACTCAAGGCTCGATGGATTGTTAAAACAAACTCTGGGTAAAATAAACTTTTGATAATCGAGTTAAAGTCATGACGAGAGCTATGCCAAAAGTATCATTTGTTGAGGCATCTTTTCTTCAGTTTATGACCCAGTTGGGTGTTCATCCTCTCTCTGTGTGTTCATCACTTCAGCACCTAGAGCTACAGATAAACTTTAGAGCTGAATTCTAAAGAGAAGAAGAGGCACTGTGACAGGCTCTCTTCACTGCTGCTGTCCATACCCAGCAGGCAGACGGCTCCTAACTCTCCTCAAAGTGACAGCAGAGCAAGGGCTTCCCTGCTTTTCATCTACTGGAATGAATGCATTCAGAACTGAGCTGAACATGTTGAAAGATTCAGCTGATGCAGCTTTTGACACAAGGCTGATATCTACAGTTTAAAAGAAACTCTGTCGCAGTAGTTTCTTCAGTAGTAAAAACTATCGCAGTAGAAATTTTTTCAATGATTTAGTTATGTAAAAATGTATAAATCATGATAAATTTAGTGGTAGACTTAAGTGGGGCTGGGTGTTGTGACCAATTCGATTTGATTCTTAATTTTATGATTTAAATCAGATACTATTTTGATTCAATATCGATTAGCTATCAATATTTCATTTAAAATGTTAGTTTTGCAGACATGGGATCCATATTTTGATATTGAATCGATCAAATATTTGATTTCGAATTGATATTGTTGCATTAAAATGAAGATGGGTGCACGCGAGCCGGTGACCTTCCTGGAAGGAGTTTGCATGTTCTTCCGGTGCTTCGTGGGTTTCCTCCGGGTACTCCGGTTTCCCTGACGATCCCAAAAACATGCGGTTAGGTTAATTGAATAATTTTCCTTAGGTGTGAATGTGTGAGTGAATGTTGCCCCTCGATGGACTGGTGACCTCTCCAGGGTGCACTCTGCCTCTCGCTCAATGTGCGCTGGAGATAGGCACCGGCAGACCCCCGTGACCCCAAAAGGGAATAAGCGGGTAGGAAAATAAATGAATGAATGAATAAATCGGAAATGAAAATCTGAGAATCTATATTTTTTACCCAGCCCTAAAATTTTGTGCACCAGAATAAAAGCTGTAATAAAAGCTGAATTTTTTTTTTTTTCACTTTTTCTCCCGATTTTTATGCATTCATTTTGTTTTTGAATTTTTGCCGAAGCCAGGAACACAGTAAATGTAACAGTCTCAATCCAACAGTGCTCAGATTATATATGGTCTGAGCACTCAATCAATCTATTGGGTGTAAAAAGTGTTAAAAGCAGACAGGAGCAGCGAGTGGCACTTGAATCTAAACACTACAGGATTAAGAAACAGGTGAAACAGAGAGAAATGAACGATTATAAGAAGGAGATACAGTTTCACATTTATGGAGAATGGTCAGATAAAGAGGAAATATCCACTGAGCAACAAAAAGTAAAAATGCACAATTGATTTCAGGTTTCTTACGATTGCAATAGCTGGGTTTACTAATCACAGTCATACAGTTGAATTGATGTGAAACTACGCATAATAAACATGATTCCTAACAAATTTAAACTCAAAGCTGCACAGATGAACCTATGAAGGTGAATACACACAGAAAACATGATGCAAAAAAACCCACAAAACGTTTCATAATCCGGTTCTTACACAGCATGCGGTTTTCCTGTGTGGCGTTTTCACCAAATGAAATCAGTGTCTTGTAATGGAACAACATCTGACTACAATTGCACTGTAATGGAAATAGAACACAGTGTTTTGACTGAAAAAAAAAAAACTTCTAAAAAAGAATTTCAAGGAGAGTCTGTAAAGCTCAGGAAACTAAAAGCAAACCCTTTTGCTGATTCAAGGGCCTTTGCTGTGAATCAAAGAGAACAGGGCATGGCAGGAAGAGGAAAAACAACCTCAATTGAATTGGGTCACCTCTGAATCTTTCACATATAGGACTCTTCCCCTAATAAAGACTTGGTTCCTTTTCCTCCAGTTTCCATGGAAACACACCTCTCAATTCTCTAAGGTTCGATGGTAACTATGAGCCAGTGTTAATGGACAATTTTGCACAAATCTGTTTGATAACCGTGCTAGACATCTAGACATTATTCTATCGTAAGAAAGTCTTGCATTTTGTTTCAATTAAAAAGGATCCCTCGGATTAATTTATTATCTGTAATAAAAGGTATTTAAACAGAAAGGTTTGTGCAGACAATCCCCCTCTAGCGATCAAAATCTGTGCAGAGTTTTTTTGTGATAAAGCTTACAAATTTTTACTCAGATTGCAAACATTACGACCCACCCACAATTATTGACATAGACTTTAATGAGTCATATACAGTAGTTAAGTCTGTTCCCACACA
This sequence comes from Danionella cerebrum, assembly GCA_007224835.1. NCBI lineage: Eukaryota > Metazoa > Chordata > Actinopteri > Cypriniformes > Danionidae > Danionella > Danionella cerebrum. Next base: position 494,254 of record SRMA01027097.1, on the reverse strand, counting down.
ACCACAAACTCTTTTGAACATCTTTATCAGATTGCGTCTCACAACAATACAAATGCATCACCAACAGCATAACTCAACATCAGCTTAATCACTGAACCAGGAGGGTCTTCTGTGTAACACTACAATAAAAGTACAACTAAATTTTTACACAAGAACACTGGTAAGAAAAACAAAACTAACTAAAAAACAAAAGTGTGTCGCTGATGTCACAATTACAGCCTGCCATGGTTCCATTGGTCAACACAAGATTGTTTCTTTTGAATCAACGTTAAAATAAAAATGAAGCTTTTATGGCGGCGCAGTGGCGACCCTTTTTAGAGTGTGCCCCCACCTCTCGCCCAATGTGCACCGGCAGACCCTGTGACCCCAAAACGGGAATAAACTGAATGAATGAATAACAGTGAAGCTATTGTGAGCAAGTCTTCAACAGTTCATGTGTAGCATTTGTCATTACTAGGTGTTAAAATATCATAACCTGCTTCTCAAGTTAATTTATGACACTGCTGCCGGTCAGGTGATCTCTCATTCTTTAATGTGGACTTGCAAACTCGTGGATTAGAGCAGTGAAAATTGATGGAAAACGTGCAGGAGTTAAACTAAGCCAAGTATCATTATTAAAACACCCACATCCCCAACTGTTGTGACGACCCTGGAACATAGTGACTTTACTCAACATTCGGCAAGTAATTTCCCAGTGGTTTTACGCATATCTTCCCATCAGAGGCTCATTTTCCATTGATTTTATTTGGAGATTTTAGATTTTTATAAAATAACAGTGGCAGTAATATGGCAGCTGTTATAGCACACCACTCCTCAATGCATGTTTGCATTTTTTAAAGTACAAATGATGAAAAGGTACAAATTTTTGCTAAAATACATAGTAAACCGATGCTGTTCTGTACTTTTACAGTGGTATGCAAATGTTTAGGCACCTTTGTAAATTTGTATGATTTTCTTTTAATTTTTACCGTGTCCTCTCCTGCTCAAAAGCCATCACATGGGGGAGTAGATGCTTCGTTTGAGTTGGACAGTTTTGTTATCTCCAGGGGAGTAAACACCTGGTGTGGTGTTTCCTCCTCTGGATTGAAGCAGTGAATGTATGTAGTAATTTATTAGTTATTTTGCCCACGGACAAGTTTACATTAATTGAGTCAAGACAAGGTGGTGTTAAACGTAAATGGGGAGTGAATAAAGGATTGGAGAAGGTGAGGGGGAAAGGTTCAGGAGTTAGAAAAATAGGAGAAATACCTACCTGAACATACAATATAAGTTTGTTACAGGTCAGGTTTTGTAGTTTGTATATAACACACATATATACAGAACATTTACCTAGACAAACCACCGGCCAGGAGACCAGAAGAGGACAGGGAGGGAGATTTTCCAGACAGTGATATTTGGGTTATGTAATAGTTCATACGATTGTTGAGATGAAAGTGTGCAAGAATCGTTAAAAATAAAATTAAGCATGTGCAGAAATTTAGGCACCCTTTTGTTGATTTTATTGATTTCCTTACCTTTCGCTATTAGAGGTCAAAACTGGTTTGGTAACCTCAGTGACCCTTGACCTCCATACACAAATCCTTGTATAAAGTATTTAAAGGAGGCCCATTGAAAAGTGGCAATAGAGTGACAACATGGGAGCCTAAAAACAACTCCCGGATGACCTGAAAACATTGATTGTTGATTGGTTCAGGGGAAGGATACAGAAAGCTGTCTTATGAAGGATAATCATGAAATTCTACAAGGGGGCCAAAACCTTTGCATACCATTGTATATGGCAGACTTTTCAAATTGGTTTTTAGCTTCCAAGTTGTTGAAAAAAAATCACTGGTGTGGCAGAAATTTTCCATATTAGAACACTTTTATGGGGACAAGATCCAGAGTTCCAGTACCATCCGTTTCTGTTTGCATTCCTGAGACTGACTGAAATAAATACAGAGGATTCTTTCAGCATCAGAACCTGGCATGAACACAAACTCACAACAGGCAAAGTGAGACAAAACTATAGTTAAACCTAAAGTGAACCAGTTTAAATGGCAATTGATTCATTTATGAATTTGACCTTTATCCAAAGCAATAATGAACACATTAGTTCTCAACCTCTGTGATCTACTGACTGAACCTCCAGAGAGATATGACTGAACACAAAAGAACAATTTGTTGTAGTATGTCATTTGTGATATTATATATACCGCTAAACTCAATTGGGTTTTATTCCAAACAGGTTCTACTCTTAGAAATGAAAATGTGCCCTTTTTATGAATTGCATTGCAATAGAAATGGTTTCCAACAAGTTATTAAAGACCCAATTGAATTAACTGTACAGTTACATTAGCAAAAAAGCTTAAATGTATAGAAAAACTAATTTTTCTATTATTTCTTGGAGTGTGTCAATCTTTTTTAAAGCTCATCCGCAGTCATTTAAGAGGTTTGGGTGTGACACGGCGCACCACGTCAGTGTATTTTATATTGTGAAGTAATTTCAAGCCTCTTTTGATGTCATTCTGCATTTACGTCAAACTCTGAGGACACGCGACCACACGCCGCGGTCTGTTACATGACACACCTCCCATATGCTAAACACATGTTCATGTTTATGACATTTGAGCTTCTGGGTAGTTTTTTTTTTAATACATCCGGTATCAATACTATAAGGAAGAAGTGGTCACTGGGTGGGAAAGACAAGTATCTCTCCAAAGGATGTGTTTATTCATCTTCATTCACATACAGTCAGAACAGCAAATTTCATGTACTGGATGGTGTCTTTCTCATCTCTAACAGGTTTACAATCCACACTCAAAAACATCATACTTTTGATTTGTGTAAATATTTAGTTCCATCATCTAAAAATCAGAGATTAGTCCTCAGATTGACCGATGGAGTGTAAAAAACAATAGAAGTATTGTCTGTCACACATAAGTTTGAGTTCTGTCTTATGTCGAGTTCTTACGCTGTCTATAGCAACAACTCTCAGAGATCACAGGTAAATTGGTACTTGTGCCCACAAGTTATAATCGCACAGTGGGAACTATCAATTGCTGACAAATTAATGCTCAGTTTTTGAGTTGCTGAAAGGATTTGAGAAATTGCAGACAAATGCGCGACAAATCTGTCCTCGTGATTTCAGAGGGTCGCCAACAAGTTTGTTTCGATAAAATAAAAAAAAAACTCTGTATATTTGGTGCACCGCACACTGCTCCACTTTTTGATAATAATCCTGGTCTTGCACTTTGGTCTGGCACACATGACCTCGCATTGTTTTAAATCACTTCTCAATGCTGTCTGCGAAGTCATGCAGTGTAAAAAAAAAGACTCCGAAAATAGGATAAAGTCAGGATAAAAATAGAAACATGAAGGGTTTTGAAGCCTTCATTAAGTTGCAGTAGCTTCTCTTGCAACATTTAAAGCTGAATGTAACTTAAAGTACACTAAAATGATTTGTGTTGTTTGTTCAGTTACATTAAAATGTGTATATTGAATGAATATCATTCATTCATTCATTTTCAAACCAGGATGATTCCCATTTTGGGAGCACAGGGGTCTGATGGTGCCTATCTCCAGCCCACATTGGGCGAGAGGCAGGGGTACACCCTGGAGAGATCACCAGTCCATCGAGGGGCAACATTCACTCACACATTCACACCTAAGAAGAATTTAGATTATTCAATTAACTTGCTGGATGTTTTTGGGATTGTGGGGGAAACCAGAGTACCTGGAGGAAACCCACGCAAGCACAGGGAGAACATGCAAACTCCTTCCAGGAAGGTCACCGGCGAGCCTCGAACAAACAACCTTCTAACTGGAAGGGCACATTGCTACCCACCATGCCACCAACATTAATTTCAATATGAATAAAAATGCCATGTTTTATTGGTTCAACTGTTTTGTAAATATATTTACATATTAGGGGTGTAACGGTTCACGGGATGTATTGAACCGTTGCGGTACGGCCTGTTCGGTTCGGTACACTTGCGTACCGTTTCGGTATTTTTTTTTCATTAAATAATACAAATTTATTATTAGCGTGATATTAAGCACAGCGGAACAATGTTCCTAGGCGAGTTTCCACACGGACGCTATTGAGTGACGCACAGTAGAGCTGCACGCCACGAGTAGCAGAGCAGGAGTAAGAAAATGGCATCATGGCAACAGCGAAAGAGAAGCCAGAGCTTGAAGACCCTCCCACCTCACTACGGTCTCCTGTTTGGGAACACTTTGGCTTCTCTGTTAAAATACATAACGGGGATAGACGAGTGGATAAATTTAAAGTTGTATGCCGACATTGTTCCACGGAGATCGTGCAGGCAACACATCTAACATTTTCTACTGCTGGAGATATTGTCACTGCAACCAGATCTGTGCTCTCTTCAGAAAATGTGGATAGGTTAATCTTTTTAGCCTAAAACTTAAAACTTAGTTTTGTTGATATATATAAGCTGAAGCTGTTGCTAGTGTTAAAAGTTTTCAGGTCCTAACTAGTTGCAGTATTTCATTTTTTATTTTAAAAAATGTGTTTTTCTTTATAAAGAGTGCAATTTATTTAAAATATCACCCAAATGTGCCACTTTTATTTATTTTATGCAAGAATTCTATTGTGTATTGGCAGCTTTTCAAAATAAAGATTATGTAAGTTCTTATTGTTTTGTACCGAAAATTAACCGAACCGAGCTCTCCAAGACACTGTACCGAACCGAATACGATTTTAGCGTACCGTTACACCCCTAATACATATAGATTTTCTCAAAATATGTTGAACTGTCAATTAATGAAAACATACAATATGTAAAAATATACTTTGTGACTTTTATCAGTAGTACCTGTGTTGGTAGTGCACAGTTCAATAATGCATAGTTCAATGAGAATTTTATTATAAAAAACAAACATAAAAAGCCCTTAATAGGGAAAACCTCACTAACTAAGAGAACAAGCAGTAAGGAAAAAAATAGATTATCAAAACTCGATGCATTACAGAACCTATGATAAAGCCTTTTACACCCACCAGCATTAACACAGAGTCTGGTCAAAGGCATGAAAGAAAAGGAGAGAAAAAGGTAGAACATGGGGAAAGGGAGAACGAGGCACACGTAGAGAAGCTCAAAGCAATCAAGGAGAGAGAGCTGGAAAGAAAGACATGCCTGAGAGAGATGAGTGACATCAGGCAAGAGGAAGGAAAGAACTCTAAAACAGCAAGGTTGAAAAGGAACTATAACAAAGACTGATGAAAGCGATTTAATTTACTTAAAATTACTCTTCTTCATTTAGTATCTTCAAAATGTGGAAAATGTGTGGTTGTGCGATAAAACTGATGAAGGAAGCACAATATTTGCTGTAGTATGTGCAGCAAAATGACATTTTTGTATTTTATTATACAAAAATGTTATTTTGTAACAAATAATTTCAAACTGATGAGATTTTGTTGGAGAAATACACTGAAGACGCAATTTTAACATCCATTTTAGTCGCAAAACAATAAAATATTTCAAAACAACACTTGTTAGTTACCCTTTTTACATTTCATGGTGCAAAAAGGTGAAAATTTGTTATTTTTTTTGCAGGCAATAGAAACACGCCCGGCCAATCACAGTGCAGCTTGTTGCTAGGCTACAGAAAAATGCAATATGATAAATGTCCATGTAATATGAATCATTAAAATGTATTTCTCTACTTAAATTCACGTGTCTACAATATATATCTGTGTAAAAATAGATTTATATATAATTTTACATTTTGCATCTACATAATTTCAGTATGAAAATGCATCCACATTTTGACACTTCACTAAATGGACTCCTTCAATTGAACAGATAAGTGTAACATGTTAACATATAAATGAAAGCAAATTGATTATTTAAATGTTGTTTACATTCTCAGGCAAACACGGGACTATATTTTACCATCAGGCCAAGAGGATTGTGTAGCCTAATTAAATTTGTTGTTTTTTAACTCGATTAACTCAGATTGTTCATGATTTAACTCTGTGTTGAGAGAGATCCTGTCAGATCAGGGTCAGCAAAAAGCAAGGGAATCTCAACACTGTCAAGGGTGTCTGGATGTCTCTGATGGGCTTCAGGCAACACCACAGTGACTCTCGAATCATGTGTGTGTCAGAGGAATTACAACCGTCCAAACAGGCATATCATCTCTCGGCGGGGCTAAAGCGCTAAAACAGCAGCAGAAGAATGAGAAGAGACAGTAGAACCCCAGGAAACCCCTCTGTACAATAGAAAGCAGAAAATACAGTTGACATCACATTTCTAAATCCTCTTGTAATTAAAACACAGCCATTACTATTATGCTGGCTTATGCTTTCCATAGCTAATGAGCTTAAAGCTGCCTCCAGACACATCTCACAATGGTTTTATTTCACAGGCTATTTCTCAGCTGCAAACTGTGAAAACTGAATTTAAAAGAATTCCTGAAAATAGCACAAAATACACTGAAAGATTGCTGTTCTGGGTTCAGCAGAGGTGTGAAAAGCACTTAGGTACAAGACTCTCAACAAGATTTTCGGAAATGGTTCTATGTGTGAAACATAAAAGGATAATGAAAAAAAGGTAATTTAAAATGCAATAGTTAAAAAAAAAAAAAAAAAATATATATATATATATATATATTACATCTGGAATAGTGTGTGTTTTGCAGAAATACCCCTGTAACTAAAATCAAACAAAAATGTAATCAAAGACACAAACTTGACTGTTTAGGCACAAATAGAATTTTGGGAGTAGTTTTGTGTCAGGTTTTCACTTCTTTGTTGAAAACAAACAGAAATATCTTAAAAAAAAAGAAATAAAATTAAAGAACAGGATTTTCAAATAATCTCATGTTTTGCAGACGTAACGTTCACTGATTCCAGCTTTGAATGCAATTCCAAAATTTTTGTTTACACTTTTTTGAAGTTTTCGTTTACTAGTTGAAAATTAGCGGTGGTCTTTCATGGAAACAGTTCATTTTGAAAAAGAAAACATTTTATGTCTCAATTTAAATGGCTTTTCAACCATTTTCCTAAATGTTTGACAACATATTGTATTTGACATTTATGAAACTAAAATAATAAAGCTTCTATAGTGTTTGAGTTAATAAAAGCCCTTGAAATATACATTAAAGCCATAATTTTGCACGCATCCATAATGACAAGTATATACATATAATCAGTGCTTTTCATATTTGCAGCTACAACTATCATAAAAGGGATTCTTAAAAAGGATTATTGCTTTGAAAGATTTTGAATTTATGACAGGAAAATTAGAAAGCTAGACATTTCATTATGTTTCAATGCCCTTTTAGTTCATTCAAACACATATTTGCTTTTCGAAACACATGAATTTTTGAAAGCAAAACATATCACCACTGAAATGGATAATGTTTTTCCCACAACACCGGGAAAAGGGTGCCCAGGATGGGTGCCCTGTACCCGAGCAGCATTATCTGGCTGAGGTTTGTGTTTCTCGACTCTCATTGTGGCCAGTGTTCTTTGCTCAAAAGACTGCAAGAAAAAGTTAGCTCACAACTTAGCTGCAGGAATGGCCAACAGAGAAAATGTGAAAAAAGAAGCAACAGAGTGTTAAGAACACGTTGAGTGAGCAAATTACAATGACAAGGCAACAATAAGTAAACAAGGAGCTCTGGTTGTGCTCAAATGGAGTTGTACGTGGCATTAAAAAATGCTATTATTATCTGTGTTTCCTAAAAAAATTGAAGTAATTGTGCCTCAAACTAATAAGCAGAAAAAGTTTTTTTTAACTCAATCGAAAAGCTTTAAATCACTGTGGAGTTTTTATACACTAAGTGGTTATTTGCGGCCTGAAATAAATATGTACATTCAGTCTCAAAACACCCTTATTTCTTATATATTCAGAGCTAATAATGTGTGCAATTAAATACAGATACTATCATCCGTGTATTATTTAAATACACCAGAAGGATTAATAACTGAGAGAGAGAGAGAGAGAGAGAGAGAGAGAGACAGCAGAGGGCAGCAAACCAATGCGGTACAACATGAGTGCACAACATGAAAATGTGAAATTTGAATTTAAAAAGGGATAGTAACATGTTGGGATGTCAACAGTGTGATGCTCTTGCAGGATCGTTTGATAGTCACTGATCCTAAATTTTATCGCTATATTTGTGATATAAAATTTTGATATTTTGATTCAAAATCAAGTTTGTACAATTTGATAACCAAAACTACCAAAAACATCTCTTCTCAGAAAGACAGAAAGTAAAACTGACTTTTCGCTCTTTTTAGCTCTTTACCTGACTTTGTTATTGACACAGAATTTCATTTAGACAGATTTCAGTTAGACTTTTTTGGGAGACAAAATTTTCCTTTCCAGGTGCTGCTGCTGTTGCATTCTAATACAAAAGTAAATCTAATTTAATACCTCATCTATACTTTTTACTCAGTGTGTACTCTTGTAACAAGCCATATATGAGATGAATTTAATGTAAAATACTTCCTCTGTGTAACACATGAGACAATAGACTTTTCACATTATTGCATGTGTTTTCATGCTCGTATGAAAGTTCAAAAAGACATGAAGCTGACTTTATCAAAGGCGGTCAGTGCTCAAAACCCCATTAAGCTGCAACGGATGTTGAATAAAATGGAGACCGGTGATGGACACAAAGTATCTGTGAAATTGACAGGTATTGACCAAAGTATTGGGCTTCCCTCATCTTCTCAAGATGGCCTCGGACAAGGCCATTGTTCGAGACAAAACAATGTTTTGTCTTATGCCTTTTCAAAATGCTACCTCTCAACAATGTCTTACCTTTGTCTGTGTCTGTGTTTGTGGTCAGAGGGGTTCATTTTCACTCTATGTAACAGTGTATGTGACTAATAAAGGCTTGATTTACTGAAAGTTTGCTAAGTTCAATGTGCTTGAAACTGTCCAGTTGAAGATAATATAGTTGTTCAAAAACATATATATTACATACTTGTCATATACATAGAATTACTTTTCTGTAATAGTAACCAGCAATAGTATCTTCATGCCGCTTTCAAATAATGATGTCAATTGCAAAACGTCATCCAAATGGAAATGAATCTGTCAGTTAAGTGAATGCAACAGTGCCTCTAGAGGAGGTCTATGTTGTGTTTTTGGAATTAATTGATGAGGACCTATTCCACCTACTGAGTGGGATCATCTAGTAGTACTAAGTCAACTAGTAGGCAGAGTAGGGGCCTACTGAACAATATGAATGGAGTTGGTGATAAAGATAATGGCATCAGATCCGCCTTGCACACAATTAAGAGTTTTGGGTTAATTTAGTAAAGCAGCATGCCACTTCTCCTAAACGAGTCACTGGAAGTGATTCAGATGAACCACATGAACCCACAGACTAAGCAATGGCTGAGTTCTACCAACTCTTTACACCCCCTTAGTAGACCCCAAACCAACCTCCTCTTTTATCTCTTTTCTAGATTCCAGTGTATTTCTCTCGCTCATCCTATCACTCTTTCTCAGAGAAGCTTTGCATTTACTGCAATTCAAGCGGAGAGGAAACACAGCGACACCAGAGAAGCAGGGAAACCAATTAAAAGAGCGCAAGTCATGCTCCAGTGTGATGCGGAGGAGAAACTCATTACAGCGTCCAGCAGATAAAAGCCTGTCACAGTCAATGAGTCTGTGTACAAAGCAGTGGATAAAGAGCATACAGAGGGGAAAAAGAGAGGATGAAAGGAGGCTGATGAGGTGAGTGAAGGGGTAACACAGGGTGAGGAGACAGAGGAAAGGAATTAAATAACCTGAATTTCTTTATGCACGGGTGGAAATGTTCCTTTGATTGAAGAAATAGTGGATGTTGGTCACCATTTGATGAATGACCTGAACAATGATATGAGACAGTGTTACTTTGTTTAGTTAATTCAATTATGAATATTTACATTTTAGCTGCAAATAATGTCAAGTTTTTCAAATCACATTAAGACATGGCTATATTATGGCTTTTTCAAAGACTTTAGAATAAAACTTCTAGACCTCTCTTGACTAGCACTGTGCCTTTCTTAAATGGCAATATTTATCAATAACAGCTTCTATAAAACCCTCTTCTTTTCTACCTTCCTACCTTGATCTGCTTTAACCACGCCCCTTTCAGTGCAAATTTATGCAGGCAGTCAGAACTCAACATTGACCAAGATCACTGTCAACAGTGCTAATGCATTGAACCTAGGGCTTGGCAATAATTCGATTTTATCGATTACAACTTGACTCTGTGGTGTAAATCGATATGCTTCAATGAAAATTTATTTGATTTTCAATGTAATATGCAAACGCTGCCCCATTTCTATAGAATGTAAGTTCACCCTCTGAACCCACTCTCTAGGCATCCATAGGGCTTTGCCGTATGTTAAGATACATTTTTACCAGAACGACTTAATATCTTGCTCTTTCACGCGGATTACAGATTGATGTCGGTCTACAGTGGCATCTGTGGTCTGACATCTGTTCACAACTGGTCTGCAGCGTCATCGAGCGCACCTTTAAGTGACACCCGTCCATTCGTTTCTTATTAATAAAGTTACTCTACACTTTGTATTTTGTGTTAAATGTCTATTTAATTTAAAACAAAATAACAATGACCAAAATGAATCTTGACCGTATAGCTATTTTTAATTTTTTTTTATTTAAATTTGATGCTTTGCTGTTTACACCTTCCGAGTCTGTGTGTTAGCTCTGCATGGACATGGTGGGAGTATACCTGTTTACTTAGTGAATGGGATATGAGAATCTGATCATATTGAGCTCTCAGAAAAGGTAAGCTATCACAAATATGTGATGAGTAAACAGCACTATACCATAGTAGAAATCTTTTACATATTTTGAATATTTAAAAAAATTGCATTACATAGGCCATTTCCCAATACAATTATAATATCTTTCCAATATTCACAACATAGTTTTGACCTCTATTCAACTTTACCCCGTGATTTGTGCACTCCAAATCTTTTCCTGGAAAAGATGACCCAATCCTCTCATTCATTATTTACTCAGTTGAAAACGAGAGCTTCACCGCGCAGCTCAAACACACTTATACAGCTATCTACACAATTACAGTTTTTCAGAAATAATGTCCATCTAGACCTCAGTTGCTTTCATTATTAATATGAAAATTAAGTGATAATTCAGCTCTTGGACTAAAACTTGTGTTTAGTTTCATAACCGCTTCAAAAGATCAGCATAATTTGCAGAACAAAAAGCAGGGAAACAGTTAATTGGGAAAAGGGAAAGTAAACTCTGGCAAACACAGCGGGCAAACATGTTAGCAGAAGAATAACCACAGACAACTTGAAGATAACCTCATACAGAGCAACAGGAGAACAAAGCCAGAACAAAGGCAAGTGCATACTCAAGTGGAATAATATGCAGGTGTGTGTTACAAGAAAGAGAAAAAGAGATAATCAAAAGAGTTAAACAAAACAAAATCACCACTTAACAAAGAAGTGACTGCACAGCTTTCTTTGACTCCTCTGGTAAAGCATGAATAATTATAACAGGCTAATCAGTCTATAAGAACTCTTATAATATATAATATAATAAAATCTAAGTAATAAGCAACTTTCTTCCCTAGTCTGTTGGGAAATTACTCTTGGATTATCATGGTTTGGAGGGGTATTGAGATCTTGAATTTAGCCCACTCCATTTGTTTAAAAGAGAATTGGGACACCCCTTTATCTCATGTGCAAAATGTATAAGAAAGGGGTAAAAATGCAACGAGGCAACCTCTAATCCAAGAAATTTAACTAAATCAATATTAATTTTAAACCAGTATTATCATACTATTTTTATGGGGAATATAAGCAATGATTTATCACCAGATAAGATTTCTCTATAAATATACTTTCATATAATCAAATATTTTTGTTTTCAAATGTATTTTTGAATCTATCTTTCTCATAAAACGCTGAAACACACATTGTTCAAATTAAATGTAATTTTCCCACTCAGCAGGTTTCTACCGTCACCTCTCGACCTCCAGATCCACTAATGCAGAGAGGATTGACCAACACTGAGCAGTTAATGACACCAGTGACTAATAAAAGTGAGTCTCCAGGGCACCTGACGGCAGATATACGACCACGCCATCAATATATACGCTGCTGGGAGAAGATATATGCACAAGCTGGAAAGGGAAGATAAAGCAAATATTTAATAAAGGAAAACATTAAAAAATAATATACACTGAGGAAAAGAACCCGTACGTATTACCACCTTAACAGATAGAATGTTTGGGAGACCTGGCTATTATGAATTATGGAGAAGAAAAAAAAGAAAATAATGAAGAAAAGAGGTGTGTTCTTTCTCTGCAGGTAGAACTGCAGGTCATTGATGAGGACAGCTGAGGTCAGGGGAAGGGGTTACAGCACCCAACTGTACGTGGACTTAATGATCCATAAATACAGACAAACACGAACAAAGATAAGGTCAGCAGAGGTGTTTGAGTCTTTAATCCCTATATGTCCAGGGCCGTCTTGAGCATTTTTTTACTACTTTCCAATTTTCTCTAGTAAAATATCAAAACGTTTTTTTTTTACAAAAATCTTTTTATTATATTGCGCAATAATTCCACAACAATCCTGAATCCAATTTAACTGCAAAAAAAATTATAACAAAACTCTAAATACAAAATAAATAACACAATCACCCCAAAAAAGCAAAAACAATATGGAAATTGTATTGTACCACTCCTAAACCTTACAAACTGTTCTAAAGAGTTTTGTGGCATTGTGCTTTTTTGTGCCAGAACTTTTAAAAACACAAGCCATATTACATCATTCCAAAAGTTATCCCTTCTTTTCACCGCTTGATGACAATAATGGCACTGATTTGCAGCAAGTAACATTTCAATTTTGTTGCAAATTTTGTCATAGCTCTTGTCATGTTCTTTAAAAAACAAAAAATAACCACTTTAAAACATAAACATTATATTTGAAATCAAAGTTAAACAATAGGTAGGTCGTGTCATTCCTACTTAATTCAAAACAGCCGGTGTGATTGGCATAAGCACCAGTGCGTGCAAAGATTTCTAAGGGTTACCCCATAATAGCAGCATGTACAGCACTAAACACAAACTACAAAAACAAAAAACACACAAAAAATGAACAAAACTGCAAAAACAAGGCACAGAAAACTTGAAGAGGTGTTTAATTGGCTAATCAGGCTTGATGAAAACTTTTAGGGGTGTGTGGTCAAAATCAGTTTAATGCTGAATTAGGTATGTTTGAGTAGATTACCAAAAATCCATCCTCAAATATCAAGATGATGAACAAGATTAATTACTTCTGAGAAGCAGTCTAATTAACTACTAAACACTAGGGGTGTCAAAATTAATTGTTTCTACAATACATCGCGATGCAGACAGGGACGATTCAGTATCAGTTCAGTAATAGACCATAACCGATTATAACGTACTGACGTTACTTTTGTGTCATTTGCAACATACGTGCTTTGTCGCAGTAGATTACGATGGCTGCGGGAGGCGAGTCTCAACTGTGAGTAATTAATACTGCTCCAACTACTTTAAAAGCCAACATCATTTTGTCTTTTATGAACAACCTGGTGAGCACGACCTGGAGAAGACACACGCTGTGTGTAGATCATGCCACGCACAAATAAAATATGCAGGAGGTAATACCACTAACTTGAGAAACCATGTCAGCCGTTTTCACTCTGAGCTGTTAACGTCTGTCAGTGCCAAGGTGGACCCAGCTCAAGCAAAACTAGATCAAATGATATCAACGTCGTCGCCCATCTCCCAGAAAGGGCAAAGAATTACTAGAGCAGTGGCTGCTTTGGTAGCAAAGGACATATGGCCCTGTTCTGTGGTGGACAACCTCGGGTTTCGCCAACTGTTAAATACTCTGGAGTCGCGTTATAAGCTTCGCTCAAGCAAATACTTTTTAGAGAAAATTGTGCCGCAACTTTACCACGAAACCAAAGCCCAGCTAATGGCATCAATGAGCCATACTCATTGAGTTGCAATAACATGTGATTCCTGTACTTTGTTCACGAGAGATTTGTATGTGCTGTTATTGTCACATTAGTGATTGTGTGTTCCTATGTGTCACACACGAGTGTTCATCTGGCAAAACTGTTGTCACATGCTTGTGACAGATAATGCATTGAACGTGATCGCTGCAACTCAATTTACAACAATTCCTCATGTAAAATGCCTCGCACATACAGTGAATCTGGAATCTCAGCTGCTTAAAAGTGGCCTAACTCTCCCGGATTTTGGCCAAAGTCTGCCAAATATCAACATTCTTCCATTGCAGCACCACAGTGAGCTTTTGTTAAACACACTCAAATATCTAGAATGCATCAAATCCCTTCTGCTCTTTCCAATGATTTTGTATGAATCTGTATGTGAATCATCTGCATTTATTCGTGGAGATGAAATATGAAACTACTTGTGAACAAGAAAAATGCACTGAAGTTCTTGAAGAAGTTATTTTGTCACATATCAAGATGCCCTAAACAAAACGTTTATGACAGAATAGTAAATACAGTGATACCCCAAGATACGAATGCTTCGAGTTACAAAACGTTCGAGATACGAAAGTTCTTGGGGGAAATATTTTGCTTCGAGATGCGCAAAAAAAAAAATTGAGATATGAACAATAACAAACATTTATCTCTATTATCCGCTCGTTAAGTCTGACGTCGTGCTGCGCTTCCGGGTCCTGGCGCTCCTTTCTCCCATTGTGCATAGTGCAAAAAGGGGCTGATGCGCATTAAAACACTTTAAGTCAGTTTTAAATCAAGCGAAACATTATGTATAGATTACTAATAATGTACTATAACAAATGTTAGAGTCAAGGTGTCGTAAAATAAATAACGTTTATAATGTGGAAAGTGCTGTTTAGTAGCACAAGTTAGAGAAACTCAGTGACACGTGGGTTTTCGTGAAATATTTTGTGAACTTTAATACGTAGTGCCGTAATGTTTTCTGCCATCCGTTCCACCTCCTCCGACACATCGCTTCACTCAAGGCAAGGTTTCACATTTGTGTACATATTACGTATTTTGCTTGTGTTTTATTATCATTTATCACATTAACAATGTGTAGATTTAAGAATTGAAGAAACGTTACTTGATTTTTCTCTGGTTTTCTATTTTTATTTTTTTTGTATCAACTTATACTGTTGTTTATGAGAGCCGTTGCACGGATTAGACGTTTTACATCTAAAACTTGCTTCGAGATACAAAATGTAGCCACCCAGGAACGGATTAATTTCATATCTCGGGGTACCACTGTATTAGTGAATTCATGAGTTTATAACTGAAGAGCACATTGAACACAATGGGTAAAATACTTTGTGACTAAAAGAACAGAACGATAATAACTAAAAGATGACATATACAAGGTGAAATACTGTAAACATATGGAAAGCTAAATAGATATGGTGATTTTCTGAAAATTACAGCCACAATCTCATCCATCCTCCAGTTTGTGTCACTGTTGACCTCTGTCAGAGATTGAAGCCCTGGCTCTAGACCTTCATGATTCATCAGTCTTTCAGACAGCAGCCAAACAGGAAGTCACCTTGAACTGAGTCTCAGTCAGAAACACACAGCAGCAATATGAATAAATGAGAGAATAAAGACTTCAAATAAAACTATGTATGTAACCCTCTCTATTTAATTGATATTAAATGTGTGTTTGTTTGATTCACAATGAAATGTAAAGTAACTCATGGAAAGGTAAGGTCTTGTAAAGTGCCATGCAAGGTAAGATTAGATGAGGTAAAAGGTAAAGAAATGTAAGGCAAGTTTTTTGGTAATGTAAGGTTGAAAAACATACACCCAAATATAAATATTGCTAGGTAAGCTCAGGCAAGGTGGAAGAGATGAATGAGGGAAGGTGCAACTCAAGGTAAGGGAAGGTATTATTATGACGTTCAACTAAAGTGAGGTGGGTAATAGTAATTCATGACTAGGATAAGAAAGGTGATCTACAAGGTAAGGACATAATATTAGAGACACAATAAAAATTGTAACATTGGAACAAGGAACAGGTAAAGAAATTTAAATCAAGGTAAGGGAAGTTAAAAGCAAAGGAAACGTAAAGCAATACAAGATATAGGAAGGTAAAAGGAATGAGTGAGGTAAAGCAAGGATATGGTAAATATAGTAAGATTTGGTCAGGTAAGAGTCAAGGAAATCTATGCGAAACAAGGTGAGGTAATGTAAAGCTTGAGAAAGGTACACTCAATATTATGGAAAGGCTCGTTAGATAAGGTCAGGCAAGGAGATCATTTTTGTGTGCTAAGTTAAGATAAGGTCATTGTAATGCAAATTAAAGGAAGGTATTGTAATATATAGTTTCGTAGGGGGAGGTAGGTAATAGTCTGAGCAAGTTAAGGACAGGCAAGGTAGGTGGGATAGGTGGGTAGGAAGGAAGGTAAGAAAATGAAAGGCAAGAAAATGTATACTGAGCTATGTTAAGGCAAGAGAAAAGCAAAGAAACCCCATGGCAAGGTAAGGTAGAGGAAAGAAAAAGGGTGATCTGTGTTATGAGGTAAGGTAAGGTTAAGGATGATGTCAAGGTGTTAGTTTTGTCCTCCTTTTTTGTTACTTTTATTTTGAAGCTTTCCCTTATGTTCTGACCACTTCCTGTCTCTTTCCTTGTCTGGGTTTCCCTATTGTTCCTTTTATTCTGGCCACTTCTCTTGTGTGTGTCTGCGTGTGTCTGCGTGTGTGTGTTAATTAGCCCTCATGTGCTCCACCCGCTTCTCTGTTTTAGTTAACTATTCCCCTCGTTATCCTGCTCTCCCTGTGCAGGTTCATTGTTTTGATACTGATGTGTGGTTCCACAACTAGATGTGGCAAGCTCTGGCTTCAGTTATTTTGTAATTGTATTCGTTTTATGTTTTCTCTGTTTCGTTTTGACATATAGCTTTAGCTTTGTTCTGTTTATTTAGTCAAGGTTTTGCCTCACCAAAGGCTTTTGTGTTTATTTATTAATAAAGCAAGAGTTGATTCTTGAGTGTTTGTGTGTTGTGTGCAATTGAGTTCATTCTCCTTCCCCTTTACCATCTTGGAGAGGAAGCCCTCAACACAAGAATAGGAATACCGAGGTAAGTTAAGTTTGAAAAGGTGCAGAGAAAGGGATATGGTAGGGTTTTGGTAATGTAAGGTAATGTTTTATTATGTTATGTTCAGAAAGACAAGGTAATGGCAATTTAAGGTCTGGTGTAATGTAAACAAACGTATTAGTAGATAAGGTAAGACAAGGCAAGGTAGGAATGATAACTTAAGGTAAGGTCGAGAATGGTGCATTGCAATGTAATGTAATAGCAGGTATGGATAGGTAAGATCATGCCAAGAATGTGATAGTAAGATCATCTTCTTAACCGCTTATTACCTTTCGGGGTCATGGTGGTCAAGCGAGGCAAGGGTACACCCTGGATAGATCACACACATTTAATCACACATTCACACTAAGGGTAGTACCTGAAGAAAACCCACGCAAGCACGAAAAAGAACATGCAAACTCTTCCCAGGAAGGTCACCAATGAGCCTCGACTTGGCAATCTTCTAACTGAAAGGCCACAGTGGTACCCCCTGCGCCACTGTGCTGCCAATAGTAAGATTAAAGGTAAAAGAAAAGGATATGAACGCCAAGGTAAGGTAAGTTTGAGAAGGTACACAGACAGAGGTATGGTAGGGTTAGCTAATGAAAGATAAGGTGTTATGTAAAATCTGGAAAAGCAAGGTAGTTAATGGTAATTTAAGGTCTGGTCAATCAATGTGCAATGTAAAGTACAGAGAAGTATTAGGTAAGGTCAGGCAAGGCAAGGTAGGTGTGGTAATTTAACAATTGGTAATGTTGAGTGAAATAACAAGCAAAAAAAAAACATATATTAAGGGGGAATAGGTAAAGTCAGGTAAGGTAAAAAGAAGCAATAATCAAACCAGGAACAATGGAAGATTTAATAAGGTACGCCCCGGTTTTGTGATGTATGTTCAAGCAAGGTTAATTTAAAAGCAAGTTATGGAAAGGTATGAGCAATACAATGCGAGGCATTTTTATGCAAGGTAAAGAAAAGTATAAGGAAGTGGTAAAGTGAGTTGTGATATAAATTAAGGTGAGGTATAAGGTAAAATGGCAAGCCAAAGTATGGCTTAAGGTTTTAATGAAAGACCAGATTAAATAAAACACCTTTAGCTATGTGACTACTACATCCCCTATTTTAATTCATGCAGTTATTTTAGTTGCTCATGATGTATGCTGCCGGCATCGAGAACTTGATGAGGTGCGCAATTCGTTCCCTGCCCTCACATCCACACGTCTCTCTTTATTACACTCAGAGTGTGCTGAGGAGCTCTACTGAACATCACGAATCCAGCTGCATAAGGACAATGTTTTTACTGCTGATGCTTCACAAGTCTCTTATGAGCAATACAGAGAAATGAAACAACTGTTGAGACTGAGTTCTTTCAGATAGAATTTGAGATCATGGCACCTCTGTGCATAGCTGAACCCAGCAACTTTCATTAACTAGAGACAGAACTGATTACGGTGCTCGATTTTTATCGTTTTGTGATTTTTAAATTTATAGTTCTCACTTGTTAGTTCTAGGATAGCCAAGACAAATAAAGTGCTAGCATAGTTCATATAGTTCATTCTTTTACATGTAGTCATGTAATAAAAATACTCAAGACCAGAATTTTTATAAAGTTTTTTTTCTCGATTCTCTGGGAACAAATCACTCCTCTGAGTTTTACAACCAGGGTGTGTAGCCTCCGCTCTGATTGTAGAGACTCGAACTCAGGGAACAAACCTCTGAGGGATCCCGATGGATTACCTTGTCTGCTGATTATATAGAGTAACAAGAGACCAGATTGGTTGGTCAATCACCTTCGAGACTCTAACAATGCTCAGCAGGATGTTAGTGCGTGAAACTAGCAAACATATAAGAAAGATATTACATTATTATTAGAATCTAATTAGCATGTTCCTATGTGTTCCAAACATTTTCAATTTCCCCAGAAGGTATTGAAATGGTCACCCATTCATTTTAAATGCAACGAGCACTGAGCGACAACACTTAAAAAATGTTCTCCTTGAACAATGGAGGAGACTGCCTCTGTCTAGGAGAGGACACAGTCGTATGGAAGTCCCACATACTCCACAAAGTCCTGCAAGGCGGCACTGTGTTGATAAATACGATCCGCAAGTAGTGACAAGAGGACGGTATCGTCAGCAAACTTCACGATATAACTGTTTGGCTGAACAGATCTGCAGTTATTTGTAAATAGGATAAAATGGAGGGGCCAAACTTGAGGGGAGTCGGTGAAAAGAGTATCGGACAGGCAGTTTTCACCTGTATTCTGTGAGACTGTGTAAGATGATGGCAAATTCTGTAACAAATTTCTCAGCTTGAAAATACGGCTGAGACGTCTGCATACAGAATCCTATGTAAAGTGTTGGGCATCTCTAATTGCTTAAAGGTGGTGTTTAAAATTGAATATTTCCACATCTTCGACTTCCTCTGGAAGCAGGTCCATTATATAGTTGTCTGCCTTATTTATCCAAAATGCCAAAATGTACCCTACAGTAAATCCATCAAAACGACCGAAAGAACATTTTTCATCCCACATTTCAGAAGTCACTAGCTGTTCCTGGACAAAGTATGACCCAGTCTTCACAAACCTTAAGAATTGAACTCGCTCTTGCATCACATTTGTGTCACTGTTTAGTGAAATTTAGCATGAATCTACACTCCCTTGTGAGACCACCAACAAGAGGCTAAATATGAAAGCAGCCGTGGAAACACAAGGGACAGAGAAACACCACATATCTGAGCTGAGCCTGCCCAAGCATCACGAGAATGTGTCTGACACACACACAAATGATTGACACAGGTGAACCCAGAACCATTCTCCATGGCTGAGAAGACAGAAGAACATCTCATGAGGGAAAAACAGAAAGAACATGACACGTCCTCAAGATGAATGTGTCAATCTGTGGCTAAAAGTCTAAAGGATCACTGGCAGATCAACACACTCTTCTCCAGGATCAAGAACAATGTGTTATTTCCCAATACATTATTGCTTCTTGTCCCAAAAGGATTTGTAAAATAACCCTTAAATATACGTATAGCGTTGCATAAATCCCCTAGTTTTACCCTCGTCAGCAACGTTTCTGCTTATAGTTCTTATAATTTTCATATTTACAAACTGACCCATGAATAGTTACATTATATTTGAGGACATTGGATGGTGCTGGTGAGGTTGTAGGCTAAAATGTCTAGGAACTGCATTCTGGACTAAAAATCAAGGGGGTTTGCTGCTGTGAAGGGGAAGCAAACACAATATGGAACAAACCTAAAAATAGATGATTGATCCCATCATGTAGAAACTGAACTTTGCTTGTTTACTATCATTATTTCAATTATAGTCTTTAGTTTGGGTTATTCGTAAGGAACAAACAATTGAAACAAAAGTACGTATTTTACTTATTCTCGGTTCTGTGGTTTACTACGAGCAAAAACACCATCTCATTTTCCTTCTACTTAAAAGAACAAAAGGGACTAATACGAGCGCATCAGATCTGAATCACCAGAGAGCCAGCAGGACTCTCTCGGTCCAGGATGGAGAGTGCACATCACACAAAAAAAATCACATGAAATGAGCTCTAATCACCATCCTGCCATTCCACCGCCGCGCCTCTCTAATGGGCCCCTGGGGATCCAGACGTCAGTCAAACAAGCCAATGGAATTAAATATTCATTCATTCATTTCCAACCTGCTTATTCCCTTTTTGGTGTCACAGGGTCAACCGGGGCACCCTGGACAGGTCACCAGTCCATCGCAGTGGAATTGAACAGTGTCTGGGAATGAAAGAGGCATGTTCTGTATGTAACTGACCAGCAGGCAAATAGGGACACAAAAAAAGGAATCCCAGAAGAAAAGAAGGAACTGCAGCTAGCAACGACCAGCAGGTGAACAGGTTTGTGTCCCTGCTAACTGTCACTGGTTCTAGGTTCCTGTTCATCTTCTGGTGTGTGGTGTTTGTACTTCCTATTTGTTACTTCGATTGTTGGTTCTGTGTTTGCCTGCTAGTCAACACTGGTTTCAGTTCCTACTTACCTTCGGGGCATTCTGGTTCTGCGTTCCTGTTTGTGCTGGTTGTGTTCCTGCGGGTGCTCATTGGTCCTAGGTTTCTGTTCACCTGCTGGTGTGTGCTGGTTGCAGTTCCGACTTTTCTGCTGGGATTGATGGTTCTGAGTTCATATTTGTCTACTGGTCGACACTTGTTTCAATTCCTACTTACCTTCAGGGCTTGCTGGTTTTAGGTTCCTGTTCACCTGCTGGACTGTGCTGGTTGCTGTGCTTACTTGCCCAAAGATTTTCGGAATCTTGCTAGTTCCAGGTTTTACCTTGCTGGTTCCAGTTCCACCTACTGTGGGCAACGATGCTTTGCAATGTGTTCATGCCATCCTGATTCAGGAACATTTTTCCTGATCATCTGTAGCGAAACCCTACATAGTATCACTCAATTTCTCCTTTGTATTCCCTCCTGCCTGACACTGAGTTTATTTCACACATAATAACCTCACATGCCCCTTAACAATTCAATAAATTACATGAAAACTGAAAAAAACATGCATTTTTTTCTAATAATTTAGTACACAACTGCTTGATCAATGAGATTTGATTTAATTGAAATGCAGAACAACACTAATTACATTGTGTATCATAATGGTATCTTTTAATTAAAATCTGCCCTTAGACGACCTCTCCAAATATAACGATTTAACAGCTGTCAAAATCTGACAGGTATTGACAAATGTTGAGATATATGAGGAACGCTGTGAATTGTTGCACTTTAAATGGCTAAAAAGAGAGAGAAAAGGTGTTGATATGACATGTTTCCCCCCTCATTATTTCTGCACAAGATGTGTGAGGCATCACCCTCTTTCACTGGCTTAGTGAACAGCAGTGACAGCGAAATTCACAAACAAGCAGAAGCAAAGGGAGAAATGGAAATTTTGCATTGCACATGCACATTTCAGTAGCAACAGCAAGGTGTGGTGGTAGTTTCTTCTTAATTAAGAAATGTTCTAAGATTCTTCCAAAAGCACAAAGCCTGCAGCAGAACTTCAGCTTTGAAGTCGACATGTGTGCGAAATTTGTTGAAAAAAAAAGCAACATCCTGAGGATGAATTCCGTTCACACTCCAAACAGAGGAAAGCAAATCAAAAAGAGGGAAGTCAGGCTAATGTCAGGGGATGGACGTGTGTCTGTGTATAGGAATGCTCTCATGCACAGCAGGTGGTCTGTGGGAGAGGTGTTGAGAATGTTAACCCCGAGGATGCTGGAGCAGGTGTCTCATTGTCAGTTTATGTGAACTGCACGCAGTACATTGTGTTGTTTGCTTTGAGTCGGAGCAATTGAACACATGTCAATGTAATGCAACATTCATGAAGTGACAGTTGACTTAAAAATATTATTTGCTCTTTGTTCCTCACTCTAAACTCATCTGGGATGTATATAAAGTGTAAATGACTTTTGTTATTCAGTAAAACATTTATAGGAGCCTTATTATGCAATTTTTAAAACATTTACAAAAATATTTGAGCCCTCTATACTAGCACTGCACCATTTCTTTCTAAATTATCTTTAAACTTATCGTTAAAAAATGTCTTTGAATCATTTCGTATTTTTTGCCTGTGCAAAAAGCACACTTTGACCCATTCTTCCCAAAGCAATGCTTTAGCCAGGCCCCTTTTAGGATTTGTAGTTAGGGAATCATGGGTAATGTAGTCCGAAATGGCCGCCAGTAGCAAATTAAATGGTGCGTTCGACTTCATGCGGCGCTGCGCAGACCGATCGGCGGCTGACTTGAAGTAGTGCATGCCGGTTAGAAATTCTGTCCGACTTGAACCGGCGCTGGCCTCTATGACGCCAGCATGACGCCCTCCAGCACGATGACTGAAAGCGAAATTCCCTGGTTAGCCAGTCCGTCACGGGGGGCAACATTCGCTCACGCATTCACACCTGGGGATTTATGTTATTCAATTAACCTAACTGGCATGTTTTGGGGTTGTGGGGGAGCAGGGTACCGGACCGCAAGCACAGGGAGAACATACCTTCCAGGAAGGTAACCGGCGAGCCTCAAACCGACAACCTTCTACCTGGAAGGCCACAGTGCTACCCACAGCGCCACTGTGCTGCCATCACATACATTCTAAACCACAAAAATTACAAACAGACAACCACTTAAATCAGACAAATTGAAATCTGTCAAGTGTTAATCTGTTAAGCGCACATATATGTTCATTCTGCTGCATTTCTTCCAACAGAAAAGGTATTTCTATAACTTCCAGCTCATCTGCGACAAAGTAGGCAAACCCCACGTGACCTCCCATGTTTCAGGAAGCAACGAGATTCCCAACGTGTCCGACTTGACGGCTCCGTTTTCAGCTCCTCCCCGGCTACTTTCGGCTAATTTCGCCGATCGGTCTGCACAGCGCTGCATGAGCTCGAACGCACCTATATAGATTGGCATGAAGTTGTTAAAATGAGAAATAATTGTGTCACCCGGGCTGGAAAGGGACAAAGTGCATCAAAGAGTTGTGAGTAACTCTCATCACTTCGCAAGTGAATCAATCCACCATAGAAATCCTTAAAAAGCTGACAGAGTTCAGAGACTGACTAGAGAGTGATGCAGCATCCTCCACACATTCACCCACTCAGTTTAATTCACACCCTCCTCCTAATTAAACGTGTCATGAAGGTTAAAAGCAGCAGGGCGTGATGAACGATCTCCAGTGAGCACCTTGATCTCCTCCAGCAGCCCGCGTTTCATTTATTCATTTATTCATATGCCTCCCATGCCAGGGGAAGCTGCGATTTGCTCGTTAAGAGCAACACTGAGCGACAGGATGACCATTAACGTCTAATAAGAGAACAGAAAGAATGACACAACCGGTCTGTCTCCCATCCCTCTCACTTCCCTCTGTAGCCATCTTTGGTTAGTACATGCTTAGCTGTATGAAGATCTTTGTGATCTGCCAATGGTGCCTTTTTAATTCTGCTCCAATATAATTCTATAAACTATATAGAGTATGGACGTATCAGTTTCAGCCACTCAGCCATATTTGCTATGCACCTATCCCGCCTTTGCGCACAATTTATCCAATCACAATCACCCGGTCGTAACACACTTACTAGGCTGGATAGACCCAATTTAAGCCTCCAACAACTTGACCACAAACCCTTATTCACCAGTCATCTAATGCTGCGTTCCTGTGGGTGTCTCACGCCTGTCTCTCTTTCTCTCTGTCTCCCTGGGGTCTCTGGTCCCTGTCACTGATGTATAATTAAAAGTGAAAGGGGCTCTCAGGGTATGCAGCACCAGCCTGTCAGGGGCACCAGACCCAAGATGCTGCATACACTCTGTTGTGACCCAGCTGCATGAGAGTATGCATGTACAGTATAATGCAAAAGTTTTATGCAGGTGTGAAAAAATCCTGTAAATGAAAAAAATAATGACTGTTTATTTTTGTAATTCTACAAGGCCATGTCCAGATGTATCCAGTTTTTTTTTTTCTCCCACTGTGTACCACACGGGTTAGTGTAAAAACACTACACTAACACTACACTACACAACCCATCCATCCAGACACACCCCCACAAACACGACAAACCCAACTCCCAGACACAAAGAACTCCAGTTATCCTGTCTACATGGACCTGAAGTGTGGGTCGTATCCAATAATGAACACAGTACTGTAGTTTAAGTGTGGACGGACCAAAAGTGACTTCAATCTTTCACTGGCACTAACTAGTACTCTGCTACTATTGGACCACTCCGACTGGAATTGACTAGTACTCTCCTACTATGGGACCACTCCGACAGGCACTGAAAAAAAAAAAAACCCTCACAGACTGAAGACGATGCATATCAATCATTATATTTTACCATCAGGCTCAAGAAACAGATCACATATAAACTATTAGCTGTTGCCCATTTCACATCTTTAAATTTATTTTAGCATGAGAAATCGGAGGTGTGGCGTGAGAGATCACTCAAATGCGTGAGTCTTACTTTCAATGTGTGAGAGTTGGCAGCTCTGCAGTTTCACTCATAAGTATGGATGCGGAAACACTGTTGCCGCTACCATAGACCAGAAGCATTGTGGGAAATGTAGTTTTTTTTTTTTTTTAGACTCAAAACTTTTAAGCTCTCGCAGACCACATTAGATTACATGACGGGCCACCCGCGGGCCTTGAGTTTGACACATGTGGTCTAATTTATCATGTTGTTGACTTCTATAACATGAACATGTTATACTGTTCAGAGTAAAGAGTTATTGTTCTTGAACTTTCTTAAATTGTTAGCTACGAATCTTACATCAAATTAATGTTAACTTTAAAATGTTGACGTCATGTAATAAACAAAAATACCTAGTTTAGAATTAGTTGTTTCTACCCCTATCCTATTATTATTGTGTATGCTCTACCACGAAAGAACGCAAACGTGTGAATTAACTTTAATTCGCGCAGAGAGAGTGAAAGTAAAATGTCGTGTGCGATCCAAGAGTGGCAGACGAGTAACTTACCCATTTTCAAAATAACCGTGTATGTGTGGACAGGGCCTACAAGTTCCATACTTTTGTGTGTCCCTTTTAGCCAAGAGGCTGCTAACTTTGCTAACTTTTGACAATCCTTTCATTTGTACATTTGATCATTACCAGGGAAAACTGCTGGGGAATGGGAGGGGGGTTTGTTTGTCTTGGGGAAGGAAGGCTGACTATGTGGGTAATGGTTTCTAACCATTTCTAACTCTTGTGACTCGGATGGAGAAGAGCCCTTTAGCCGGATTCAGACTCTGATCTGTCTAAGCTTTCTTCAGGTTAGGTTATGGTAAATTTTATTTTTAATTTCATTTCAGTAAGGAAATGGGAAGCACAAAACAGACGAGTGAAGTGACAGAAATATATACTATATATATATATATACTATATAATATATCTTTTTTTCAACTTTTTCCTCCTTAGCAGTCCTTCACTGCCATCTGGAGTGCAAGACATTGTTCGGCTTTTGTTGTATTGTTCTATTTAGAAAGATGTTTCAGACATTATTCCGATACAGGAGGAGATACTGGAATTAGTATAATAAAAAGTAATAAAAGCAGTAGAAGCACGCCAATAGAGGCATACATCGCAGAGGCCAGGAAAAGTATCTCGTCGCCTTCCGAGATTCCCTTGTGTTCCACCAGTCTAGACATGTTTTTTAAACATAAATATTTATTTTTAAAAACCAAGGTTACAAGTTGGAATGTAGAGGAGATGGAAATTTGTATCCACTATCTTTAAAAAAAAAAAGGTTCTACACTGGTTCTTTTGCAGGTGTGAAGGTGCTATATAGCTTTTTTCTGCTTTAAAGAACCCCTTAAGCTCTTTTCGCCATTCCATTGATTTTTCCACCTATGTGCTGAGAAATTGAACAGGATTTGTGGATTTGGACAGATGCGGCATCTCTAAGGTAAGGCTTCAATAAGACAGGTGCTCATTGGACGCTAAGAGTCAGTGTACGAGCTCAATAACATCCGACATCACCCACTTTCACAAACACA
Organism: Danionella cerebrum; assembly: GCA_007224835.1. NCBI lineage: Eukaryota > Metazoa > Chordata > Actinopteri > Cypriniformes > Danionidae > Danionella > Danionella cerebrum. Next base: position 467,659 of record SRMA01027097.1, on the reverse strand, counting down.
GGAGGAAATAAAATGCATTCTGACAGTATCAAACCCAGCAGTATCAGCTGTTTCATGTCAATAAACCAAATTGCACTTTGTTGGCGTAAAGTATTTTGTAATGTGCTACATACAGATGCTGGTTAGATGGTTGGTTCCAAATAACACCTTGGAAGATACATGTTAAATGATTACTAGCCAACGAACCAGATTTGGTTCTATGTAGAACTTTTCTCAGAATGCATGCCATCTGGAAAGCCTCCTACATTTGGCACCCATTGCCTCTTATTGTAAATAACTATAAACCGGCATTCACCAAATTGCAGTGATGTCAAAAACAAATACGCTTTTATTGGTGTTTCTTCTTTATAAATACAAAACAAAACACGATAATGGGTAGCGTTTCATTTAAAAATGATTAAACCATATAATCATGTCTATTATTTAAAGCACGTCAGCATTACTTTACTTTACAGTTAGCTCCACTAAATAATGACCACAGATGATTCCAAAATCTCATAATAGTAGATGTTTTTGTACAAATGAATATATTTATCCATAAATTATCATACTCATGTCAATAAATAAGTAAAGCAAAGTTTTTTTGTAAAAAATAAACTGTCAAAAATATAAAAAGCACAGCAATGCACAATATGTAAATGTTTGCATGAATGTGCATAAAAAATACGAAATCTAAACCTAGACATTATTTAAAAAAAACATCAGATTTAAAAAGCAACAGACAGCACTGAGATTAATCATGTTTTACTGAGCAAACCCTGCCAAAGTTTATAGCAAAACACAGAAAATTATTTAAAGCCTGATGGCTTGATAAACTGGTTAAAAAAAGAGAAATGAACCATGGAACACAACATTGGCTTACCTGAAGAAACCTCCAGGATGTGCAACGGATGTATGGATTTGTTCAGTATGAATCTACAACAAACACTGATGAGGTCACCACCGGTGTCTACTGTACGTTTCTTGTGACTAAGTTATGAACCAATCAAAATCAAGATGGCCGAACTTTGAACACTTTTGAAAAGAAACTATCGGCTGCTTCCTTGTGACTAACTATTGTAATCTCACCAACGTTAATGATCATACAGATCCATGACATCATCACAAGAGCCACTGTGAACATTTTCCTACTTCAGGAGGTATTTCTATCAGTTCTTTAGATTCATAAATTCTTGCAAAAACTGCATTCAGTCAAATGTATCCATAGAATATCTAAGATGGGGTCTGTGAGTTCTGTGCAGTCTCAAGGTCTCGTTTGAAGATCTGTGGTGAGCATTTTTTTGTAGCCGAATACAAGACATCCCACTCATAGTTTTCTGTCCCTGAGATTTCTAATAGCTTTAAAATCTGTCAAATGCTTTGAACAGCTTTTAAAAACGCAAGCATGTATTGAAACTTTAATGAAAACTTGACTATAAAGCTTAATCTTGAAATGTCTGTCTAAATCTTTTTATAATTGAGAGAAAAAGGGTAAAACTGTTTAAATGGTATTGCATTTAATACATTCCCAAGATTTAATAAGAGAATCAGAGATATTCTGAATATTTTATTTCAATCTGCCAAGACCATATTCTGGTTTGTCTGGTTTGCTCACAGACGTTCCACAAGGTTTGGTAACTGGTCCTCTTCTTTTCTCGATCTACACCAGTTCCTTGGGTCCAATCATCCACACACACACTCAACTCCACCTTTCCTTTCATCCTCATGACTCATCGGTTATGACCCTGCATAACAGAAGCCTGAATGACATCTTGACATGGATGAAGGCACAGCTGGATCAAGGCGGAGACTTTTTCATCATCAGAAAGATAAGACACCTCCTAACAGAATAGTCAACTCAACGTCTAGTTCAGAGTTTGGTCATATCTAGACCAGATTACTGCCATGCTCTCCTCACTAAACCTCCTTCTTATTCCATGAGACCAAATTATTCGGAGCTCAGAAGCTTCACTGGTTTTTATGGAACCCACATCCCTCCCCTCAGCCTCCCAGAAGCTAGAATTACAGGTGCACACCAACCCACCTGGTAAGTGATCATGCCCATCCTCACCTCCTTTAGTCTTCTCTGTAAGCTTCACAAGGCTGAAGGGAATGCTCGGAATATCAACATTAACCAGAGGCCCATATTCTGCCAGCACTTCCTGCTGACTGTGACTTTCTCAAACATCTGAAGCAGTCAGCAAAACCTGTTGATGCAGAGACAAAACTGTGCCTGAGATTTGGACACAAGATTGTGACCTCAGCAGAGAGGCTGCTGATGCCCGGTCTCTGTTCCAGCACAAGCAGAAACTGTAAAGATGTCCTTCACGGCTCCTTCAGCATAATTAGCATCCTTGTATTAGTCAACGCAGCCCCTGGCTAAAATTGGACTGTGTGAGTGAGTGAAACCTTGAGGAAGGGTGCTAATGCATGCTAATTATGCTCACATGAGTTTATGAGGTGGAGTTGTTCTTTTATTGCTCAATGAATGTGAATTTACAGCTTTATTATTTCACCCAAAAGTAAAACACAATATTATTTGGGATTATTTGGGATACCAAATCTGGTTTCTTGCTTATTTTTGAGCAAGTGATAAGTGTAACAAAAGCCCATGAGTACAAAAACCCTGGCATACATCAGCTTTCACTGTCAGGGAAATTGCATTTCTTCAAGCAAGCTTCATGTCTGGCGTACACTCATTTCAGAAGATTTCTCTAGCACTGACCGTGGACTAGAGAAAAGCCAGCATGTGATAATGACTGAAAATAGTAATAAAACACTAACTTCTATTTCCACCCCTGAGCCCTACCCCTTGACCCAAGCCCTCAGATTGTTGTGCCCCTCAGTTTAGGACAAAGAGGTAGGGCTGAGATGAACTGCCACACTGCCCTCTCTTTCAAGGGCAGGGGTGAGATCCTGACCAAAAGAGACCCATAAATTAGTGTTTTAGTTCTATATAAACGGTTTTGAAACCCATGCAAAAGATAGGAGTTAATTTCCATATAGCATATCCATAAATAGGTTAGAAATTAGCCTAAAACGTGTTTCACAATTTAATTTTGATTAGGTTTATTTGTTTGTTTGTTTTGTAATTGTAGGCCTCACCAAAAAACACATTGTAATGTGAAAAACTTCATTTTTTTTTTTTTACAATTTTTTTGAATACTCCAATAAAGTAGAGGATCTTCAGAAATGCCAGTCTCAGTCTTTCAGTCTAGTTGAGAGCTAAACTGGAGTTTTTAGCTCATCCATATTCATAATAACAAAAAAACTGAATTTGCAGTACTTCTGAAGCTCAGCCTAAGCTCTTTAGCAGAAACATATGGGTGTGGTCACAGAGTTTTCACTGGGCCAGACCCTGCATGTGTATGAAATTTGTATAACACAAGCAAGTGTGACTGATTTGACATGTTCTCTGGTTGAACTTAAAATGATCCGTGTAGAATCTGCCACGGATGTCCCAAAACTTTATCTGAGCTCAGCTGTTTCTGGAAAAATGACTATAATTATAACCCATACTTAAATTATATCATCAAAGACAAATTGGAACAGCCTGGCCAAGTCACGGAGCCTGGCCTCACAAAATGAATCTGAGTAGTCATCACCAGAATGCTAATGGTGCACCATTCTTTGCCATACACAGCCGAAGATAAACACATTGTTTAACTGGCACGGCAGCAGCAGTGAAGGGCCAACATTCAATTGTGCATATTGATTTAATGTAAATTAATGCCAAATTAAAACGTATCCTCAGGCTGAGACTAAATAATGACATAATCGAGAAAATAAATCATTTTGTAATAAAAAAAAAAAAAAACAAGTTCACATTTGGGGGCTGTCCACATGTACCTGGTTATTTTGAATTGGGGATTTTTTTTTCTCGTAAACACTGCAATGTTTTCATGTAACTTTGTAACTTAATGAAAACGATGGCCAAAGCATGTCATCTGTAAATGTAAACGTGTTTTCCAGGATTTTAAAGGTGGGGTTTGTCATTGTTGTGACATATCTGTACTAGACACTAGTCCTTTGTTTACAAAGACCAAGTGCCAAGCGTGAACTGTGTTGCTGTTTACTCTGCTATCGAAGCTTACATCATGTTTAGGATTACATAGATATTTTTCAAATTGATCACCGAACAGGGACCCATGTTTTTGCAAACTCAAAGCTGAATACAAATTTTATAAACACCACAAATTGAGTTTTTACTGCATTTTATGGGGGTTTTGCATTTTCGTGTGATGATCTCCCTGCCACCATTGCCATATCTCAGTCACTGATCTCCTTTATCACTTCGTCACCTGAGAAACTACATCATTGATTTCTTTCCTATCCAATCACCCTCACATAAACCCCCAGAGACATTCACATACTACATGTTACTGCTACATGCTTGTCTACGAAACCTTCAGAACAACATTATGTATTATCTTTAGGGAAAAATATATCTGAGTTAACTTTGATCTGTTTTTATCTCCTCTTTCATCAGTCAGATAAGTGTAGTCTCGTAATATATACCACAAGCTTTTTCTTTGACATGGTTTTGACGATTGCAGTTGTTTCAAAATTGCGGCACAACAAAATCAGCTTGCATATCACGAAAACAGGAATGTTTTGCCGATGAAAAAAACACCTAATTGAAGTAATTGTTAGTGAAACCAAAGCTACGAGCGGAACATATCCAACCTTCACCCCTTGTGGCTCAGAGCAGTTTTAAGACATTCCAGGGAATGAGGGATTTTTACAGGCCTGACGTTTGTGATGGCCAGACAGCAGTGAGCCCGGGGGACAATATCACTCATTAGAGAGCATAGGACAGCCAGCCGTGCATGAGTGTTGAGGCATGTCACACTCACACACTTATTCACCAGCAGAAAGAGAAGGGGGTGCTGGGTAAGAAGGAAAGGAGCGAGAAGCAGCTTAGAGATGGATAGAGGACGACTGCAGCCTGACAGGAAGTCTGTCTTTCTCCAGGTGTGGAGGTGCTTTGAAGACGCTGCAGCGTGACATCAACACAAGCATTCAATAAAAGTGTTATACACATGCACACCCAGCTGCCTGCAGTTCTGTCCAATAACAGTGAAGAATGGCATATTAAAATTCATCATGTGGCACAGCAAGCTTTACTCTCATGTTTCATCATTATCTCATACCACGTGGAAATCTTCAGTTTAAACTGGGTTTGAAATCTTTTTCATCTGTATTCACAAAGATTTATTGTGCCTAACGCATATAGAAATATATCTGTTATATATCCGTTATAATACCCGGGTTGCCGTGCATTCCATATGTGACCAGTGCACAGTCGACTACACAGAGCTGTACTCTAACGTACCAAGTGTTACTACATCAACCAATTTAATCTGTTTATCTGGTACCAAGTTGCAGAAGCAGAATTCAAAGCAGGGAAGTACAGACTTCCCTCCCAGTGATCCTTCCACCACCTCTATTCTGGATGAATACGGACGTGTTTAGTCTCTCAAACATCCCCAGGGTCTTTCTGGTAGTTCCTGTTGCCTAGACATGCTTGGAATAATCTTCCTGGGAAGGCAAAAATATCTCGGGATACCACTGTATTTGATATTGAGCCTTCAATCACCATTTTCCCAGACTGAGCTTTTACCCAGCCACACTTTCACCACCAGGATTAAGATAAGATAATTATTTCTAAGGAATTTCTATGTGGCATCTCTATGACAACCTCCACCGTGTTCTCCCCCTTTTCTCACCGTCAGTCCTCCTACCATTAGTGTCTCACCTGAGGCTGTAAATTTGATTTAGTTTTGACACTACACTGCAGACTTGTTTTCTTCTTGTTTTTATGGATCGGCATAAAGTAGGGCAAAGCTGAGGATGAACATAAAAGAAGACCTCCACAGAAACCTTGAAAATGAAAAGGTTAATCATGTGGCGACCTTAATGTTTCAGATTTTTCATTCGTTTTCTTTAGCTCCAGGAGAACAGATGCTCACTGCTGTTCTGAGATGACGATGAGAAAGAAATATTCTTCCAGTAAATGATTACTTATTCATCTCCGAGGTGCTGTTCGCAAACAAGTAGAGTTGCTAATGTCAAAAGTATTTATTTTTATTTTCCACATACCCTTTCACTGAGCCAAGGGTTTTTCAAATCCCTAAAACTGTGTATATAATCATATTAATGTTTTTAAAATTTATTTTAAATATTACTTGTCTGGTAAAAATTTAATTAATGATTGCTGTTTTAATCTCCCCTTTGAGTACATTTAAAAAATCAAAAACATCAAAATAACTGACATTTTTCAAACAGTTTGAGGGTAAAAAAAACTTATTGCAATTCAAGGGCCATTCCAAATTCTCTTCAAATTCTTTCCCACACAAAAATGGTACAAGTCCCAACTTAACTTACCAATTCTTAACTCAACCCATTGAAATCTGGGGCCTTTTTGACCAGTTTTTACCTTTTTTTCTTTGCTATGATAAATTACCTTTAAAACTATTTTGGGTTTTTTTGTGCCAATTTTTACCTTTTTTCATTACATTCCACAACAAACCTGAAAAAAAATTACAACCTACCTTGATCCCCGAGGTGAATAAGCGTGTAGGAAAATAATGAATAAATGAATGAATATTTGAAATTGATACATTTTTACAGGGTAGCCTGGTGGCGTAGCACTGTGGCCTTCCAGTTAGAAGGTTACTGGTTCGAGGCTCACCAAGTGCCTTCCTAGAAGGAGTTTGCATGTTCTCCCTGTGCTTGCGTGGGTTCCCTCTGGGTACTCCGGTTTCCCAAACAATCGCAAAAACATACGGTTAGGTTAATTGAATAATCTAAATTCCCCTTAGGTGTTGAATGTGTGAGTGACTGTTGCCCTGCGATGGACTGGGGACCTGTCCAGGGTGTACCCCCACCACTCATCCAATGTGTACCAGCAGAGTCTTGGGACTCCAAAAAGGGAATAAGCGGGTTGGAAAATTAATCAAGAATTTACAGGACACCTATATTGGCCAAAACAATAGCAAAAAATTATTCTCCTTCACAGCGCCACCTGGGGGTCATGACATTTTGTAAAATGGTTTGCATTATTTAATTAGCTTGTGCTATGAAGTAATTTGACAATCTTTGCTAGAATAGATATCCTAAATAGCAATTGGTTGTGGTGCATGTTGCAACAAACTAGCCACTGAGAGGCGATGGCGTCGGAAGTGCTCAAGCCTGTTGATCACTGCTTTGAGCTTTTATTTGTAGCTTGTTTTTTTTTCATTGTAAAATTGTGCTGTGTAATTTCTGGTGAAATAAAAATAACATATGCATAAAACCAATATATAATGTACGTATCAGTTGCATTTCAGTCAGGAAATAAAATCTAAAAGCGTATCAGATTAATCGATTAATCACTGTGGTAGATTAATCGAGTATCAAAATAATAGATAGCTGCAGCCCTAAACCAAACTGAACCATCTGTCTCTCCTCCCTCTCGTTCTTTCTCCTAGCATATAACCTCTTGTCATGTAAATAAGGCTGATGTTCTTCTAGCAGTGCACCAGCTGCTCCAGTGCATGCTTGCATATGTGCGAGGCTCAGCTGTGAGTGGAGGCAGGTGTCTAACCCCAAGGAAAAATCGCAAGTGTCACTGACACATCACAGAAGCACACTCGACTCAGGCATGACTAATAAAGCTATTTGGGTATGGGTCAATTAGGACGTTCTTCTCTTTCTGTGACACACACAGAGACAATTCGTCTGTCTCTGCTTGAAAAAAACACTCCCGCTGTGTTTACTTACGAGTTTTGATATCAAAGGACAAACAGCTCACATGGAGAAGCTTCATCTGATAAACACGATAGTTCTCTGGTGTGTTTGTGGTCGATATATGTGTCCTAGACGCACATAGAGAGAGAGAGAGAGAGAGAGAGAGAGAGAATGGCCCTTTGGGACTCAAACTAGAAAACCAATCAAACTTGAGCTACGGCTGTCTGTGATCCAGACAGGTCCTTTCAACTATCCAGGCAACAATTCTCCAACTTTTGAAGATTACGATGAGACAACAGTGCTGTGCTGAGGTGGAAAGTGCATGCTGGAATTAAAACATAAAACATCCTTTCACTTTAAAGTGTCTCGATACCCCTGAGACTCAGCATGGGTGCTTTTACACCCCAGTAAAAAAGTATATATATATAAAAATGGGCGTGGTCAGCTGTGAAATAGAGATAGCTGTGAGTGTATTTGCATAAAAAGGTGTGCATAATTTTCTCTCATGTGTAATACACTGATGAGAAATACTGCAGTATGAAAGTGTGATGCCTCTCGACTTTGTTAATTACAGTCTCTGGTGATCACTGTTAGCAGTGGGAGCACAACCACTGCTGATATTGTGGTACCACAATAAGATGCAAATTCACATAAAATTTCAGTTTGTTTACTACCGTTGATGCCCTATTCCTCTTCTGGGCGGGAGATCAGCAAAACAAACACACCCAAACGGCCGGCAAACTTCTCAAGCTTTATTTTATTCACCACACAACAGTCGTGCCACACAGGAATTTTGCAGATTGGTACAGATAGACATCTTTTCAGCTTTATGTACAGGTGTTTATTACAGCAATCCTTCACTAAATGTAATTTGACAAATTTTATTGTGCAAGAAACAAATCCTATCTCAAAAATAACAGGCACTGGCATCTCTAAGCAAATTAAATATATAAACGCTTACCTAATCAGGTTTTTGAATGGCATTTTTCTCTCTGAAAAATGCCATTTCAAAAAGTGAATTTGTGCCGTTTTAACGTTTTCACAAAACCACTTTCTGATTGGATAAATGTCATTTCTTAGTCCTGCATATTAAAGCAGGCAATGACAGATCATCTCTAATTGATCATGCTCTAAAAGAAACTGACGTGTACTTCATTGTTGAAAATAAAATAAATTGTAAATTGTTCAGTTAAGAGTCTTCAGCTAACAGAGATCAATGTTTACATGGTAATATCTCAAAAAATGTTCTAGGGTGTTGTGACCCTTTAAAATGTGGACACTTCAGTTTATTTATTTATTTATTTTTTTACGAATTCACATAATTATATTTACAGAACGTAGCACACAATTATAATTCCGCTCCATAACCAAAAATCACTAATCATCACTGATCAATCCATAACCATAACCATCACAGCAATGCAACACATTATTATAATTGTCAGGTTTTAATAGAGATTACATGTGTGCGTGTGTAACCTCCACCACCACCAACATGAACACCAAGGTATTAGCAATAGAACGCTGATGTGGACTGGTGTATTGTTTGGAGATTTGACTGTTCGCACCTCAGGGGTTAATTAACTCAATTAGCTTAAAAGCATCAACCACACAAGATAAGAGCAGCACGTAAATGCTCTGTCCCATGTGACTTCATTTGTGTAGAATGGTGCCATTGTCTGTCTCGTGATGTAAAAGTATTTGTTGAAAAAGAGAAAAAATGTCAAGTGGGGATTAACAAACCTCTATTTGTCCAGTTTAACCCTTTTATTCTAATAACGATATTGTATTTCTAACTGTTCTTGTCTTGTTTTCAATCTTTGTGTCAGAAAACAGTGTTTGTATAATTTTCTTAGGCATTTTTCTTTTCAGAGGAAATAAAACTTTCAAAATCTGGGAAAATATTTGTTATTTTTACGTTATAAATGCTCAGAACAGTGTGCAGGGCTCTAGACTAACTTTTTGCACTGGTTGCACTGGTGCGCCTAAATTTTTTTCTTAGGTGCACCAGCACAAAAGTTAGGTGCACCCAAATTTTCAACTGCATCACATTTAACACCGCATTTTCACAAGTTCACTTTTTTTAGTTCTCTATTTATTTATTTTTTTTTAAATCACTGTCCATAGTCAATATTGACTTGTAAATGATTAACTAACAACCTGGTCAAAATAAAGTTCTTTATTTGAAGCACAATTCCACAAGAAAAGTAACTAAAACTTACTGAAAAGGTGTTTAAAGTGCTTTACTGAGCTGAAATTTAAACTTTAAACTGATTTTGGTCCCTCAGAGCAGCAAATACAAATAAAAACGATAATACCATTTACTACCCAGATCAAGAGTTTATAATGCAGCCGATTTATTTATTTTTTCATTTTTAAGTATCAGAATATTATGGTTAATGCAGTAACGAGACGGTAGGCATATTATTGACATAGGCTCCATAACATGACATGGCTTACCTTGGGCATGAGCATGCTCAACCTCACTGTGTTCAATAATATATTCATCGGTCTTCCTTTCCGCAAGATACGACTGTACACAATGATGCTTTCCTTTGTGGCGATATATGTGTCTCCGTCGATCAGGAATTCCATGTACGCACTGTTCGCAATTTGCACAGACGTCTTTTTTTTTCAATGTATCTGCGATGACTCCTATAAATTGGGTGCGCGCGACATCATTGCTGTACGTCGGGTTTACGTTCAAGCCATTTTTCTTCATAAGAATTATTTCGGACTTGAATTTAGTGAAGGGGAGTTCTTCTTTTGCAATATTGTAGGCAACGTTAAACTTAATTCTCATCTCGGCCTCGTCTGATCTGTTTGCAGCTGCCTGCCGCTGTAAAGGTACGTTCACATCGAACGCGGTTCGCGCGGTAAGCGCGGAGGGTTTGCATGTTAAGTCAATGCAAAGACGCGTTTGCGCGCGTCTGAGGCTTCAGCGGCGCGGTAAACGCGAATTGAGCGGCGCGCTTGCCGCGTATTGAGCCGCATGAATGGGTGATACGCGTGTTGTGAGCCGCGCGCAGGAGGCGGACCAGCCGTAGACGGAGTTTCGTTTTTTTCCCACTCGAACGACGGGTCGCACCGGTGCAACCTTTGATTTTTTTTTGTCGCACCATTGAGAAATTAGGTCGCATATGCGACCAAATTGGTCGCACTCTAGAGCCCTGGTGTGTAATAATAACAAGAAATGTAAAAAAAAATGGATTTGAATTTTTATCAAGTCTCTCTTTATAAACAACTATAAATGTGCAGCAACAAGATTTTTGAGATTACAGAAATGACCCTCAACCTATCGTGCATAAGCTCAAAAGGTTTGTTTGAATAGGGCTTTCAGTGTCCAATTCAAAGGTAGTTTTATTTACAAAGGTCCAGGCGTTTTTTTTTTTCAGCAGTGAAACATTGTAGAATAGTTACTGTCCAGCTGAAGACAGAGCCCACGCTTGACATAGGAGGTTTCCTCTTCATCAGAAAAATCTCAATAAATATAAATATATTACATAAAATTAGATTAGAATCGTCCAAAAGTGTTTCTATACAAAAATTAGCAAAAGATAAGATCAAAATAATGATAGAAGCAATATGTCGTGGAATTCAAGATCATGAGCAGTAATAAAGCAATATTATATTATGTCAATTAGTAAAATGACAAAATACAGTGGTTCGCCGAGATACGATCATATGTTTCAGCCCCATAAAGCACACTTTCTTCAAAGGGAGAAAGGAGCGCAAGGACGCGGATGCGCAGCGCAACAGAAAAACAAGCGGATAAAAGAGCAGAAATGTTTGTTATTGTTCGTGTCTCAAATTTTTCTTCGTATCTCGAAGCACAAATTTCCCGCGAGACCTTTCGTATCTCGAACATTTCGTAACTTGAAGCATTCGTATGTCGGGGTACCACTGTATATTGAAAAACATTATTGTTATAATGCTTGGAATATACCCTGTGTATAAAAACTTTTAGTTTTACTTGTGTTCCACAAATCTCCCAGGGGCTCTCCTCACTTTTGAGTGCTGGGTGTACCAACAAGTAAAAGAAAATAGAGTTCAAGGTCAGAACCCAAGAGTGTGGGATTACAGTGAAGATATAAAAAAGCCGAGACAACCTGAAGGAACTTTCTATGTGTTCAAACACTGACACCTTGTATGAACCCCACATGAGACGACCTGCCATGAGCTCCCAATCTTCCCTGCAGTCAGCACTTCCAATGCCTCCAACCAAATCTTTCCTCAATCCTTTATTTCCCTGTCTCTAACCCACGAGAAGCTCCAATATTCTCTAATTGAATCCCAAACTGTCGCCCACGCGCATTCCTTCGCCTCCTTTAAAGGACGGCATGATACTGGTTAAAGGGAATACACACGCAGTAGGAGCTTCTGTGATGAAACCTCATGATACTCTCTGATCTCACAGACATTTGTATTCCTGTCAGGCTTCATACACTTGGTACAGAACAGACTTCCCACTTCAAAAGCTCAGATCTGAAGAGCACAGGTTTCAATAGAAGAACTGAGGAGTCTGAATGAAAACAGCTGATACGACCAAAGCATATGAGACTTCTGGGCAGCCTGATAATACATTGATTCAGTTTTCAGCCAAAAAAACCTGCCATTTTGAGGTGATTCAGTAAGATTTTCTGGGCATTCTCATTTAAACAGCTTTGGAAATTGCAGTTCACCAGTAGAAATATGTAACAATATACTGTAGCAAATTCGATGTCGTCGAAAGGTATTGTAGAAAAGATCCTACAATGATCTCATTTTCTATACTTGCACACTTCGGGTGAAAGCCGGGGGTACACCCTGGACAGGTCGGCAATCCATCACAGGGCATCACACACATTCACTCTTAAGGGCAGTATTTACAGAATTCAATTAACCTGATGCATGTTTTGGAATTGTGAGGGAAACCCCAGAAAATGGAAATTCTTCCAAGGAAGGTCACTGGCAAACCTTGAAATGTCAACCTTCTCTGAAAGGCCACAGTACTACCCACCACGAAGGGCAAGTACAATTGCTGTAAATTGTCTGTCATCATTATTGAGATTTAACTGTAGTTTGAGGAGTAGTATTTGTAAGGTTTTGTTCAAGAAAAACCTTTTACGTCAGATTTTTCTTATCACGATGCTTTTAAATTAAACTGCTTCCACACGAAAACCCCATTAAATACTGTAGAAGCAACTACAAACCCTACATCCATCATTTGTTTCCTCTGTTTCCTAGTTTTAACAATGACACACTTAGGTTTTCATTTTCAAAAATGTGTGTTTATAAAAACTATAGTCCTAACTAGTTAATTGGTTATAAAACTAGGCTAAAAAAACTAATCTCAAGACTCAAATATGTGCAACAATAGGGTTGGGTATTGCTGATAATACCATGAATTGATTCAAATTAATGCAAATTGATTAAATTCCACAGTCACAATTTGATTTGAGTCATGTTTCAATTTAATACATATTTAAAAATCTGTAAAATGCTTAAACGCAGCTAGTTTTAAACGCACATACAAGTAAATTAAAATTTAAAATACATATTTCTAGTGCTAAAGATCTTCAGGATGAATCTATTGATTAATCTTTCTGACAAATTACGTAGAGATAAAATTAAAGCATCACATAACATTATCACTTGTAAAAACATAACATAACAGGGTTCAAACTAATATTCAGCCCATGACTGAACCTAGAACATATCACAGAATACGTCACAGAAAATGTCACCATTAAGTCGGGTTAAGGTTGAGGTCTCTAGGCTGTAATATAGACCGAACAGGAAGTCGGTGCTGCTTTCAAAATAAAATAAAAAAATAAAAGTCTTTTTTTTTAATATCTATTCTTGAATTTTATCTTAAATTTTTTTTTCAGAAGGTAGAAGGACAGGAAGCAGGAGAGAGAGAGAGAGAGAGAGAGAGAGTAGGAAGGAATGGGGACGACATTGGGAATCGAACTCGCATCACCCTACACAATTGCATGTTCATGTCTGGCTCATGGTTCACTTCACCACAGAGGCAGATCAATAATACAGGTCTTTCAAATGTATTTATAACACAACCAATCCAGGAATGGCATAAAATTATATCATTTCCCTGTGAAAAGATTTCATTTAAATAGCGGAATCGATTAATTAAAACCAGCCCTAGAAGCACTTTAAATATTAAATTCCTAAGGGTATTTGGTTGCTCTTTTTTTGGTTGTTCAAATTTTGAATATTAATTAAATAACAGATGTACATGACATGTGCCCTTTTTTATCTCAATAGCTCTCATTTTCTGCTTTAAAATTGCACCTCGGAGGTAACTGAATTGGACACATCTCCGTCGCTCGACACCCTACCCGAGATTTCCACAACCAGCCGGAGCCTTTATAGAAAAAGCAATCATTCAGGACTCGGAAGAAACACAACAGAACAGAAACCCTGGCAAACCTACACTGACATTACCGCACAAGGATGTCTCGCTAAGCTGTTTTTTAATGATACACATATATTTATTCAGCACACGAAGCCTGCAGCCTGCGAGATCAGACAGTCAAGCATGTTTAATTAACTTCTGCTGGTTTTAAACCAAGTCCTGCAGTTGTTTTAATGAGATATGAGGTAGAGAGTGAAAATCAATTACTAGAAACACGTATGGTCTGAGACTCATTTAAGAGCATTTACATCGAAAGTGTTTGATAAAACAAGCCTCACTTTTTTGTGTTTATTGCTGGGTATGTATAGATTTCCTCGACGATGAGATCAACATCCACATCCAAATAAGCACAGAACACATTAAAAACAATGTGGTAGGCAACTTGCACATGTTCTGTTCCTTAAACACACTCCATCAGCCTCAAAGAACAACTAGAATGGGGCCACACATAGAAAGCTCCCTTCAGTAAGCAGCGAAACCTGTTAAGATGAATAGTGAGAGAACAATCGGAGATGATGGTGTATTATTATCAGGACTCGTGGGCCCTGGGTGTATTTTTAGAACAGAATATATTAGGTTTCCTTTAACAGATCTGTTTTTACCTTCTGTCTCATTTTAACAGCATTTGTTGTAGAAGGCAAAAACATGGAACAAAGCTTCTCATTTTACAGTGACAGATTTTACAGGATGATTAAAAGCAACCGTGCACAATTATTTCCTCTGGTTTTTATAATGTGTTCTACATAAGAAAATTAGATATTAATAAACGTATTCATTTGTTTGGGTGACCGCTATCCCTTTAACTCTTAGCTCTGAAAGGACAGGTGCGTGCACCAATCACATCGGCTGTTTTTAATTAAGTAGGAATGACACCATTGGTATAGTTTATATTTATAATATAAATATAACATGGAATGGTTATAACCTTTTGAAATTTTAGGTTGTATACAAGCAAAACAAGAGTTTTGACACATAACTTAATGCTTTGTACAGTGTCATGAAGTGCAATATGTCAGCTTCATTGTGGAATTTTTTTGTAACATAATGAAAAATGATCAGTAAAAAAAAAAATGTAATCATGGATATCAAAGATTCCAGTTTTAAAAGGTAAATTATTAGAGCAAATTGCTGTAGTAAAAAAAATACTCAAAAAGGCACTGAAACAAGATTGGGTTAGCCGGTGAATAACATAAGACTTCTTCAAAGGAGGAGAAGTAAATGAAACTAAAGGAACGAAAGACTAGGCTCACAAACTCACTATAGTCACACTGAAGGCTTGCGATTTGTAATGATCAACAATGATCCCGTGCCAATCTCACGTAGGTGCTAGAATATATACACAGGATAACACGAAACCCTTGCGGAGTAATGAAACTAAATAGGAGGACAGACAGGAAGGGCCAGTGGGGAAACCCAAAATGAGCGATCATGTGACAGAACTCCAATCACTTGACCAAGGCAGAAATAAATACATGGAGCAAAAAGGGCAGAAAATAAAGACCTGGCAAAACCAAGACCACTATTGCTGGAGTTGTGTGCTGCAGAATGCTGCAGGGCTGTAGTTCATATCACTGAGCCACCAATGCCAATAATAACAGTCATGTTAACAGTTAAATGTATGCTGGGTCACTTGTCATGTTTTTTGACTCATATATGAATTAGATTTAAGGTCAGCAAGAGCTTTAAAATATTACACGTAGCAGAAGAAAGGCTTTCTAAGACAAAAAATTAGCAATTAGCGTTAAGGGGGTCATGACGTGAACGTTGTACTGTTATATAGATACAGCCATTCTCACATTAAAACATAATACATAAATTATAAAGCTTTTCTGGCAGACAAATCATTTACCCAGGTTCTGAAGGTGTTTTCCTGTGGGTGGAGCTCTGCTAAACCAGTGTTCAAGTGTCCCTTTTTAAAGAAGTTTTCTGAGTTTTCAATGTAAATATGAAAATCAGATGTGTTCTTCCAAACACTGGCTTGCTCCTAGTCATCTACTCTTTTTCAAAATATACCTTTTTGCTGTACAATGTGAAGTGCTTTATAAACCCCATGTTCATCTTAAAAACTGATTTCAGCTCCTAGTTAACGCTAACTTTAGCGTTAGCTTTCGCATTCACAAGAGTGAATGCAGAGCTCGGTGCAGAGTTGTCTCGACTACTAGAGAAAGTTTAAGGCCTGCAAGTCTGCATTGCTGGCTTTAATAAAAGCTTTATTTAATATCATAAAAAATCCTAAATTGTTCACTATATCTTTATTGTTTCATTCAACCCTTTTTGTTTTGTTTAACACTGTTGCTTCTTTGCCAATAAGGTCTCAGTGCAGCAGCAGAAAAAAGTTAAAAGACAAAATGGGTGATTTGTTTACATAGTTATACAACACATATGAATGCCTTGCCATTTTAACTACATAACCATTCTGCAGCACCATTTTAAGACAAAATAAAACATTTAACATAAAATACTAATTCATCTCACGGCTCCTGCTTGTATTTAGCATTTTATCACATTCTCTGTTGAAACTCTAACTTTATGCTCGCCCTATATTCTCTATTCCACAATTATGATAATTACTCATTTTTCTGAAGCTTTCTTAATTTTTTGGTTCACTCGTTTCTCCTTGGTTTGTTTCAAACTTCTCGCTGTAATCCAACATCCACAATTTACCAGGAAGTAGTTATACAGATAGGAAGTGATGTTTATGAAGTGTACAATTTTAATCTATACATTTTTTTTCATAATTAATTTCATTATTTGTTTCAGCCCCACTTTCACCAATTTTCAGCTGTAGGCCTAATGACATTAGAACAAGCCTTAATGGCTTAAAGTAAATATTCTAAATTAAATAATACATTAGTTTTGGGGTTTACTGTAGGTAAAGTTACCAATATTCTTAATTGCTTCAAAGATGCTAATCTTAAAATAAAAATAGCAATATTAATGTGTTAGATTAATAAAAAGCAAGACGAACTGAAAAAAACAGTTTGAACCACCTTATGAGGTAATGAAGGTTAAAAAATTATAGACAACAATAAAGCAGAGCAATGAAGCAATAAAACGATAGGGAAAAACGTATGTAGTGAAAACTAGCAACACCATGATAAACAACGCAACTGAAAAACAACGGAATGAACGTGTGCTCTCCCACCGAATCCAAAGACCAAACACTTCCATCATCGGAAATACAATCTAAAGCAATCACACGAGATTCTCCTGCAGCTTTGAGATCATCTCCTAAATACAGTTATGAACCAGAGTCTAGTGAGCTTTCACACCGCTGCACTGCTGTCATCAATCCTGCAGCTTTTACGAAACAGCGCAAGACTCCTGATTGGCCCACTGCGAGAGGCTCCAGTAAACAAGCCTTACTATTGGCTGGTTCAGTACTCTTCATTAAAAGTTCGGCGGGCAGGGGGTTGACTGTAAATGGGCTGCAGAGCATTCGTGTGATGAATGTGTATGAAAATGCATTCACCCCCTCCTTCTCCCCTAGATATTGCTTTATAGAGACAGAGAAGAAAAACAATGCTGAGAGGAAAATAGTTCACTTGGTTCAGGTTAAAACTGAAAGAAATGTGGGACAGAGCTCAATTATCTCTGTGACAATTCACCAATATTTAAGAATAAAGGTCAGATCAAAGTGAAATGTGTTTTTCTCAGGTTTACACTGTAATGATTGGTGTTGGCCAATAAAAGTGGGTTTGAACCGGTCAGATTTCAAGTAGCCTTCCCAGGTCTTGCTAGCAGGTATAGGAAAATGTCATCATTTCTACACCCTCCTATTAGCTGATGATCTGGCAAGTTCGTTTAGCACTTCTGTTAAGATCTACAAATATTAATACATTTGAATATACAATGGCTAAAGAGCAACTAACTTGTAAACAGTGTGTTTTTGGCAGCCATCTGAGATCTAGCCTTAGTCTTTTTGACATTTTAGTCATTTAAAAATGTAATAGTTTTAATCACATTTTAGTCTATGAAAATCATTTTAGTCTAGTTTTAGACAATATAGGTTCATAATTAATTTTTTAAAAATGGTCTTTTAATAAGTTAAGTTTAACTCTTTTAATATTACAAATGATGTATTCCATTTTATTCAATGAGTTATTGCTCCGTTTCACATAGTGACTTTTCATCAGAAAATATGATGAAAAATAAAGTGTTGACACAATAGATATTTACCACATTCTTCATAAGACCAGTAAGATAAAACCGGTCTTTGTTTACATTCTATAAATACCATTTAATTTGAGAATTAGAGATGAATTTATAGCCAGCTCAAAGCTTTGCACATAACTCCAGACTAAAATAGACGCTAACTTTATAAGCAAATTATTTCCTTCCAAATCTTTTTGAAGATTCTGGTGTGATTTTAGGACTTCTGAAAAAAGCTTTGATAGAAGCTTAAAGTCATTGATGTGTTCCTGTATAAATTAAGGAATTATGTGTGGGCGTGGTGTATTTTATTTACATCTTGTATGTTTTTGTCATGCGACAGTTGTGTTGTGTAATGTTACTGTTCCAGGGTGGCTTTCGTATCTCGAACATTTCGCATCTCGAAGCAAGTTTTACATGTAAAAGGCCTAATGCGTGCAACCGCTCTCAGAAACAACAGTATAAGTTGAAAAAAAATGGAAAACCAGACAAAAATCAAGTAACGTTTCTTCAGTCCTTAAATCTACACATTGTTAATGTAATAAAAGATGATAAAACACGTGAAAAATACGTAATATTTTTCACAAATCTGAAACCTTACCTTGCGTGAATCGATGTGTCGGAGGAGGTGGAATGGATGACAGAAAACATTACGGCACTACGTATGAAAGTTAACTTTCGTGATATTTCACGAATTACGAACACAAACACGGTTTCAAGCCCAAGCGCAGACAGTACTGAGCGTGTGAAGGGATGGAGAGGGATGCTTCCGAGAACGTTTGTGCTCAGGCAGACGCCCGTGCTTTAGGCTGCTAAAACTGCTTATGTGCAGAAAGAGAAGCGGTCGGGAGGAATCCCCAAATTTACATTAATGTTTAGCATCCGAGAGAGGTGCCATGTCGTCTTAAAAAGCGCACAATCCGAGCACATGCTTTAATTGTGACAAAGCAGAGACAAAGAATTACCAACAGCTTGAGCAACATAGACCGAGATTGTGACAATTATTTAGTTTCAATTAAAATTATTACCCTGTTTTATGTTCTGGACAAGCTCTGCGTCAATACTAATTCATGGCATTTCAATTTAATCAAATGCAAATTAAACATATGTTTTGCCCTGCGATAGACTGGTGATCTGTCCAGGGTGTACCCCCACCTCTTGCCCAATGTGCACTGGAGACCCCTGTGACCCCAAAAAAGGGAATAAACAACTTGGAAAATGAATGAATGAAATATATGTTTTCCATTTCTATTCATTCATTCATTTTCATACCCGCTTCATCGCTTTTGGGGTCATGGGGGTCTGCCGGTGCCTATCTTCAGCACACATTGGGCGAGAGGCAGGGGTACACCCTGGACAGGTCGCCAGTCAATCGCAGGGCAACATTCACTCACACATTCACACCTAAGGGGAATTTAGATTAGTCAATTAACCTAATCGCATGTTTTTGGGATTGTGGGGGAAACCCACGCAAGCACAGGGAGAACATACAAACTCCTTACAGGAAGGTCACCGGTGAGCCTCGAACCAATAACCTTCTAACTGGAAGGTCACAGTGCTACCCACTGAGCCACCATGCCGCCCGTCATTTCTATTTATTTATATGAAAATGAGAAACGAGTGAAACAAACAAAGCACATATCTCATCTCTCTATACCTCTGCCCAAGAAAATCAATTCCATTAAACAGAGAGATGATCGTTTAGGTCTCTGTGTCTCTCTATATTTACCTTTTTAACTGATATGAATGTGTTTATTAAATTTTGAACAATATAATAATGATTTAGAAAGACCTTATGTGTTATTTTAACACAGCATACCTGAGCGGACGGAAGATGAAGTAGAAGCTTGGCATTTCTCTCTCTCTGCACTAGAAAAAATGATCATAGTCTGCATCCACAAGGGTGAAGTATAACCAGACTTTGGATCGTTTGAGTCTCTCTGCCATCGGCGCTCTATAAGAGAGCGTCTGAACTCTCTTTATTGTGGAACATACATTTTGTGCGTGAGATTCCAAATAACAAAATTCTAAATAATATTGCAAATTACACAAGGCTGGTTAAGTAATTAATGCTAGGTAATATTTATATAGCTATAAATATGAAGTACCGGGTTTCAGTACCCTTCCTAGATGTGATGGTATAGTGTTTGTAAGAAAAAACTTTTATCTTCTATTTTTGATTTCACAGTATAAAAATATCTCATTTTGTGACAATAATGAAATCCTTGAAATATAATCTAAAAGAGCCCAAAGCTTTCAAGTACATTTCCTTTCAACAGGGAACTCCTCCTAGTTTGAGTTGGACTTTCTTCTACTGAGCACAAAAGAAAACCGATAAAATGTCAGACTGTCTCCAATATCTTCTTTCATGTATTTAGGAAATGATAGATACAACAGATGTATCTCCACAATGTGACAAATTCAGTACACTTTCCAGCAGAAAATTCCAGACATTGGCAATGTATCGAGTGATGATCTCACTTCCATTCACAGGCTCTGGGGAATGTGTAAAAGTATTGGGAATGTTCACGAGCGAGGGTCTCTGGAGTGAAACTCACACCTGCAGAGATAAAGACAGACCCTTGTATAGTCTTCTACCAATCACCAATTCTTCCACATAAACTTGCATTTTCTGCATGAATAGAAGCCTTTTTGATCAAATGAAGGAGTCAAGGAGCCTCAAATGTGGTCATTTATTGTCTTTTATGCTCTTCTGTTCAATCATATTCCTCATGTGGGCCATGTGTTTGTACTTTCTGAGCAATTCGGAGAATGTGGTAAAATATGAACAAAGAAAAGAAAAAGGGACATTTCACTTGAAAAATTAAATTAAAATGGTTTATTAATGAAACTTAAAATCGGTAAACTGTAGATTCTATAGATATTGCCCTTCCCATGTTTATTGATTTTCAGCATTTTTCGAAATAACCTTATTTAAGCGAGCAAACCCCCATAAATTGAAGTAAATTGAGAGTAAAACCACTAAATCAATTAAAAGACTAAAAGAAATGAAACTCTTTTCATAGAAACTAGTGAAATTATTTCAACTTTTAAACTCTCATTGAAAATACAATTAAAAAGTATTACGTAAGACCATAAAGCTAAGAACAGCAGGGTCTAGTTTAACCCGCAAAAGTCTCTGCACGCACAGGTGAATGTGCCAATCACCACGCTGCCTTGAAATAAGTTGGAATGATGCACCCAGCTATCGTTTACTCTGAATAAAAAAAATAATGTGTTATTACAAAAGGATATTAGTTTTTGATATTGAATTGAATTCAAACGAACATTATAAAATACATGACACTAAATTATCACATGCAATCATGAGCAATCGTCTTTTAATTTCATTTTACAGACCCCAAGATTGTACTATCTTTGCCACCTAGTGGTGAAAAGTAGGGATAACCCTTGGAAGTGCAATACCTGTGAAAAGGCTTGTGTTTTTCAAAGTTCTGGCACAAAAAGTGCTTGGAAGAGTGTATAAGGTTTAGGAAAAGGTTTTTTTAATACAATTTTCACATTTTCAAGTTTTTGAACGTGTTTTTGCTTTTTTGCTTTTGCCGGTAATTCTCTTTTTTATTAAAAAAAAATGCTAAATGTAATTTAGTATATTACATTTGTAAGCATTTTTACAACTTCAGGTTTGTTGCCTAATTATTATGTAATTGAATTTAAACATATTTGCTAAAAGAGAAGCAGGGGTTGAACTAAAAAATTAAATCAAGCATTGCCACAAAAACTATTGTAAAGGATATTTATCAAAGCAATTTGTAAAGTAGTAAAAATGGTAAAAACAAGCCACAGACTTCTATTAGAACATGTAATACCATTCAGCCTCTAGGGGGTAGTGATCAGGTTTGATAGCTCAGTGCATGAAACAGTAAAGAGGAAGATGAGTGGAAGGATAATATAAGGATAATTGGATTTATAAGGATATTGTAGGCTACAGTCCTCCTCCTCCAGTGGACTATTTTTTGTACTTTTTTTTTACTTGGGGATTTAGAAGATCCTAAAAACCTCAGGGTTACATTAACTCATGTTCCTGCATTTCCTACTTACAAAATTGCCATTGCCAATTGTCTAACGTCATCAGTAGCTACAGCAACGACAGGAAATGAACATTTTGTACTTAGTGAGCCAACTGTATGAATAGAGTGTAGCCATCCGCTTTGAAGGGCCACCAGTGCCACCAAAGACCCACTAATGTAGATTAACATTAATGTTGTTTTAAAATGACACAAAAAAACTATGTATTCCATATAGGTCAGCAAATTTCATTTAAAATCAGGAAATTGGTGGTTTTAAACAAATAATGCACCATTGCTGGCCTAATAATAATAATAATAACATTACACAAAAGACTCACATGTGGAGTATTTGTTTATATGTTTAAAAATTTGCCAGTTCTTCAGAACAATTTAACTGATATATATGGCATTATAGGGGTGTCCTATAATTCATACGCATATAATTTCAGCCCTCATAGCTCTCTGTTTCAAGGGCTACATGCAGGCGTAGAGGAAGTGCTATGGGTAGGGGTTGGCGAGAGAAATGGAACTCATGGTCTCTGGCACACTGGTACTGTCCTGAAGTGACCTCTATTGCTCGTATGGTGTTACAGAGCACAATTTCATAGACATAAACCACACTGTGCAATAAATCACACACAGAGGAGCTTTCCCACACTGCAGGAGGCTACCTTTAAAAGATAATGTGTCTATATCAGAGCGATTGTCTGTGGAGGTGGAGATATCGCTTTCAAAGATCCCAGTCTCTGATTGGCCAGTCTCTGTGCAGATCCTGAAGGTGACCTCCAAGCTCTAATAACCACTCACACAGTTCAGAATCAGAGACAATGAGGTCTGGTCAACTTTCTAAACTAAATAAAGCATAGTCTCAAGTGGCTTCTATAAATGTGCCCATGAATATAATGTAAAGAAATGACACATAAGGCAATTGCTAAAAGTAAACAGCAGCGAAAAACTCAGACCTTACTTAGAATCTACCAGAGTTAAAAATCTTCAGCTTTCATTTAACCTGGTGTCCTATACAACTCAAAAACAAAATGAAGAATTAACAACTAAATGAAAAAAAAATTCTAATCCAATTACATTTAAGCGTTACATGTTGTAAACAATGGGATCTAATGCCACTAATTGACAAATTGCGTTGATTCTTACCAAAATGTCTCCCACAACTCAATCAGTCGAGATTTAAGGGAATAAAAAGAGTATATCTGATCAATAAAACAGTTCAAACCTATACAAAACAGCCCTGAAATCCTATCACATCTGATTAAAACACAATCCTTCACATCCTTCACACAATAGCTGAGATCTCCTAACAGGCAATAAATTATCATAATTTTACATTTAATTACCATGACCAATTTAAAGCATTTCCCTAGAGCATTGCATGATAACATTAAATCTCCATGACATTATTATCTGTTATTTCTTCTCTCAGAGCTGATTTGTAAGAATGGTTATTAAGCAAGCTCCTCTACCAAAGCCATCAGAAAAAGACACATCTACAGACAGACAGACCTTTTAAAGACAGCACTTGGCACCGTCTGTCTATCTAGATGAATATTTGATCAGCGGAAGGGCCAGCTCTGATGCTTATTGATCTTGCACTATTAGCCCATGGTTAGAATATCGATCTGCTTCTGCAGCCAACTGAAGAAACAACCTTTCAGTGACTGTCACACAGAAGCTCTGCAGGATCTCGCTGCATTGTCAGAAAACCAAATTTCAACAGCAATGAAATATTGTGATGAGAAACGTACCATTACATATGGCTTTTTCTGTTCAACTGCAATATTGTAAACCACAGGCTTCCAATAACTTTTACATTGAACTGAACCAATCAAGACCCAGAAAAGACTTGAAGAGGCAGGACAGGACTAGACAGGCTGAGATGTTGAGAGTGTAGTTAACTGTGTGAAGAGCAGATACTTCAGTTTTGAAGAACTCAGAGAAAAGGGTTGTGGTCAGCCGTGAGTTAATGATATGTCAGGGGCGGAGCTTGCATAAAAAGTGCATAAACATGGCTCATTTTCTCACACAAATCAATATCATGTCTATGAGATGGAGTTTCTATCCACACGCACCACATTTTTTTCCTATACCTGCACATTGTTTTTTTACACAGTGTGCTTTTTGTCCACAAGTACAGGAAGCAGCATGACAGCGTAACCAGGTTGTTATGTAGTTTTTGAAAGTGCTGGTTAACAATGTTGTTTTCAGGACAGCACAACCAAAATTTGTTGACACAACTATTCAACGTCTTCACAAACACCCAAGCGAAATGGCGGACATAGCATGGTTCATGTTAATGTTCACTGAGCTAACATTGTTCATGACATGTTTAGGACTACATATTTGCTCGCCAAACAAACACAACTTTTAGACAAAATAATGCATTTTACAGTTTGATTAATTTTGAACTCGATTTTTGCTTCTTATAAGCATTCATTTTCCGTTTTGCTTTGATTTTTTAAAAACTGCTTTCTGTTTGTTCTATCCTAGTTTGTTTATATGTCTCCCCATCATCGTCCAGCACATTGATCAACTATAGTTGTTATAAATCTGTGCTTTTCAATAAATTGTCATTGTCCCATTGGATGATAAGCTTCTGATTGGACGACATGACTAAGAAAAATGCTACCTATTGGATTCCTAGTCATTCTACAGCGTCTTAACAGCAATTTAGAAGCCATTTGGTGTGAACAGAGTTTTTTTTTCTAATGCTTCAGAAAGGATTGTTTTCCACCAAGACCTTTGTTAACAGTTGGAACACAATCGAACAGCTGCAGATATTCATTCATTCATCTACAAACCCGCTTATTCCCTTTCGGAGTCACAGGGATCTGCTGGTGCCTATCTCCTATGCACATTGGGCGAGAGGTGGTCGTACACCCTGGACAGGTCGCGGGTCACACTTTCCTTGTGTCCAAGAAGGATCCAGTAAAACAGCTGCATGTGAATGTAACCAATACTTCAGTTTTGTCTCATTTACAAAAAGTACATGGGCGAGTCATGTCTCGTAACAATGAACTAACTTTACAGAATATGCAGGAAGAACACGGTATAGGTTATTACAGAACCGGGCGGCGCTGCAACAAGTTTCCATGAAAACAGAAAATTAACCCTTTTCTTAAAAATAAAATAATAATTATAATAAATAATAATATAAGAATAAAATAATATAAAATCAGTAGGTAGAGACCAAAAACATTTTAATATCTTTAAAATGTGTTCTATGGGGATAATATGGGGTTACATGTCTAGCCAAATGTACAAATGCGTGTTTCGATTTTCTTATGTGTATAAAGATTTGTAAATGCATACCTGGTAAAAGCTGGAACCTGGTGTTTACTTTTACTCTATGACACTGTGAAAAAGCTGAAAAGTTGTAAATGGTGAAAAATGTACTTACAGCGGGATCTATGCTATAGCCTTATGGTCTTCCCACATATTGACTTGGAAAAATCACGTGGTCACCCAACCGGTGTGCAGATTTGCAGATGAAGACAGGCATTTTCAAATCGAAACACATAATTGTAAAATAATTGTTTCTACATTTTTAACCCAATACTTAAAAGAGAACAAAATCAACACAAAGAGCGAAGCAGCTGTGCTCCTGATTAGGCCAAACGAGCTTGAGTGAGGCACCTGTGAGAGGGCTGACGGCAAGAGCAAGAGGA
Source organism: Danionella cerebrum (assembly GCA_007224835.1). Taxonomy (NCBI): domain Eukaryota; kingdom Metazoa; phylum Chordata; class Actinopteri; order Cypriniformes; family Danionidae; genus Danionella; species Danionella cerebrum. Next base: position 441,671 of record SRMA01027097.1, on the reverse strand, counting down.
TGCAACAATTAAGGGAGATACATGGGGAAAACAAAAAAAATTGTTCGTACAATCCTCTACATTGGGAGATAGACACCAACAGAACCCCAACCGGGACAAAACGGGTAAAGCAAATGGATTAATTTCTCATCTTAATGAGTGAAAAAAAACCTCAGACTCATTACTCAAAGAATCAATTTTGCCATTCAAAGCTCATTAAAGTCTGTGGTGGCTTTAAATCCATTTAAAGTGCAACGAGCAGAGATAACATCAGTAGTTAGCATTTGTTATTAAGCTCTGTTTGAAGCCAATTCCCCCCTCACTGGTCATATAGCTATTGCCTTTACAATATGGATGGCTATTAAAGGGAAAAATTACAACGCCATGATGTCCTTGAGCTCAATCAAGACCCCTCCTCCCATCAAGAATCCATCATCCCATTCTAGAAATGGCCTAGACATGACAGACCTGGGGGGTATTCCAGAAAGCTTGGTTAACTTACCATATGATAAATCATAACCTCTGGGTTGATTTACCCCAAACAGGCATACCATGAGTATGTCGGTTCCAAAACACCTGAGAAGAGTAAGTTTAATCAACCTCCAACTGGTTACCCAGAGTTAATGCGCGTGCACGGTGCATATATAAAGACATTTTCAATGGATCGCCGATTTCACGAGTCACCATGGAAAGTCAAAGCGAAAAAAAGAGAGCGGCGTATTTCACAGAGGCGGAGTTGGAGGTTTTAATGCACGCTTATGAGGAGTTTAAGCCAATAATATTAAAAAGAAGCAATACAGCTGCATCAGCTAAAGCAAGAGAGTTGGCTTGGCAAAACATAACGGACAGAGTAAATGCGTGAGTGTATTAAATTACCAATTTGGTATTGGCTCCCGTTTTATTATAATACAAAATAATGAAGTATGACTTATACAGCCTTTTGAATATGTTATATCACTACGAAAATAATTAATACATGTATAGATATACATAATATGACTAAATATTAAATATGCGTCATAGATTTTACTACAAAGGACAAACCTGCCACTCTGTGGAATTCGTCTTTAATAACAAGCAGAGGTTTATGGCCAGGGAACTGTACAAACATGGGTAAGAACTGTTTAAGTGCCAGACATACTGTACGAACGGCTCTACACACAGTTGCCTTTCCCACATGCTCTGAATCGCCCACATTGTACAAAAAATGTCCAGACGCAAAAAAACCTAAGTGCTATGCACAGAATGTTTTCTGTGCTAAGCGCAGAACCGCGGTTTGTCACATTCACGATATGCGGTTTTAAAAGACGTGCTAAATAAACTAACGAATCTTTTGAAAAACGATAACGCTCTTTCAAATATTCATTAGGGTATGCAAACACATCAATACGCGGTCTTATAACCCTCTCCCGACGAAAAAAAAACTCGTATAATTTGTGCTTCTACGTCCACAGGATCCTCATCAAAAGGGCACGCCATGCTCACCAACCTTCTGAAACGAAGTTACACTGAAACATAACCTGCTCCCGAGCAGGTTATCTTCAGAGAGTCAGTTGCTATGGTTACATACATACCCAGAAAGTTACCTCCGTTTTTGGAACCGAAAGTTGAGGTTATCCACGAACTTATCCTTAAACATACCCATGTATGTCACATAACCTGCTTTCTGGAATACCCCCCTGGGTATTCTTATATTAATGTTGACACAACAAATCTGGCATTCAGATTTACTACCAGTGAAATGAATATGGGAATGTGTCCTTCTCCATGCAAGCTTCCTTTCTGGCGTACTCTCATTTCTGTCGTTTTATTGTCCTTTGGTGACATCTAAACGTGTTGAAGTGAAGCACTAAGTCTATGTTCAGTTTAATCCAACATTGACTCAGGACTTGTGAATGCACAGTAAAAACCAGACGCAACCACAATGTAATCAAAACAAAAACAATAACAATGGCAATAATACTCTAAAGTAATTTTTTTTTGCTGGATTTATTTTCGGCCTTTAATAATGGACAGGAATGATTCGGAATCGGATAGAGTTGAAATAAAAGTGAAGGAGCAGTGTTACTGACATACAGTTGTGCGTCAAGCATATTAGTCCATTTTACTTGCAACATAAAGTAAAATTACTTTAAAATTTGCCATATTCCTCTAATGATTGCCTCTTGAGACAAACAACTATAAGTTATAGCGTAGTGATTTTCACTATTAATTCCACTTTAAAATCTGTCTACTTTTCTACATCAAGTCAGCTTTCGTCAGAATCCATAACATCGACTGCATCAAACAAACTCTTAAATAATATTTTCTTCCTCATTACATAACCCCTCCCAAAAGCACTGATCCTTATTTCTGAAAAGTTGCTTTAGTTGTGTGATTTTGCCATGTTTTCAATATCCATTTTCCATCAAGTGTGCTTATTAAAATATTTAACTATATGCAAATGAGGCATGAGATAGGGTGGAGTTTTCTGATTTTATATGTGCCCTCTTTTTTGGGAAGGTGGTTTACAATGTGTAATTGGATGGACAACGGGAGGTTAAACAAGGATTTATTTTAGGAGTGATGATAGATAATTAACGAATCAATGGAAGTATAATAAATGGATACATATGGATGATATACAATATTACAGTGATGGGAACACATGAAGTGATTTGGTAAAAGGTTGGACCAAAGACAAAAATGTATTGGGTTAAAGGGATGGATAGATTGGTCCTTTGGTTATTGGTTACCTGGGTGATGAACTGATGGAGGACATGTATTAATCATTAAAACAATATAATAAACGCATGATAAAAAGACAAATGAACACCAGTCTTGTGTTGTTTTTCGTGTGTAAAATATACATCTTTGCTGTAGTGTGGAGTCATGTGATTTCAGTGTGTGTCATGAGGTCAGAGGAGATTAGTTTTATTGATGCATGCATGAACATGAGCCTGATATTAATGGGATTTGTGTTGCTTGTTGTACATGTGTAGGATGTTCCTTGAGGCATTGTATTTATGTTTGCCCTCGACTCCCACTTTACAGTATGTTCTATGCAGGACTTGAAGCAAAGGGCTTTTATATAGGAAACGTTTACCACCCACAAGCCACATGTGTGAGAAATTGACTTTTAAATCTGCAGGAGAAACTGGTCTTGAACCTCTTTCTCCAGAGCTACAAGCGGTTCTTTCGATACTCTGATGCTGCTACGGTCTATTGAGCTATTTCCCCAAATTATTACAAACCCATAAACTCTTTCTGCCACTGGCTTGATGACACTAAGAGCTGGATGTACAAGTTTCTTCAGTTAATTAAAGACAAAACTGAAGAAATTGCATTTGGAAATAAGGATGAGGTCCTCAAGGTAAACGCTATCCTCGGTTCTAAGGTTCTAATAACTACAAATCAGGTCAGGGACCTTGGGTTGATTTCAGGATTCGATCTTAGTTTCAATATTCATGTCAGAGCTATGACTAAATCTGCTTATTACCATGCTTTGTTATCAATCAAGAAACTAATTCAGAAACAGGTTCATGCTGTCATCAACAGAAGGCAAGGGGGGATGAATCCATCCATTCGTTCACCCACCTATCCATCCATAGGTTCCCTATTTGGTTTTCCTTCAATCTCATACCTTCAGATATAAATCAAATGGATCCTTCAGTTATCCACCAGAACATCCTAACAGTGTCCTTCATCCATATATTTACCTACTGACTGTCCATCCTCCTATTCATACATTTACTCATCTGTCCATCCATCCATCCATCCATGCATCCACCTATTCATACATTTCTTTTTCTGTCCATCAATATAAAAATCCATCCACCCACCAATCCATCCATCCAATATTCTGTTGTCCTTCAATCCCTTACCTCCAGATATGCAGCAAATGGATCCTTTAGTTCTTTAAAAGAACATCCTAACAGTATCCTTCATCTATCTATTTACTTATTGGCTATCCATCTATCCGTCCATCCATCCATCCACCTATTCATACATTTGTTTGTCTATCCATCTATCCATCCATCCATCCACCCACCTATTCATACATTTGTTTGTCTATCCATCTATCCATCCATCCATCCACCTATTCATACATTTGTTTATCTGTCCATCCATCTATCCATCCATCCACCTATTCATACATTTGTTTGTCTATCCATCTCTCCATCCATCCATCCATCCACCTATTCATACATTTGTTTATCTGTCCATCCATCCATCCATCCATCCACCTATTCATACATTTGTTTATCTGTCCATCCATCTATCCATCCATCCACCTATTCATACATTTGTTTATCTGTATCCATCATCCATCCATCCACCTATTCATACATTTGTTTATCTGTCCATCCATCTATCCATCCATCCACCTATTCATACATTTGTTTGTCTATCCATCTATCCATCCATCCACCTATTCATACATTTGTTTGTCTATCCATCCATCCATCCATCCATCCATCCATCCACCTATTCATACATTTGTTTGTCTATCCATCTCTCCATCCATCCATCCATCCACCTATTCATACATTTGTTCGTCTGTCAGTGTTCTGTATATGTATATAAGAAAAAGAAACGTAAAGTTAAAGAAAATGTAAATTGGAACCTGAATTTTTACTTCTGGGTCAACTTTAAACTGGATCCACGAGTCTTGGTGAACAGCTGTGATCAATAGCGGCAGAATGTGAATATTGATCCTCTGTGTTTTATGAGGAGCAGGGCTACAGGCAGTTGGGGGGAGAGTTGGTGCAGGTAATGAGAATAGAATGGAGCTCTTGTGAAGGCAGAGAGGGGTTCCTGTTGCTAATTAATCCCCTGTGTGTTGTCTTTGACTGCTCCATATGTGAAACTTCCAAGTCCAGTCTGGGAAAATTACTTAAATTATGGGATGTTGGGGAAGAAAGAGATTCAGGGAAGAGGCATGCCAGAGGAGCACAGACTGGAGTAATGGGCCGATTGAAAGTAGGTGAACAGGGAACACCTGCCAAGAAGCAGGTTGAATTTGGTTCAGGTTCGAGAGGTTACAGGTGGGATGTGGTGAAGATTGGGTTCAAGTAAAGGTTTACACGCTCATGTGCTTGAGGACAATTAGACTCTGTGAACATAAATGCTGTTAACTTTGACTCGATTAAAGAGCAGTTCTTCTGAGTCGCACACAGAAGCCGGATGTTTAGAAAGAAGTTAATTCGAATCTCTTGTACACATGGGATGGTATTTCATGTGGTATTGTGGTGGCTTTCCTCATGTTTAGCCGAAATTAAAACTAAAGATAATTTTATACTGGACATGTGGATTTTATTGAAACAAATGACCCAATCTTGATGTTTTTGATTACATTACAGCAAATGTTACGATTATATTAAAAGTTGTCATGTGACTTTCCGCAGACTCAAGCATTCACTTGTTAAAAAATCATTATTTCTACTATTTCTACAAAGTTTGTGAATCTATAACTTTAGTTTTGTTTAAGGTATCTAGTTTCTTACTTTTTCCTGATAAACTAGAAAGGGTTACCTTTTCAGTGACATCGAGGACATTAATTTAACACAGAAAATGTGAGAGTTACGGCCATTTTATTTTGGGTATGCCTTTTTCAGACCTATGTTCAAAAAGAGGGGTGGGTGTTGAGGGGTTAAATTGAAAAATTTAAGTTACTGTTTCAAAGTTTACATATAGATGGCTAATTTGTATGCCATTGATATATACAATGTTCTTTTAAATTGTTTAATAAACACTTCTGGCACTTTTTTGATTCTCTTTTCTAGTTTTGTTTTTCAAGTAAATAAATCAAAAAATACCGTACCATGCCATTCATACCAAGGTATTATCGTATCGTGAAGTTTGGATACCGTTACATCCCTAATTAATAATGTTGTTATGTTTACATTGGCAAGTGAAAATGATTTGTTTACCTATACTTCAGGTTTCATGCTAACTGAGCTTAAAATGGTGGCTACGTGAAATATGCAAATAAGACGGTATTGCTGACTCTCTGAGCGTTGTTACACTGGAGTACTCCGCTGTACCTCAAAAACTTCATTGTCCGCGCACACGCTTGCCAATAAAGCTCATTCTGAATTTGTTTAAAGCATGCTAAATGGTTGGCACACACATTTTCACCTCAGCAATCTTCCCCTCTTTGCAACAATTTCCCCTCCCCTGATTTATTTTATTCCTACATTGCTACAACATTGAAAATCTGAAGGATTTCACACAGTCATGAGAGAAAACCTGTAACACCTTTCAATTTCTGCAAAGAAAAGCCAGAAAAGCCTCGTTATTACTCACTGTCTCCTCAGTAAAACCCATTTCCCCACAGCCCTGAAGGAATCTGCCCCTCAACACTTTTTCCACAACATTTGTCACGTCCCCAACGAACAGATACACACCATCCAGACACCAAGCAACAGCTCTGGGATTTCCATGAACTGGCTTTCCATCAATCCCTCCCTTCCCTCTTTGTCCTTGTGTGTGTCTGTAACTTTGTCGATTAGGATTCAGTACTCAACCCGCTCTTCCAATCGCTGCTTTCTCCAGCTTACACAGAAAGCTTCCTTATCTGGGAAAACCTCCTACAGTATAAAATTGAATTTTGATGGCATCGTCTGCTGTGCAAGAGCCAAGCAGAGAGGACTTTGGGAAGTGGATGAATGCTTCCAGCGGAATATTGAGGGAGCAGGAGTATATCTGCAACAGCATTCGGAAGAGACTGAAGATAGCGGCCGTAAAACAGCTGCAAGGCACTTTGGGAAGCTATTCAACTCTAGTGTTAGTCAAAATCAGCAGGTGACTCTCTCACCTCAGGATGTGTTAAAGAATGTGCTGTGATGAATGACAGAATGCATGGCTATTTGTCACTGGGACTAGAATCCCATTTAGCTTTAACACTGTGTTTACTGGAGGCTGGATACCACTAGCTAAAAGTCTACGAAAGGTCATGCAAACTGGGAACAGACTACTTAGATTAAGAGAATCTGATCATTACCTAACGGGGTGAATGTCAGGAGTGTTTAAGGAATAGCTTTGACTTCTTGACAATTTACTTCAAAAGAATGCTTAGAAGACAAAAGAAAGAATTGGTCTTTGGAATGCAGTTCCAATCTGCAATTCCTCTACCGGCCTCTAGAGACTGGCTACAGAGGTGAGCGGGTTCTCTTTCACTTAAATGTTAAATTGCCCAACCTTTGGAGCTGAAAAACTCATATTTCCACCCCTGGCTCTAATTGTTTTTTTTTTTTATTTAATCTCTAGATTTTACTTTCGTTTTTGATTAATTAAGCCTTAGACTTGTGCATAATTTAAGGGTGTGGTTTCTGGAGGGGAAGATGATTGACAGTATTTTAAGCCCGTCTCGTCACAAGTCATTCTCTGGTAGTGTTCTTTCCAGCTAATTTCATCTGATGAACTTAGCTACTGCTTGTGTTTTTATTTATTTTATTTATTTTTTTTTTATTTTAGAGTTAGTTGTATCCTTTTTTTGTGTGTGGTTTTGGACCATTGAGTGTGTGTGGTTGCTATGCCCACGTCCCGCTTCTGTGGATCTTTTGCCAATTCTCGATTAACGGAAAGTGACACTATGTTATATATATGTTATAAGCTTTAACATATAGATGACAAATATCATTTTTAATCCTTTGGTCAGTTTACTATGTCCAAATGTGTTTCAAGACCTAGATGCTGCATAGATTAATTAAAAGACATAGACGAGACCCACAGATCCAAGCCTGGTCATGCTCAGCTTCAACCTTCACCCTGGGCCTGGCCACCTGTCCCTCTGTAAGGAGGAAGAAGACTTGACAGATGGTGCTTCGGAGGCAAAAGCTAGTTTTCCACTCTCTGGTCACGTTTCCTATGCTCTGGCTTCATGAGCACCTGCCCCGGCCAATACGATAAAGTTATGACTTTAAAACCCCAAGACACAAATGCTGAAACCACATGAAATAAGTGTGGTCTTTGTTCACAGCAACATTTGGATGAAGTATTACAGTAATGATTTATGAAGACTGGACTCAAGGCATCTAAAGAGTTATATACATGACCTTACAGAACTTTACGGTAATGGGCAGAATGCTTCAGAAAATATACATTTTATAATGATAAATTTATAATTTTTGAAATGTTTTGCTCATTCCGCTTTGTCAAGCTTGTTAATGGGTAATATAGTCAGGGATCATGGTAAATGTAGTTTATTGTTTACAGAAGTGAAAGCAGGGTGGGAGAAACTCATTTAAGGAGAAATTGTGTTGTATGTGTGACCCGGGCCAGAAAACAGCTATACCAGAACCAGGCGTAGTGAGGAATAAACGGCTGAGTAAGTATAGCAGGTCCACCGACCACCGCAGCTCATCAGATGTTTACCCTGAGATTTTGTACAAAACCGACCAAATACAAAATGTTCCAAATGGCTCCCTTTGGTTGATGGTGTTTGGTGAAAGGTATTATGCAAAAAAAAAGTGTAGAATGCAATGAGCTTTGCTAGGATTATGTAATTTTGTAAATTTGACCTATAATTCATTAAATGTTCAACCAGATAATTAGTAATAAATGTTACTTAGTTAGGCTCCATAGCTCAGTGGTTAGAGCATTGGTCTTGTAAACCATGAGATTAAATCTCACTGATGCCCATCTTAGATTTTGCTGCGATGGACTGGCGACCTGTCCAGGGTGTACCCCCACCTCTCGGACAATGTGCGCTGGAGATAGGCACCGGCAGACCCCCATGACCCCAAAAAGGGAATAAGCGGGTTGGAAAATGAATAAATGTTACTTAGATTGTTTACATGGAATTCACCAGTTTTTTAAAGAAAGTGTCAAGAGTTTCAGCTCTCCACTCTAAATGTTTTATTTTTATTGTCTATGTTTTTCCTCTCTTCTCATGCATCTCTGTTCTTCCCCCTCCCGTCCTGTTTCCCTCGAAATTGCTTGCACACCTGTATCTCATTCAGTCTGGTGATTTCTTTCACTTTGTGGCTCATTAAGTGACAAAAGCAATGTGTCCATCTAAAGATTCAAATATAATGTATGCGCAAAACTGGAATATTGCATAAATGACTTGCGAATAAAGCAATTTATCTTTCAATGAGTTCAAGAGAGTAAAATCGTCACTTCCTGATAAACTAACACCAAAAAAAGAAAAAATGAAGGTGCTGCGCTTCCTTTTTCCTAGAAGGAGGGCTTTTTTTCCTATATAATTACTTACTTGCATCTTAGAACACGTAGATGAAATGCAATATGTGCAGTCATGCCATCTTGCTTTTGGAGGCAAGACACTGCTCTTTGGCAACACAGCTGGTCAAGATAGTTCTGGAATGGGATAATCCCCCACTTTGATGACAGACTTTGGCTAAGGACTTTTAGAATGACCAAAACAACTTTTCAGATGTTGTGCGATGATACTGGTCTGTTGGTTAGTGCATTAATGGCACCCCATCGCCCCCCAGTTCTGACAGAAAAACACATTGCCATTGCATTGCATTAGAATTAATTCTGTATTCCAAGTTTATGCAATTTTTTTCTTATTTGATAAAGCGTTTATCTTACTCTGTAATGCGCATTGTTTTAATGCACATTTTCCAGCCAGCGTTTTTTACGCCTAAAAGGTGAATGGAAGCACAGTTTATGACTTGTGGCCACGTTTGAGAAGCTGAGGTTTTTTATGGCAACATTATGTTAATCATTTTTCTGAAGGAATTTTTATTATTTCATTTCTCTGTTCAAGACAGTTTTCTGTTAAACCTTTAGTTAGTTTCTAGTTTGCCGTTTAATTTATTTGAGGTTTTCCCTCCTGTGGGTGTTTTGTGTTATTATTGTTATTATTAAAGGACTATGATACACAGGTTGTAAACAGTATGACATTTTCAAAGATTTCTATGCATTGAACATTGTTTAGGACAAATGTATTGTCTAATATTTAATTGTGGGTAAAACAGTGTCAATTCTATCTTTTGATTGCGATTTCTGACTTCCCGTTTGAAAATAAAATTTCTCAGGAAGTGGCGCTTCTTTGTCCTAAGCGACATATATGACTCCTCAGTATTTTAATCATTCATGAGTCTGACCTCTATTATCCTATGATAAGATGCTGTGTATTAATTATTAACGACGCCTGACTCTTGACAGGGTCTGTGAAGTTGCAAGACCTTGCTTTATTTTAGAGTTCAGAATGGTTTGCAATGTTTGTTTCCATGGTGCATGAAGTCAGATCTAACCTCCAACTTTGAGCAGTTGTTTGGCCACCAACAACCGACACGTTGCAACTACAGATTTGTAGCAAGCATTTTCCTCAAGAAAGCTAAGAGAACCGGAGAATGGGCAGTTAGAGTTTGTCTGGCGATGTGGTTAAAATTGGGGAGGACTTCTATCCCACTTCAGTGCAGGTATGTGTGCGTTTTATTGGCTGTTGTGAAGCACTTTCAAAAACCCATCAAGCCACACCCACATGAGAACAATTAGAGAACAAAAAATCTCTACGCAGTTTAACAATGTAGTTTACTCTTTCCGATGAGCCACAGCAAAGTCTCTAGTAGCGTTGTGCAATATTGACCAAATAATCATATTGCAATTTTTTGAATGAGTATTGCGATTGTGATTTGATTGATTTTTGCTTTTTAAACAAGCAACATATCCTAAATGTATTCAGTGCACAAAAATGAAATAACAAAACTGTAGAAAAACAGACTATATACAATAAATTAAGATTAATTAAGCTCAACCTTAGTTAATAGCATACTGTACACAGTCGCAAAAAATTGCTTGATAAACAAAACTGTGATAAATTGTCTTAAAATCAGACAACACGAAAAAAATTACAGTTATAATGATAAAATAAACAAAAAATAATGAAAAATGAATGAAAAAAATGAATGAAAAATTAATAAAAAAAATGGCATGTCACCACATTTCCTCCTAAACACTCTCTTCGAAGGTGAGCTGGTGGGAGGATAAGAAAGATTTGTTGTGTGCAAGGCGAGCTCGGATTGGTTAACATCTTTCTCCTGCTTAGCTTAGATGTAATTGCCCGATGTGCTGCGTCAGCTCTGGTTGGTTTACATATTACAATCATGTGCACAAGAATGAATAAAAAGCTAAATAAATTAACAGATAAAATTGCAGACTTATGGGACTTAGAAATTGCAAGTGTTTAAATGTTTTTTTTTTGTGATTTTTCAATGGCAATTTTTGGTAATGCGAGTTTTCTCTAGTCTTCAAAATACCATCACAGTGCCCTAACATCCTCAATCAGAAGCCCTCACATCTCTGAAGGAGCGAGTGAGACCTTCCTCCACGGATGACGAATTCCTCGCAGGAGTTATTGAGATGAACTGTCAGAGAGGTGTAAAGCGAGAGCGCAGCACATTCTTTTTCTCATTTGCGTGGCTCGGTGAATCGCAGGCTGGGGGAAGGAGAGGAAACCTGATTACGCTGATGATAATGGCTGCCTGTAAATAAAGAGCCTGTGAGAGTCATTTTTCAATGAGCTTTCCTGCCTCGCTGATATTATGTTCAATTAGGCTCCAATTTTTCTAGCAAGGGCCGGTGGCAAACAATCAGTCAAGTCTGTCAGCAGTCTCTCTCTCTCTCTCTCTCTCTCTCTCTCATCCTGGGAAGCAAGCCAACATTATAAATAAATGGGGATGGAGATATACTGCTCAAAACACCAATTACTGTCTCTAATGTGTGTTTGGAGTGGTAACAGATGAAACATTAACAACAATGTGCATAAATTATTTTGTTGACTGATAGTAAATGCAGAATCTTCCAGTGCTGAATCATAATATATGTTCTGAGGAATCAATATGAAAATTCTTGGCTGAAGCTGAATACTTTGACCATAGCCATGTTTAATTTTGAAGAACATGTTGTATGGGAGATGTGAGACTCAAAAAGTATTTCCTTTAAATAAAGTATCACATTCAACCTCTTTGTTTTCTAGCCCAAGTTTATTCTGGAAATGGGCAGAAATTTTCATTACTGCACCTGCTCCAACATAGCGAGCAGGGAGTATCGGTGCACTGATATCGGAACACTTTTCAGAATATAAGTATATGTATTGGAACACGGAATCGGACAGATGGCATAAAGGTGGAGATAATCGTCCTATATTGCCTCCGTTGGTGCAAGACTACTTCTTCACATCTACCCGACGTGCACATTAGGTCCACTATTTTGACGTCTAACCAAAATCTTATTTGGGCGTCAATTAGCAGTTCAACATTTGTAAGATGGACTAAGTACATTTTTTGGTCGTCAAAGACATGTAAAATTTAGATGTATCATAACTTGGATAGAATCAATTTTGATTAAAATATCACTTTTTATTTATATAATCCGTTGTGAAAAGACACTATGTAAGTTAAGAAGCACTTTTAAATCATCTGTGTTCCTGTTTGGGCACTCAAAGGATTGCGGGAAAATCTTTACATGATGAGTTATTCAAGGACTATGAAATTTGTAGTTTATGGAAAGTATTTCAAATGTGTTTGTGCTGTTTGTACTTTGTGTAAGTCTCCTTTCACAACAGAAATGATGTGTTTTGTGAAGAAAAAAAAATTGACATCCCCGTACTCAGCGCAGTATTATATTCATGTAATACAAGTCACCCTGAGCTGTATTCACACGCATGAGGCTTCACTTTGTGTGAGGCTGAACTTATTTGATGCTTCAAATTATTTGTTTGAAGCTCATTCAAATAATCGATAGTGCATGCAATCTCCAACATATGGGAGGAAAAACGTTGCGTTTAATTTTTAAAGCAAAACCTACATGCACATCTAAACATGATTCAATAAGGAAGCACACATGTGAAAATCACGTAGAAAAGACGGTGAATCGTCTTTGAAATGTTTACCATAGGAAAATAAACTTGAACACTATGCCACTTTTTGAAATTGAACTACAGTTATGCACAGAGCCTAATAAACAGTATAAAAGATGTCTAAATTAAGTTAAGGTTTGATGTAGAAAAGATGTCTATAACGACCAGATTTGGCCTACAATTAGCTGTTACATGGATGTCCTATGGACGTTAATACTGGACGTTTGGTAGACATAAAAAAAAAATGTCATTCGGCGTCACAGTCTGCACCTTCAGGGGACCAAAATTGGACGTTCAAAAATATCGTGCAATAGACGTTGTTTGGCCGTGTTTTTGTGCAGTGGACCAGGTCCATTCTGCTATTATTGCTTTGGGCAAGCCACTTCACTCGCATTGCCTTGTATGGATAAATGATACCAGTGAGGTGTATTTGGTGGCATGCCAGAAAGCCGTAGTCACGAAATGATGGTTCATCCCTAATTTCAAGCCACAGAATTGGCCGAAATATCCACAAAAAATGGCAGTATATGTATACTTTATGTGATATCTACAGTCTGATATCAATGCATTGTGCGTTTTTTTTTTACCACAAACATTATAAATGCACTATCATCTTTTCCTTTTGACAAACTTTTATCTCTCTTACTGCTGCTTTTTAAAGTTATCATCAAAATGTCATTGTTCTCACATTGTTTTACATTTGAAAGTGATATTTTTGCCATTCTTGTCCAAATCCTTTTGATGGCCAAACTTTTGGTGTCTGAACAAACAGATAAATTGATTCAAGGATGGATAACGGAAATGTGAAAATTATTAGGAGTAAAAACAGAGTCAAGCAATAAATAAATAAATAAAGTTGAATCGTCTTTCATGCAGAGCACATCGTCAAATATTCAGAAGGTAATATTTTATAAAGCTGAAATTTCCTGATACATGGGGTCGGAATTTCTAATAAAGATACAAAGCATATTTAGAACCTGTCCACAACAGCAAAGATTCTTCTTTATTTATTTACTTTGTACATTGCACAGCTTGAATAAACTAAGCTCAATAAGCCATGTGATATTAAACGGAGCGTCTGTGGGCAAAACTGCTAGAACTACTGAAGTGAAGCTAACAGCACTTGCAGGCTCTGTTGGTTTCCACTGTGTGTGGCCTCAATAAACAAGGCCTCTGGTCTAGTGTGCACTTCTGACACAGTATCCATGTCAACCAAAGGGAATTCAACCATCCTTACTCAACATTTTTCAAAATCTGCCTTTTAGAAAAAATGCAAACCATGCATGGGTCACCATTTTAAAGAGACCTTAAGTGCAACTTACTTGAATGAAAGATTGAAGTATAGTTGGTAAAAATACATGCCCATAAAAAATGAAAGTAATGAAAATACGGTTGCGACCCAAAGTCTCAAATATTCCTTGTTTGATTATTTATTACAGAGTCTAACTGTGAAATTAGGGAGTCTACAGACACTGTGTGGAGATAACGGACCTATCGCAAAAGTACCACCCAAATAAGAAAGATCAACAAGTTACAGTTGACAATTTGCTGCTTGAAATTGGTGCATGGACCAACACTGTTTTAATGGATGCTCATTTTGGTTTAGTATTCTCATCTTAGTAGGAGTACTACCAAGAAAGAAAGTCTACCCGGACTCTACCTGGATCTTTTTTTAATAATATTGTGTGGACAAACACTGACTAAAAAGTTTCAATCATAGTTTGGACTTTTGGAAATTTGACAAAGAACATGCATTTCTTCTCAAACTTTTCTTTTGATTTAAAAAGAACCACGAAATTCAAATTAGGAATCAGACCAAAGACCAATAATCTGATGAAATCTCATATTCCTGGAGTATCTTCCATCAAAAAGAAGGGTTGGTGGACTCCTCTGTACTCTATGCTCAGGTGGTCCCAACAAAAGGTCAATGGTATTCAAATACAAAGACTTGCCACTGGAACCTCTACTGGCACAGATGCCTGGTGTTGCAAATGTAATGAAAGACTGAAAAAGACCCGGATGGACTTGGTAAACTGCCAACCCATGGAATCCAGCAGGTAAAGGAGTGTCAGACAGATGATAAGGTATTCCGGCTGTCTGCAATTCCTCCTGAACCTACTTTCCTTTGGGAGTCCCTGCAACTCAACTGCTCCCCATGGAGCACCTGAAAATCCTGTGGAGGAAGAGCACCTAAAGGGAGGTGCTCGAACTAAACCTCAAACTTAGATTGTCCTGTGCAGCAGTGCATTATGTGTGCAACTCGCCACCCACTTTACCACTGGAGCAGGCCAGGATTCAAAATGTTTAGGCTAGGCTATGTCACAGGCTAGTAGTCTGTGCCCTTTTTTGGTTGGGCAATCTTCATAGTAGCATTACTTCAATCCTGAGCTCAGTTTTAAAGTCAGAAGTTCAGGCAAGGCACACATAGCTTATGAAATGCAAAATATGACCAAATCAATTTTCTAAGACAATGATCATCGAAACATGTCCAATTATACAGACTAATAAATGGAAGCCTTAGACGCCTCGTTTCCTTCTAGAAATCCCTAGAAATGCCAAGGGTGAAAGTATACTACATAAAGGACCCGGTCAATACCTACAAAACACAATAAAGATTCTCCTGCATCAACACAAAGCAGTGCAACACACCAGAGAACACACTCCTCAACAGAACCTCCAATTCCTTTTCAATTATAGCTATTCCATTAAAGTCCATCAGCCTCTTCATTGATTCACACTGTCACTTAATGAAACACCGGAGACCTGATCTATCATCACCAGGTGTTGATCTAAAATTCATTCCAGCAGAATTGAAAAGAAATGACGTAAGCTTCCCCTCAATGAAAAATTTTACCATGAAGTCTCTCCATGGAAATTTCATTTGATGACAACATGCAATCAAAAAAAACAGTGGGGATAGAATCCAATTAAAAGAGCAGGAGCAGGTCTCGGAGGAAAACACACATAGAATGAGGTGATTGAGGAAACACCTCACGCCAGATCCTCAGAGACCCCAAACAATGGATCTTACGGGTGAATGGACCTGTTCCAAACCAGTGGTTTCTATTGAGGGAACCGGATTTGTATTACTCAAATACTCCAATCAATTCAGTCTTGGTTTTTATAATCTACTTTGTCATGGTGTGTTTTCATTTTAGTAGCGATAGTATCCTAACAAGAGTTGGTCATGCCGAAAAAATGAGAAACAGCAGCTGTGCTTTTTGCAACTGTAATTAATTCATGTTCCCCTAAAATCCCAGGTGATCAGTTTTGCATATTAAATGAAATCTAACCAAAGGGGATGATGGATAGAAGTACCAAAAAGAGTGTACTTTAACAGCCCTCCAAGAGTATCTTTTAAATCTAGGCAAGGCACAAAAACACCCCTGAAGGATTCTCCTGTGCAACCAGGAAAACCGAGCCAAAACTGCTTCACGCTTTAGGATTTAAAACCAGCGAAACATGTCATACATAGAGAGGCAAGCCAACGGGTATCTGTTTACATGAAAATCAGATTCCCAAAGACAGACGTGAATGATGGGCCTTTTGGAATCCCTAAGCCAATTGATTGCGCCTCTTCTAGATTGCCATTGTACATTTACTGCACTTCATTTGATCAGAAATTGGAGAAGACTTCTATTGGATGCCCATTATATCAGGCTGATGTCTTGAATTTTGTTTTTTAATCATTACTGGTCATCTGATAACAGAGACGGCCGATATGAGACCCTTATTTTAAGCTGCATTTCTCTCCTCTCTTTCTACAAGCTTAATTTGTAGGCACATTTAGAGAGTGTGCGGATAAACCAATGAATGAACCAAATATCGATTCCACATGCGACTGTGTGTGTAGTAGCAACCTAACCCCATTTGGAGGCCAGGTTTGGATTCCTTCCCCGTCTCATCATTATTACCCTTTGTCTAATCTGACCATCAAGAAAGCACCAGTTGTGACAATATATATATTTATTGATGCATCTGTTACAAGAGCTCAAATTTGGTGTCACCACTTTCACCATGTATTATCATTATGTATTACATCCTAGTGGAATAAACTCAATTTCAGCCATTGGCTGCCCAGATTTCTTATTATCTGTATCAGCATTGACCAGAGAAAAAATGATTGCAGAAGACCTTTAGGAGTACATTCAGATTAGAAGCTAATGCAGGTCTTCAGGGTATATTGAGCTGCAACAACAGTGAGTTTGTGGGAAGACATCTACTTCAAGTGTTTCTTGTTCTGATTGTTCAAAAGTAGGGGTGTAACGGTACGCTAGAATCGTATTCGGTTCGGTACAGTGTCTTGGAGAGTTCGGTTCGGTTAATTCGGTTCGGTACAAAACAATAAGAACTTACATAATTTTTATTTTGAAAAGCTGCCAATACACAATAGAGTTCTCGCATACAATAAATAAAAGTGACACATTTGGGTGATATTTTAAATAAATTGCACTCTTTATAAAGAAAAACACATTTTTTTAAATAAAAAATGAAATACTGCAACTAGTTAGGACCTGAAAACTTTTAACACTAGCAACAGCTTCAGCTTGTATATCAACAAAACTAACTATTCAAGTTTTAGGCTAAAAAGATTAACCTATCCACATTTTCTGAAGAGAGCACAGATCTGGTTGCAGTGACAATATCTCCAGCAGTAGAAAATGTTAGATGTGTTGCCTGCCCGATCTCCGTGGAACAATGTCGGCATACAACTTTACATTTATCCACTCATCTATCCCCGTTATGTATTTTAACAGAGAAGCCAAAGTGTTCTCTAAACAGGAGACCGTAGTGAGGTGGGAGGGTCTTCAAGCTCTGGCTTCTCTTTCGCTGTTGCCATGATGCCATTTTCTTACTCCTGCTCTGCTACTCGTGGCATGCAGCTCTACTGTGCGTCACTCAATAGCCTAGGAACATTGATTGTTCCGCTGCGCTTAATATCGCGCTAATAATAAATTTATATTATTTAATAAAAATACAGAATACCGAAACGGTATTCAAGTGTACCAAACCGAACAGGCCGTACCGAAACGGTTCAATACATACCGTGAACCGTTACACACCTATTCAAAAGCATGGATTGGTAATAATATGAACGATGCATCGATGGCCCCTGCCGTTTAGCCATTTGAGGCCAAAATAAGTGGAAATTAGGTGTGACATCACAGCAAGTAGGAGTCCGCACATACTCCACCAGAATCATGGGGAGAGTTTCAATATCACGCTCTAACCCTAAAGTCAGCTTCCTTCACAGCAGCCTTTACACACTGAAAATGATACGAATTAACGATACGAAAAGGCCATTATTTAATACATAAATAAAATGCACCATTATATACACATCAAACGCAAGTTGAATATGAGACACAGTTTAAAAAAAAACAATGCACAAGAATGGATTTCTCATCTAGGGAAGATTGTCGTCACAGAACTTAAACTGAAAAATTGTTAGAAATCAAATAAATTGACAATTGTGCATCAAAGCACATGCCCATAATTGTGCCATATTATTGCATAATAAACACCTCATGCTTTATTTAACATATCGACATAACTTAGCCAAATACATTATAATGCAAGTATATTGCTTTCCATGCGGTGTGTAAAGTGCTTACGTCACATTTTTTAAATCATTACTGGTTACAGAAGCCACATGAATAAAATACCATCCAGTTACCAATAATTGTTCCATTTTACCAGTTCATACAAGCAAATGGTTGGAAAGTAACAAATAAAACTAGTATGACGTTTACAAAGAGCCAAATATTTGTTTTCCCTCTTTTTCGCATGAAGACTTTGATCGATTGGAGTTAGAACAACAAATATAGTGTGAAGCGCAAACCTGACATTTAATCAACACGGCCCCTTTTTCCAATGTTCAATTCCTAAAAGTCAAACTAGATGCTCAAAATGAACTTTATGCTTTGTGGTGAGCACATGCATTTCCAAGAAGTCATAAAGCAAACCCACAAAACTCAACACAAGTCAATTAGGCGACCATTGCACCTGGTCCTGCGCTATTGGGCCATATGCCAAGGGACACGTATGGCCTCGGCTGACCATAAATCATTGGATAATACACAGCAGAGCCAAGCTGAAAGCATTCCAAGTTTCTACTCATGCCTCAGAAGAAAACTGCTGAAGAAGTAATGAAAAAAAGCATAAAAGTTTGATTTTAAACAACACACAAAACCTCCAAAAGCTCACCTTTTTCTGATCCTCCAGACCATGGACCACCTGCTTCCGTTTTGGAGGCTGAGCTGTAGAGCCTTCAGCCATCTTCCAGATACACTTCACGTATCCACAGCACTTCTTCAAATAACAATCCAAGGCTGTCCCGCCAGTTTCCGTATTCCCCAATTCCAAGTCCCTGTGAGCCCGAGCTAATTCCCTTGGCCAGAGTGATGTCCATTCATTCGTGAGATTCATTGAGGCTGGAGAAGGACAGACGGGCGATCACACCATGGTGCTTCCCTTCAGATGAAGCCCAGCGTGGCTGCTCTGAGATGGGCATGGATGAGGGGGGAAGGGCCCATGGGACCACCAGAGACCCCAACTTCATAATTACACATTTCTCTTTTCACAAAGCCATCTTCCGCAGGAGCTGAATAATGGGTGTATAATGGATATTGTCTTGATTTTGTCAGTTTGACTTTAGAGAAACAGATGCATCCTGCGGGTCAGAAACAAAAGATGTACTTCATACAAATACGTAGAAGGACGAGAAATCTGCTCATTACGATTTTGTGAAAAACAAAGCAAGAACTTTTCGCTGGTGAAGGACGAATAATCGATGCATCACGATGTGACCCTGGTCGATTCTGAATCGATTATTAAAAGTTATTAATACTAAAGTAAAAATTGTAGGTTTGATGGAATGGAAGTGGAGGCTTTTAATTTGAAGTATTTTACGCAATTACACAAATAAACAAGGACATGGCGGACTGGAAGATTCGGCCAGCCTCACTTTCGAATTTTCACTTCTAAAAAGTGTACCCTATAGAAGGGCCACGCCCATTTCTAATATTCGAAACATCTTCCAGAAATGTGAGTGCGATCAGCAGATCGCAATGACTTCAACAAACACTTCTGCCACACAGATGACAATAGAGCAGACAATGAAAAACTTCCAAGCTATTCGGAAAAGAAGGGCGAATATCAAATCGACTGCATCATTTTTTGGGAACAGAGAAGCATGGTGGAGGTTCCTTGAATGGTTGGGGAAGCATTTCTCAAAATGGAGTAGGAGATTTGATCAGAATTAATGGTGATCTCAATACTTAGAAATACAAGTAGAGACTTATCATCATGCAATGCATCGGGGAGCTGTACGATTGGCCACAAATTTATTCTGCTGCAGGATAATGACCCAAACATACAGCCAAAGTCATTACCAACTTTATCAAGCGTAACAATCCAGAAGTTCTGTATCTCATCATCATCATCATCATCATCATCATCATCATCATCATCGAGTGTGTCTGAGATTACATGAAGAGCGAGGATGTTAGAAAGCTCCATCCACAGAAGATCTGTGGTTAGCTCTCCAACATGTTTGGAACATCCTACCAGCCTAGAACACTTTATGTTTTGAAAAAAAAGGTGCAATCGCACAAAATAGTGATTAACTTTATATTTCTCTTTTGTTCATTGAAGAAAATAAAGAAACTTTTGCACAGCGCTGTAGTTGGTACTTTTTAAGGGTCATTAATTACGTTTAGAATGGATTTAAATGAGGGATTGGTAATTGTAAATAGCACCACAAGCTGTGAAAAAATTTAATACTCTAGGTTTAAAAAAGTTAAACCTTCGATCATTACTTTTAAATATTACTTTTAATTATGGGGTGTACACCCCCAAAATCTTCAAGGACATCGGCTTAATATTTTACATGCAGTAGAAGCAATATGACCAGACATTCACATCTATCTCAAAAATGTTATAAAAATTGTTTGTATAATTTATTAATATGCTTTTAAAACAAACTAGAAATACACTCAAATTATGCGTCTAAAGACAATGAGTAACTTTGATTTTTAATTGTCAGTATCCCATAGAGAAAAAAAAAAGAAAAATCATTTAAATCGTTTAAAAGACCACAAAGCAAGTTGCTAATAAATTTGGACCTTTTTGGAAAGGAAAATGCAAATAAAGCTCTTAAACACACCATCACATATCTGTCAGGCAGCCCCTCCTTCAAAGCACTTGCATTGTATCCGAGATGCTTTGGATCAGAAGTGGTTCCATTTTAAAACAACATTACACGGTAAAACGCAGAGTGCATTAAACTACCTACCTTTTCCAGACCTTTCCGAGAATATGGGAAAACTAACCCCTCACACGAGCTCTTAGGGTGCCCGCTGAGAGACGCGGAGCAGCAGTGGCTGGCAGCGGCACACGCGGGACCGGGAACATTACGTCATTGCACGCACGCTGCTCTTTTCTGGACGCTGCACACGCCTGAGTGTCTCCATGGAAACATCTAGAGAGAAAGAGAACGCTGCCTCCTAGCGGTAAATAAAGAGAATGGAAGGGTCAAAAGGCGAAGAGTTAAAACTTGGGAATAAAAAATTGAGAATATAAAATATTCACTTTAAATATATACTGCGTGGATTTTTAAGATCTTTATCAATAGTGCTTTTTTTCCCCCAGAAAGTTGCAGACGTCTCCGATCTAGGGCACATGGATCCAAGCTCTTAGCATAAAACAATTTGAAACTAACATACATATAATATAAATTGTGTTTGATGGCTAATCAATGAACAATGATCTTTTTAACGCTTAGAAAAAAAAATATTTCACATTGCATAGGCCTATTGTTTAGGCCGGAAAAATAAAGCAATATTACAAATGTTGCAGAATGCTCAAAAGCAGACAGACAAATTAAGTGTGAAGTTCATTTTTCACTTTTAACATTCTTTATAATGATGTTATTATAACTGTTCAAATTATTATTATTATTATTATTATTATTATTATTATTATTATTATTATTATTATTATTATTATTATTATTATTATTA
>SRMA01027097.1:62848-415620 GCA_007224835.1 Danionella cerebrum | reverse complement strand
GAACATTGTTCCTAGGCGAGTTTCCGCACGGACGCTATTGAGTGAGAGCTGAACGAGTAGCTGACTAGCTGTGAGAAATGGCAACAGCGAAAGAGAAGCCAGAGCTTGAAGACCCTCCCACCTCACTACGGTCTCGTGTTTGAGAACACTTTGACTTCTCTGTTAAATACATAACGGGGATAGACGAGTGGATACATTTAAAGTTGTATGCCGACATTGTTCCACGGAGATCGGGTTTGTGGCAGGCAACACATCAACATTTTCTTCTGCTGGAGATATTGTCACTGCAACCAGATCCGTGCTCTCTTCAGAAAATGTGGATAGGTTAATCTTTTTAGCCAAAAACTTAAAACTTGAAAAGTTAGTTTTGTTGATGTATAAGCTGAAGCTGTTGCTAGTGTTAAAAGTTTTCAGGTCCTAACTAAATGCAGTATTTCATTTTTTATTTTAAAAAGGTGTATTTCTTTAAAAAGAGTGCAATTTATTTAAAATATCACCCAAATGTGTCACTTTCATTTATTTTATGCAAGAATTCTATTGTGTATTGGCAGCTTTTCAAAATAAAGATTGAAAATGAACCGAACCGAACTCTCCAAGACACTGTATCGATCCGAATACGATTTTAGCATACCGTTACACCCCTACCTGGTATATTATGAATATAATAAAATAAAAAATATTATTTTTACCTGACAGCAACTGATATTTTGTTTCAGAATCTTCTAAATCCATGGTTATGGTTTTTTTAACAGCTTTGTGTCAGTTCATTCCACAACTGCTTGCCTTTTGGTGAATGAAGCCCAATGAATTTGCTTTTACCTGCAGCTTCAGTGAACAGTCGAAAAGACAAATCTCTGCGAGTGATGAGTCAGAAGTTTGTCATGTTGTTCCTGGTGTCCAGTCCTCCTGTGGTCAGTCTTGATGTAGCTGCAAAGATCCTGATTGGGGAAGATCAGGTGGCTGACCAGGACAAAAACAAGTTCAAAAGTGAGTGTTGATAACCTACTGTGATACATCTCTGTATTTTGAACGCACCAGTGTCTACTAGTGTTATAACTTGTATTAACTTGTATACGAAATAAAGTTAGCTTGGGTCAACTTTGAGTTAGTCATTCATTTTCCTGCCCACTTATTCTGGGGTCTGCTGGTGCCTATCTCCAGCTCGCATTGGGCTAGAGGCGGGGATACACCATGGACACGTCTCCAGTCCATGGCAGAGCTAACTTTGAGTTATATAACCTCAAAATTATAGAGTGCAGAGACTGTTTTGGATATTAAACATTCTATAGGAACAAGCTGCCATGATTTTGTTGCGATAATTCATTTCTTCATTTTCTTTTTAACAGCTAAGATCCGGAGACTCTATGACATTGCTAATGTTCTGAGCAGCCTAAAGTTGATCAAGAAAGTGCACGTGACTGAAGACAAAGGCAAAAAGCCTGCTTTCAAGTGGACTGGGCCCGAAGACATCCCATCTCCAAAAGGTAGACGGATTCAACTTTGGTCAAATGTGGGAAAAGATTTCAATACCAGTGTTTTGTCTCAAGAAACATTGATTTAAAGCTTTTTGGGGGGAATTTTCTGAAATTCATGATGGTTTGTTTTCCAGGTCTTGGGGTCTCCACATCAAAGCCTCTTGAGTTGCGCTCCTCTGTGGAAAACTGTGCCAAAAACCTCTTTTCCTCCCCCAGAACGAAACGAGGTATTACCCGCCATAATTCACTAGTAAAACTGGTTAAGAGCATACAGGAAGACCGCAGGAAAATCAACTCTGCACCTTCAAGTCCGGTTAAAATCAACGGTGAGCATTTGCTTTCAGTTTCATGCCTGGAGCCTTACGGTTTCTGAATCTAGTTGAATATCAAACTTGAAACTATCGCGATTTAAACACATGCGATTTCTAAACTGCTGTGTATCTGTTAATTTATTTAGATTTTTTTATTCAGAATACGTTCTTGTGCCCTTGATTTTAATATGTAAACCAACCAGAGCTGACACAGCGCACCGGGCAATTACAGCTAAGCTAAGCGGGAGAAAGATGTTAACCAATCAGAGCTCACCTTGCACACAACAAATCTTTCTATTCCTCCCACCAGATGTGTTTAGTATGAGGGGAAATGTCACCGTTCATGCTTAAAACTAGAAATGATGAACATGCTGTTTTTTTCTTGTGATAAGGTTTAAGTAAACAATCAGTTTTTTTAGGTGTTGATTTACTTCTTGTGCACTGAATACATTTATAATGAATGTATGTAAGTAGCTTGTTTGGCAAAGTAAAAACAGTTGCCAAAATTGCAAATAAATTTGCAATATTTGTTTAAAAAAATAATTTATGATTATTTGGTCCTAATTGCACAGTTTTACTTTGTGACTTATTAAATCTTAATAAAATATCATCTACTAAGCAGCTTCAACTGTGTTAAAAATAATAGTGGGCCAAATAAGTATTTTAATAAAACAAGGAGGGTTCTGTAATTTAATCAAAGCTGCACCTTTGTGTACACATTGTATGATTCTGACATAATCAATTTCTCTTCTTTTACATAAATTGAGCAGGGGTATAATGATTACTAGCAATTGCTGACAAAAAATTCCAAAAACTAGCTTTACAACACTATTTTAACAAACTACTTAAACTATATTTTTCACCTGTCACTGCAAGCAGTTAGTTTGTTGCAAAATGCCTACAACCAATCACTTTTTACAAGATGTATTCAAGTGAGAATTGGGAAAACTACTGAACAATACAGGTAAATTAAATATTATAAAGTGACCCCAAGGTGGCGCTGTGGTTGTCAGTATTTTTTTTTCTTATTGTTTTTTATAATATCCTGTGCCATATGGTAAAATAAGTCAAAAGTACTTTATCAATGTCACATGTTGTGTTTCCTGTGGCAACTTGGTTGCATTGTAGCTGAGAGAGTACATTGTAGATGTGCTCAAACCTGAACTGTTGACATAGTTGGTAAATCTAAAGATCATAATGGTTCAACGCACCATCGGCCTTTGTTCAAGTGATGGAGGAGCTTGTTTCATAACGTTCCTTTTGTTTCTTAGTAAAAATTGAAGCAACAAAAATTTTATTTCAGTAAATATTCATTAAAAAGACAGCTTAAAGAAGTTTCCGAAGTAATTGGAAGCACCATCTCTCCGAGAAGCAAATGCACTTTAATTTTTGGACGATTTATGCTACTAGAACTCCATGCTACATTTTGTACTGTGCCACGGTATTGTGGTTCCCCCCTAGAAGACAATAAAAACCTCTCCAGGAACAATTATGGCAAAATGGTAAGTCTTTAAGGAATCTCCAATAATCGTCTCAGTTCCTGTACACAAGATATAAAGTGAATAGCTCAAAAGTCCTCTATGGACACCAGGGACAAAACTGTACACCTGCACAGTTTGCCGAAGACTTACCCGTTTTTAGAAAAAGCTCGCTTCATGCAAGATCTTATCTCACAGATCAGAGACAATGATCATGACAAAGATAATGGACAGGAAAAAATAATACATTGGAAGTTGAAACAAAGAGAACAATCATCATTAGCATCACACTACACTGTCGTGGATCAAAATCCTGCATTCCTTCATTCATTCATTTTCCTGCCCGCTTATTCCCTTTTGGGGTCAGAGGGGTCTGCTGGTGCCTATCTCCAGCTCACATCAGGTGAGCGGTGGGGGTACACCCAGAACAGGTCGCCAGTCCATCAAAGGCAATAGGCAATACTCAAACAGGTTCAGGAGCATCTGATGTTGCTCATCAGATGAGCCATAATAGAACTCCACTCAACATATTTGGAGGATGTGTGCAATCCTAAATGACATCCTGGCTTTGAAGCATAAGGGTGGAAACATCGTGCTTTGGGGTGCTTTTCTTTTCTCATTAAGAGCATAACAGTGGCTAC
This sequence comes from Danionella cerebrum, assembly GCA_007224835.1. NCBI lineage: Eukaryota > Metazoa > Chordata > Actinopteri > Cypriniformes > Danionidae > Danionella > Danionella cerebrum. The sequence continues at coordinate 411,715 of SRMA01027097.1, read as the reverse complement.
ATAAGAAGAATTTCAGAATCTTAGGTGATCTAGTCTCAAGATCTGAACCCAGTAGAAAAGATCTAGCAGAGATATCTAATGTTTACATTTGTTTCTGTCTCTAAACTCAACTAAACTCAGATCTCTTGTTTTTAGGGGATTCTGCAAATCCTGAGTTCTACTCAAACAAAATGGCGCACCTCGCAGCTATCTGCAAAAAGCAGCTTGAGGAACAATCAAGGTTAGTGAACTTGGCATTCGTTTTATTTATACAACCATCTCATTTCACACTAACACCAGTAAAACCTGTTTACAGAGCCCATCTTAATCAACCTCACAATGAGGTGACAGACTCTCTGAAAGCAACCTCGTCATCCTCACCTAAACTTCCCGAATCAACATCAGCTGCTCCACAGAAGCATCATGGATCTTCAGGAATGCAGATCCCAGTCTTTCCGGCAGGGGCGATCTCTTATCTCCCTACTAAGGGCTCGCCAGTCATCCCAGTCCTGATCCCTCAGCACCAGGCAGGCGGCTCGTATGCTGTTTACATGCACCCCACCGCTCTCAGACCACAGCCCACTAGCCTGGCGGTGCGCTCTATGACTTTCGAGAGCCCTGGAGCGGCGAACGCAATGACCTCACCGGGTGCCACGATGAGCAGTAACCAGAACAACCAACCTGCATCGCAAGTGAATGAGCGGAGCAGTCCTGCAACCCGGAAACGGCCTTGTGATGAGGGGAGTTCAACAGGAAGTCCATCAAAAATACAGAGGGTTGAAGCAAAGGTAAGTGAAAAAAATGTAGGATGCCGTTAAATATTTCTACAAAGTAATGTTTCTTTTGTATATAAAACATTGCTTTTCTGGGCAACGTCTTCCAAAATTTTCCAAAACCTGATTTAATTGTAAATGGTGGCATCATGTTTTTCCATTGCAGAGCGTTTCTCCAAAGCTGTGTGAGATTCTTCAAGCTCGTCTGAAGGCCCGCAGAGGAGCATTTGCCTCTGCCCGGCCGTCCCCAAGAGCACTTCACTTGGAGTTCTCCAAACCCTCAGACCCATCTGTAGCCACCAGCACAGTGCCTCTGGAGCACAGCGTGGAGACCTTCCTGGACAAAGAGGAGAAGACCCAGACCTCAGACAGTGAAGCTGGACTGACTCCTGTGACACTACGGCAACCAAAGTCCCAGAAGCTCAGCACACCATCGCAGGATGTGTTACTGCCATCTGGACCCATTCATGCAGAGGTAGGAAAAGTTCTAAACAGAATTATCCTCCACATGTCCTGAGAGACCCAATGGCATTGTTTTGTAAATAATTTCTCTGGTTTTTCTCAGACGTTGATCCCTGCAGGCTATCTGATTCCAATCCCCCAGCAGTCTATGGTGAACTTCAGAGAACCTCAGAGCTCCATTGAAAGCTCCAAGTCTTCCACACCAACATACAATGTCTTTCACACACCAACAGCAGGTATTCTAACTCAATCTAATATGTGAAATATTTAGAGTGGGTGGGGAGGGTAGTTTCCCAAGAGTGTCATTTAGAAAATGCAGGTGAGGTGAGTTCAGCAATCAAAGTTCTCCGAGATTAGGACACCACGTGATATTTAGAGCTGGGCGATTAATCTGAAAGTAATCGCCATTCAGAAGCTATAATCATTACCATTTTCCCAGGTTGATTATTTACTTTCCCTTTAAAAACACTACCGCATGTGGCGTCATGTGACCACACCCCGACAATGTTTTTTGGCCAATGTGTGTTTTAATTTCAGTTGTTCATTTAATGATGTTCAATAACTAGTCGTAGAGCGGACGAGGTCGACTAGGGTATGTTACAGAAGAATCCATCAAAATGGATAGAGATCATTTCCAGACTGTAAAGAAAAGGTTTAAAAAAGTGCTTTCCTCAAAGCACTTAATTGACTCTAGAAAAACAGAATCTTCTCTGAGCAAAGATTCTTGTTTTTTCTACCAGTCTGTAAATTATAGATTTACAGGAGTTATCATCTGGAGCACCTAAGATATCTTAGCAAAATCTTCCTCTTAATAAAATGTACTCATTATATTACTCCCCCTAGAGGCTGGATGATATTATATACAGTACATTAAGACCCTAGTCCTGTTAGCGTTAACTTTTTTTAATTGTAGTTGATTTTTAAATGACAGTCTAAATATTGAAGCAGTTTCAGTAAAATAGGTCTATGTAGAGTTTTTTTTGTTTTTCTTGCATAAATATGATATTGTGATGCATATCGTTTCTTGGCCATAATATTATAATGTTTATCATGAGCAGTGTGTAAATGACCTTAGTTAAAAGTGTCTGCTACACGCATATATGTAAATTTATAAAATAAAAGCTTTGGCTAGTAAAGAGTTTAACCCAAAATACTCTCATGTGCCAAAGAGAAATTGTAAACATCTGTTTACAGCATAAATTATTTGATTGGGATACAATTCTGATGTTGTATTTGCAAAAAAATATGATACATTTTAATAATAATTAACTTCACAACAATTAAATTAGCGAGGCTAGTTTTCAAACTAATTGTATGTCATTTAAATGTTTTTTACATTGGATATCTTGAGAGGATGACTTTCATGCAATAAATATATGCTGACTCCAAGTTATGGAGTTTATATGGCGATAGCACTTTTAGCATTAGCTTAGCATAGATTATTGAATCCAGTGGCATTAGTGTAAAATGATAAAAGCCTTCCTATAGTGAATCATATTTTACCATCATATTGTAAAACCACTGGATATGTTTATTTTGGCTCAGTGGAAACATTGAATGATATTAAAAGCTTTCAGTGTAGAAAAAGTCGTTTTAAAAGAGACCACATTTGTGTTTCTGGGCATATATTTGCAGAAACTTTTCTAATAGACCAACAAAAAAACAAAAAGAAAACCAAAAATGCCTCAGAGCATACGTAAATCTGTGATAAATTTGAATTAGTGGATTTATCAATCTGCTTCTTTCTAAAAAACAAGAAATTGAGTTATTTAACCTGCAGACTGCATGCATTTGTCACACAAACATGAAATACATTTATTGCATGATGAATTTAACAATCCCCACTACCTCCATTCTTTCCAGGTTCCAGACTGATCCTTCCTCAAGAAGTCACACCAACCCATCTCCCTCTCCACCGGATACCTCCGGTCTCTCCCTTCCCTCCACATGGTCATCGGAACCCTGGCCTTAGTCCTGCAATCCTCAACTTCACCCTGCGGAACCTGGGTCTGATCCCTGGCTCTGGAACACCAAACCACAGCAGTGAGCAATCTGTGCTCCCTGGACTTCCTCCTCAGCAGGGCATGATCTTTGTCAAGCCCATGTCCCCCGCTCGTGGCCTTCAGTCGGCCTCCATGCACGGACAGCCCCTCACTCTCGTCAGCCTACCACAGGTACAGCCATTGCAAGCTCTACAAATCAAGAAAAGATTTATTCAATAAACTAAGCGACAAAAAAGGTGTGGAGGATCTATTTCTTGCTGGCTAAGATCATTTGAACACAGTACACTAGTGATACACGGTTAAGTCCGCAAGCAAAGAAATTTGGGCAACGCTTGTCATTTATCTGGCACTGACACAATTTATCTTCCAACGATGGCTCAAGTCTAAAAGTCTTTTTAACATAAAGCATGGGCCAGACATAATCTATATAATTTTATAAGTTTTTAACTATGCTGCGCCTTTATAGCTCATGTGTGGTTTATTTCTGGAATCCAGACATGGTCCAGGCATTTACCATAAATCATTGTGGTACTTATTTTGTGGCTAGAATTGGGCAAAAGATGTGGACTTGGAATTCCGTATGTTAGGATAAAGAAAATTCATCCAATAATAACCACTGACTTTAACTACAACTGCAGAAAGTGCACAAAAGGTAATGCTGCCCCCTAGTGGGTGGATGATATTACACTCAACCAAACAAGTCATTGCTGTTTATGGTTTTATGGACAAGTTCAATTTCTGCCCCTTAGCCCTACCCTTTGAAACCAAGGGCTAGGAAGGACCATAAATATAAGTGAGTTTTGGAGTGCCGTGTCAGACAGACCGTAGACCGTTGAGCATTTCTGCTGGAGTTTCCGCCATATATGTGTATATGTCATGACGGGTCACCTCATTCACGAACACAAGAAATAAGAAGAGGAAGATGTCCTTCTCCAACAGAATGCTCAGTTTCAGTCGCCTTTGTTTTTCTGCATCAAAACATAATATGAGTGTAGAAGACACCACGTCTTGTGCTCATTGTTAACAGTGGGAACACAATCAAACAGCTGCAGATATTGTGGTACAGAAATTAGTCACAACCTCACATATACTTTCTGTCTGTTTACTACTAATAAAAAACTCGCTGGTTGAATATGTTCTTATGCATAATAACAGATCATGTTACGTTAGTTTCTTCAGCAGACAGTGTTTTGGGATGAGGAAATATGAGCATATTGCCCCAGTGCTGGCCACCCTTCACTGGCTTCAAGTGATTTTCAAGCTCAATTTCCAAATACTTTATATGATATGGGCAAGCCTCTGGATCTATTTATTACCCAACTCCTGTCTCCTTATTAACACACAAGCTCAGCTTCAAGGAGTGATCAGATGTTTGCTGTAACTGCTTCGATTTTGGTTTTTAAATTTAAACTTAAGACTGTTTTCCTGAGCCTTTTAAAGGTTTAGAGTTAAATGTGTGTTTCTGCTTTTTAGTTATTTTCTCTATTGGTATCATCCTTTTCCTTGTGCTAAAGAATATGAATGATTGAATGTAATATTATGTTAATATTATTTGTTGGATTAGGAGGGCTATACCTCTGAGTTTCTCTGAACCCTTTGTCATTAAATGCCCTCATTTACTTATTTTGTCTCTTTATTTCTTTCTCTCCTTCAGGCTTTAGTAACCACACCTAAAGGAGTCACACCTCAAGCTCCGCAGCAGAGTTTCTTTCACACCCCCGTCTCCTTCCCTTCTGTAAACAACTGTATGGCTCCAAAAAACATCTTAATCCCTCAAAGGAAGTTGGATGTGAGTCCAAAGGACTCTTGAGGAGAAACCACCACCTTGATGCTGCTAAAAACCAGGTCTACGTTTGAGCCTCCGTGTCTGATCTCAGTCACCACGGTTTTTGTCATGTTATTGTACTAGGTCTGCATTAAAAGAGTTAATAACTGAATTCTGAACACTCATCGCTCGCTTTCCCTAATCTAGTTCCATAGTTTCCTTTTCCCAAACGTAAAAACTGAAATATTTAATTTTGGGGTGTTCGAGGAATGAAAGGAACGTTTAGGGAAATCACTGGTGAGCATGTTAATGTTAGCTGAACAACTTCTAGCAGAAAATGAATTAAAGTGATTGTTCAAGTAAAAATGTGAAAGCAAGGAACTGTTTTCTGTTGTGAATCATTCGAGATGGTGATTCATTTTAATTCTGGGTTGAGCTGCCCCCATTAATTACAGTGCTGTAAATGTTTAAAACTGATTTAAATTAAAATATGTCTGAAATGTGCTACATTTGAATGATTTTGCTATTATGAGTGCATTGTCTCAGTGTTAACGTACCACAGAAATATTACACTGCCATCATTTGATGTAAAGTTGTGTATACATGAGTTAGATTAAGGATGTTGAATATTTTAGATGTATTTTATGTTTAATTAATATCTCAGCACATTGTACTGTATTTGCAGAATGATTTCTGTGTAATAAAGATAATTATTGTGCTTCAGCTTTCTGCATTTATAAATTGTTTTAGTGAATTAAAATATAAATGTGTTCAGTTCTTGAGGTTTCTCCTCAAGTGTGTGTATAAACCTTTTAAATGTACATAGTATATATATATTGTACAGGTATATAGTGCTTAAAAACAGTTTGACCTTTGTGGTTCTCATACTCTTGTTTATTAAACTACATTAATTTCTATAGCTTATGAAACCAAAACAATAGTAGTTTTAGGAAATGTGGGATAATGTTATTTTTCAAGTATGTTGATCAACGCTATAATTAAAACAAACATAATCCAGTATATGTCATTTACACCTGGTTTCCATCACGTGACCCCGGTTTAGACGTTCGATAAATACCCGTTTAACTAAAGAAACGACCTCGGCAGGATTCGACCCTACAATTTTCTGATCCGAAGTCAGACGCCTTATCCATTAGGCCACGAGGCCTCACATAATAAATCTGAGGGCCTTTTTAAATTGATTTTAGAGAAAGAAGATTTAACTATACTATTTTTTTGACGTTTGATACACTAAATATTTACATCAAAAATACCCAACAAAGTTGTACGTATGTTTAAACCATTTAATGTATTAAAGCATCACTACAAACGTAATACCAAATTATAAATTGACTGCTTCCAAAAAAGTTAGAAAATTGTAAACATCGTAAATGTTTGCATTCTACAATCAAGAGCATAATTAATTCTAAAGAAAAAAAAGTCACATTTGTGACGTAAAGATTAATGAAAGCATGTGCACATGCGCACAACGCCAGAGCAGTTAAATTTCACAGGGCAGCAAAATCGGACTTCAACAACTCTATGACTTTAGTTTACCACAAATAAGATCCTTATCCACAAGATCAGACACCTTTACTGTTTATCAAACATACCTTTAGAATATTTTCATACAATTTATTATTTTTTTGCCTTGAAATAAATAGGCTTTAAAGACCTTTGTTACACGTTATTTAAGTACAATTAATAGTGTATTTATCCATTGTGTTTTTGTCATGCTCTATTAAGGTGTATGTATACCTTTCACTGTAGTAAAAAAGATAACAACAATGGCACAAAAATATAACGCAATGTCTGTATGCAATTTTATATACTGTACTTTAACATAGAGTCTGCAAGCTGAGTTGTATTCATAAACGCTACAATAATATGTATTATCGTTGTCAAATTATTGCCAAAATCCGCACTGAAGATCAAAGCTGAGACCTCTTCACTCGGGCGAACTTTTGTGCATTATCTTAAGCCCATTGGTGATTTAGGATGAGTTAAAGTTCCCCAAAACACACAGCGGATTGTTAGCTAGTCAAAACTAGTTTGCTAAGCTGTCTTAACCAGCTAACAATGTCCAAAAACACAGCTTTTATTTAATCAATTTTGTGTTGGGTTGAGGCAGCGTTTCTGAGCTTGGCTAAAGCTAATTCAGGTTATCTTGTTCAAACCCTTTAAACTGCATTGAACTCTCCCCAGTCACTAAAGCCGTGAAATGTCTGGCTTTATCTACATTGCATGTATATGTTGTCAGCTGTTAATTTAGGAGGATGCTCTCGTCCAAATGGCAGCATATGGCCCTCTTGGGTGGGCAAGGGGGTGTGTTTGTGTTGGCCAGTATAAAAACACCCATCCGAAGTGACCAGATACTCATCAGCAGAGAATTGGGCATCCTCTCTCCATACAGTGTAAGTAGATTTTTTAAATCCAATTTGATGAATGTGTGTTATTCATGTGTCTTAGTCATCTTTAATAAAAATCCGGTGTTAAAACAAGTTTAGAAGAGCAGTTTGCAATGTTATTTTTACAAAATATATTTTAAAATGCATTAACCATTCACTGCATATTATTGTTTTTTTTCCAAAATGTTTTTTTTTTAATTAGTAAGTTTATCTGTTACATATTCCTGATGTTACCAAGGGTGAAATGCATTTAAAATTGTTTGATAAAGATAAATGAAAGATTATTCACCATTTATCAATAATTGTATCAATTTTACAAATTGTAATCATAGTTAAATCTTGGAGGATATGCTTGATGGGCATATTTTTATTTATTAAAAGATTATTTTTATCTCACCCAAGCCAAACCTTTACAGTGGTAACATATTGAGGCTTCTTCAATTCTGGCAGCGGCTCGAATAAAAGAGCTATTTCTGTTCTCTTATCACGGCATTCCACAAGTGTGATGTGATATTGAACACGCTCAAAGACACAAGATGGAAAAGACTCTAAAAAGGCGCATTACTGTGAGATAAGATGCTCCTATTTTTATAATTGACCTACAATATTTCACATAAGGTCACTTGGGACTGAAAAATGGCAAACAGCAAGTGTAGCATTGCATTTATGTCATGATCGTCCATTAAAACTGGTCATTTAAAATCATTCTTTATTAGTTCATGATGCCAAACTTTGGTGGAGGAAGCAAATGTGCAGCATGTGAGAAGACGGTTTACCATGCCGAGGAGATCCAGTGCAATGGCCGCAGCTTCCACAAACCCTGCTTCATCTGCAGTGAGTCGGTTTCATTGCTGTTTTTCAATGTCTCAGAGACACTGAAGGGTTTTGTTTGTCATATTATTCCTTTTAAAAGAACCAAAACCCAGTTCTCTCAAAGGGAACCCACTTAATCAGAATCACTATTGAGTTTATTGCCATGTAATCAAGAGGCTTCCACATGACTAGGACTTTGCTTCAGTGAGTTACATGTAAACGAAACATTAAACAATTACCATATTTTTACCATATAGACGCACCGACATATAAGACGCACCAAATTTTAAATGAGGAAGATCTAGAAAAAAAAGGTTCTGAACCAAATACTGTAGTAAAATATTTTATATCAACTGTGTAAAAGTTAACAGTAGTTTAAGAACAATTATATGCCAAACATGTAACATGAACAGTCAGTAAACAGTAAAAGTAACAAAAAAAGGCTGTAATGTTTTTATTCGAACCCCAATAATTCCTCTTCGTCACTGCTATCAGAAATAAGGAAGGACAGATCCACGCAGTCATTATTGTCACTTTCTTCCTCACTGGTGTCAAATAAGATGTTGTCTTCTGTTCCATCCAAGGCATTACTAAAGCCACACTTCTTTAATGATTTTATAACAATGTCCTCCTTCACGTCCTACGCGATATGGTAGGATGACCTACGATGTCAGCGCGCACCGCCGGTTAAACAAATATGACTGCGGCTCCGGAGTGTGATGGGAATTTTCCTATATAATACAACCATCTAGTGGTCATTTAGAGAAATGTAATTTGAGAAACTTTTAGTCATACTTCAGTCCCGCCCTGAGAGGCTTGAGGTTCTTCTTCCAATGCGGATAACACGTGTGTAGGAAATGCGTTGAGACTGCTAAATCTTTACAATAAATAGCCGCATTTGCTGTGTTCTCTCTCAAACGGTCTCCAGTGTTTATTATCAATTGAGAAGGTATATTTTTTACCATAACAGGAGCTAGGCCAAAGCCGCGGCCTCTCTTACGCCTCTCCTATGGCCGTGACCGCCCTCCGCTCCGCGGCACTCTGCATTCGCCGTATAAGACTTTTTGGGGAAGTTTTGGGGAAGAAAAAGTGCGTCTTATACGGCGAAAAATACGGTAGGTGTAGTAAGGATGGCATAATAATAGAATCACAAATTAAGATACAAATAAATTGCGATGATTAGCTGCTTTTAAACATTCCATGTACAAGTTTTGGATAAATGGGAGGCTGTATAAATGGGAGGCTGTAGCCGATCACCTTCTCAGTAGAACGCACAAAACGCTGAAGCATGCGCTTGTCCCTGGCCCCAGCACAAGATAAGGACCATATGATGCCTGTATAAAACAGGACCATCGTCCTAGCTGACACCTTGAGGTAGGAAGAATATCCACTGCTGGGACTTATTGATGAGCCTGCTCCCACTTGAGATCCCACTGAGCCCAGGAACCTGAAGGAGACCACTGTGGTCCACAATCATCTCCACTGTTTTCTGGTGTTCAGCTCCAGGTCGCCTGTCCTACATGGTGCTATTGCCAAACCAGGAAGGGATGGTGCCAGTCAGGACGCTCTCGATGGTCCCGGTGTAAAAAGTCTTTAGCACCCGAGAGGGTATTTTAAAGTCCCTTAAGCGTCTCAGATAGTATAGACGCTGCCGGGCCATCTTCACCAGGGAGTTGGTGTGGCAGGATCAAGTCAAGTCCTGCAATAAGAAAAAAGCATATGAGGCCGAGGCAAGATTGTACCATCAGCACTGTTACCCCATACTTTCCCCTCTGCTTTCCTCCCTCTACACACCAACGTTTGCTTAGTTCACCAACTCAACCCCTTTGTGGTGTTCACAATTTAAGATTCATAAGAGAGCCCGGCCCTTTTGTGGATTCTCTTTGGCAATTAAGTGGGATGCTTTTGTCCCCACATACTCTTATTATCAATGGATGTCTGGGTGTACTTTTGCAGAAATTTAACTTCTTGTAGTTTGATCCAGGAGTATCTTGATGGGTGCCACTCTTTCTTCATCAGAGCAGTGTAGTAACATGGTTGTAAGTATAGAGAGTGTCAACTGTTGAAACCAGCTCGTGGGCCGAGAGATCCCAAAAATGTCGAACCACAATCACACCATACCCTGACCACTTCACTGTGTCTGAGATGACCTTTTTGTTTACATACAGTTTATGATATAAATCGCATCAAAGAGCATTTGCAGAGCTCAAAAGAAATAAAGTTTTGCTGTAGCCAATATGTAGAGTGTGGTGTTGAAATGGCATTCTGATAAGTTACCTGTGGGGTAGGGGGTTACTAGATTCAATTATCGAGCAATGTGAACTCTTAAAACGCTTGTACGTGTATGGATGGTAAGAATTGTGAACCACTGGCACGATGTCTAGAGTAAATGCACTTATTTTTCACCAATTGACCTATTAGTTAAGGTCAGTCAAGTCAACAGTTGAACGTTGTATTTTGGGTTCTTTGATTGTTTCGACTTAGTTAGTGCAGATCCTTTTTGTATGAGTGAAAACTACCAACAGGTGGGTGCAAAACGTGTAGCCCGAAAATCCCAGCTTCTAAATAAACTCGAGAGTGGTATAGGAAGTACAACCCATTCTTCCATAAAAAGATATCTCAAGCTCCTCCAGATTTGTTGTTTTCTGGCATAAACTGTGGATTCAAGTCTGGGTTTTGTGTAGGCCAGACTTTGCTCATTTCTTCAGAGAACATTTTCAAAGACTTTCTCTTTCATGTTTCCTTCAACTCTGAAGAGTATCACAGCACCAAACACATTGAAACACTCCCAGATTACACTCCTCCACCTTGTTTCAATGTGGGAACTGTGTTCTTGGGGACAATTGCTTCTTGTTTCTCTCTCCAAACATAGGCAAAATTTAAAATAAAAATATCCAAAAAGCTTTATCTTTGTCTCATCTGACCAAAAAAAAAAACATTCCCAGTTTGCATCACCTTTTTTCAGGTTGTCATCATTCTGGTTTTGAGGTGTTTCTTATCAGAAGTGGGGTCTTAGTTGGCAACCTCACAGTGCATTCCTGTTCATGGCTCTAGTAACTGTCAACATTTCTTGACTTGGCTACGTCCTTTACTTACAGCCGGGCAGTTGTTCTTGGGTCTTTAAAAAGTACATTTTTAAAAAATCTTTTCTCTCTGCCTCTGCTCGTCTGGTTCTCCACTGTCTTTAAACATCTTTATAATGCTTCTCACTGCAGTTCTTTACACTTGAAGCTATTTGTCATGATGAAAGTATGTCCACCTTTTGCGAATCCCTTTTGTCTTTGGTAGCATTGCATGTTATTGTGCTAGTTGATTAGCAAAACACTATTGATTGCCTTCAAATGGAACTAAAATGCTTAACTAGGTCAATAGGTTAACTAGGTCAGTCAGCCATATTAGGTCTACCCCATAGAAGTCCGGCGTTGTATTGTATTACTTTACAATTTCTAATAAATTACCTTTCAAACAGTCTTTTGTGTCATTGCTGTGAATAATTTCTTTTTAGCACAACAAACAAAATTGCGAAAAGAATTTCACCTGAAATTGTAAAAACAAATTCTGAGTAGTACATTTTGGCATTTTTTACTGTTTTTATGCCTTAGAATGATCTGATTTAAAAATTATTGAGTGTTGTGTTGAGAAAAAATTTTAATTCACAAATCTCCCCAAACAGCAAAGACAATGTGAAAATTGTATTGAAAATTGAAAACCTCTCCTTAAACCTCTTACTCTGTTCCAGGCACTTTTTGTGACATTTTGCTTTTTTGTGCCAGAACTTTGAAAAACAAAAGCCATATCACAGGTATTGTACTTCCAATGGTAATCTCTTCTTTTCACAACTAGATGGCACTGATTTGGGGTCTGTAAAATGAAACTGAAAGATGACCAGCGGTTTCTCACATTTCGATTTGAATTACCTTGCAAATAACCTTTTTGAAACAGTATATTTGAGATGAAAAAAATTAACTACATAGACATTTCACAGGGGGTCTAAAACTTCTGTTACATGTGTGGAGTGTTCAGTGGAAAATTTGAAACGCAGCATATATAATTACAATTCAGAAGTCTGGCAGCCCCTGGAAAATATGTGACACTCCGCCTAACTTATTCTCTAGTGGAAGATAAGGAGTGTATGAAGACTATGAAATTATCTACAGGAAATGGCCAGTCATGTTAAAAATTTTACTTTTTTCTGTTCTTCAGTGGCCTGTCGCAAAGGTCTTGACAGCACAACAGTTGCAGCACACGAGTCAGAGATTTACTGTAAAACCTGCTACGGCAAGAAGTACGGTCCTAAAGGTTACGGGTATGGCCAGGGAGCTGGAGCGTTGAGTTCTGAACCGCTCAACGATGAAGAAGTTCAGCCTCAAGAGTATGTCCTAAAAATATCACACATTTTGACACAAAATTAGAGGTGGCTATGACCTGAAACAGACTCACCTTGAACATTTTTCTTTTAGCCACAAAGCTCCGCATGCACCAACTTCCAACTCAAACCCAAGCAAGTTTGCACAGAGGTTTGGAAACACAGACCGGTGCCCCCGCTGCTCCAAATCTGTGTATGCAGCAGAGAAGGTCATGGGTGCTGGAAAGGTAAAGTGCTAGATTATATAAAATAGAGTAGCCACTCTTTAGTATAAGGGTAAGTATAAATGTTTGCATTGCGAATAGGTTTTAATTATATTGGGTTGTAAAAAGCATCTCCTCCTAGACCGTTCAAGCTACAGCCACCAAACCTTGCCAAGGTATCCAGTCTGGTCTGACTTTTGTTACTATATCTTTTGAGACTGGTGGCACAAAAGATTTGTGGAGACTTGCTGAGATTTCTGAAAGTTTTGCTAGATTTTACATGGAAGAGAGAACCTCAAAGGCTGACCACTTTTGAATGTTTATAAGTCTGTACAAGAACGTAGAAACCACTGTTCAAAATATTTGAATATTGGATTAAATATTTAGCATAGAAAATGTTTTGGATGAAACGAAAGAAATGGGGGTTTGTTAATCTTATTCAGAGTAAAAACTTACATTATTTCTCCCAAGCAAATACACTGTTTACCCTAACAACCAAATTGTCTGTACTCTATCTCAACTTTGGTAAACGACAGTCATGGGGTCGGTTTATGTTGCTCAAAGTGACATTGGAAACATTGTATTGTTACTGACCCCTCCATAGCAACCAGAATTTGACATAGCAACCCATTTAACACAGTGACCTGGAGGTAGATATATTTCACTCAAAATGACATGGGTAACATTATATGATGTCTCCTCTCCCTAGCAACCAGATTATCATATAACCTGATAACCATATTTCTCTCTCATCTTAGGAAAGTCATAGATAAATGTGGGTTTGTTAATGCTAGAGTATTAACTTACACATTTTGTTGACATTACTGACAATTCCCTAGCAACTAACTGTTTGCCCTAGCAACCAAGTCTTTTTTTGGTTGAACTTTGGCAAAGACAGGCATGGAGGTTGGTTTATGTTACTGAAAGCATTATATGATGTCACTGACCCCTCTATAGCAACCAGATTATCACAGCAACCAATTTCCATATTTTTCGGCTTAAAAAAAGTCATAAAGACATTCGGAGTTTGTTTATGTTAACTTAAAAAAAAAAATAAACAGCACTTTTTTCAAACCAACATCAAAGTTTGAGAATAAACTTCAACCATTTGGTTAAAATCCAGAACAGCTACAAAACATGTATAGCTTTTACCAAAATGTATAATTTGCATATAATAAGAAGAGGGAAATTTACAATGAAACAGACAAAACACTAACTGTAGAAAGACAAAAGGATTAGAATCGTGTAAAAAAAAAAAAGTACCGGTGAATATAAAAAAAATATATCTATTTTCACAGCATCTAGAGCTCAGGCAGTAACACGCATGGAGCATATAAATTCAGCAAAGATACTGTGAAAACGTAGTTTTATAAAAGATTAGGATTTATTTTAGGTGCTTGATTGAAAATACATTTAGTACTCGATCACAAGAGCGAACCAGAGAAGCTGGTCTTGTACAGTGTTTTTCGTTTTCAGCACTATTGCCATCTGCATATTTTAACGCTACTAATGGGTTTACGTTGTATGATTGGTTTTGTGTCTTCAGGCCTGGCATAAAACATGTTTCCGCTGTTTACTGTGTGGGAAAAGCCTGGAGTCCACTACGGTGACCGATAAGGATGGAGAGCTCTACTGTAAAGGTATCAATCAAGTAAAGTTACAAGACTTGATTTATAGAGCTGCAACACAACATGTGACATGACTAAGCTCCGCCCTTTGTGCTAACTGCTCAGTGCACATCAATAAATAGGAAACGTGTACATTTTAGACTAATTGATAAATGTATTATGCTCTAAACAGAGGTTGCAATAGCATTAATTGTCATCAGAAATGACCAAAATAACTTGCTTTCATCCATAAGGAGGTTTAAGGTGGATCTCAAGTGAATGATATGTATGCCCCGCTATTTATTATAAGATATAGTCAATTATTTTTTGAACGATTACTTGACATCAGTGAAAATGCTAACTGATTTCTCTTTTTCTAACTTGCAGTTTGCTATGCCAAAAACTTTGGTCCAAAGGGACGGGGTCTGGGGAACCCGGGCGTGGTCGAGGCGAGTGAATGACATCTCAATGGCACTCACTGCAAACCACTGAAAGTCTACATGTAACTGCAACTAAATATTTCAAACAACGCAAAAATATATTAATCATTTTCATTTATTGTGTTGTTCCTTTTTTTCTCCACAAAATCAATCAAAATGTTTTTTTTTTTTACATAGAAAAGGCACAGAGATTACTGTACCAATTTGAGGACCTTTGTTGCAGCATGATTAGCGCTAAACCATAATGCAATTTATTTGACTACTTTATAAACCAACATTTGAATTCTTTATATGTTGGAAAATAAGAAATTAGACAAGGTTCATATTAATAAGGCAGAGTCAAGTTATTGTTGACTTTAAATGCATTTTTTACACAATATGAGTAATATTTGTTGTTAGACGTCCATTTTGTATATGCATGTGACACTCAGTATCCAATAAGAGGAGACGTTCGAATTACCAATCATCGCAGGTTTTGTCTGAACGATTCATAAAACAGTGGTTTAAAAATAAACGTGTATTCAAAGACCCTGAATGCAATTGAACCTGTTGGAGACTGTGAAAACCAAACAATTAACATTTATAAATCATGATATTTTTTTTAAAGAAAGGGGCCTTTAAAAAAAATAAAGTGTTGATTACATTTGTCCAGTTGAACATAAAAAATGATCAATCACCTTATGGTTTAGAGAGAATAAGGTAATATTCTATCACTTTAGCATTACCAGTATTGAAATTGATATAATTTTCTTAAAAATAATGTTACATTTAACAATAAAATAGAATACAGAAGGAACTTTTTAAACTAATGCCTTTCTCTGATTGGCTGCTCTGTTCTGTGACTCACTGCATACACAGCATACCATTCCTATACACATTAAATTCTTTTGTGATTCACAAAGTTAAACTTAAATTCGCAAACGTGCACGTATTCAATGCAGTGAATTCACTACATATCAAACACACTTCTTGAGAAAGTCTAAGATGCATTTCAGGGTCTGGAAATGGCCTAGTCAATTTTCAGACCTTAATTCAAAATTAAATCTACGAAGGGATTACTCCAAAACCTGAAAGATCTGTAATGGAAGACCAAAAAAATAAATCTGAAACCTGTGTTTTGTAGCAAATATTAATCTGTAATATTCACTTTCTGGATTATTTTAAATTCCGTCTCACAGTTGACATTCTCTCAACTCATTGAAAGCGGGAAGCGATTGTTTTTTAACACATAAAAAAAATTACATAACAATTTTAAATAATGTAAAAAAAGGCCTTTTTATCAGCAACACAATTACCATTGTGAAACTTTTCAAATGACTCCTCGGAAAATTACAAAACAGATCTGATTTATTTCAAAAGCACAGAACAGCACATTTCCCTTATAAAAACAAACCGTGCCATAAAGAATTTGGATTTCGTGATGATTGAAAGTACACAGTTGTTACCACAAGCTTAACAACGAGAATGCCCATTTACAATAATTACAGATCATAACTGAGTTATAAAAGAGTAACAGCTCGTAAAATAAATTATATTTTAGCACTGTACGTTTTTAAAGCAGGAGAGAAGAATCTGATCCTAGTATAAAGCCATTTCAAAATTAAAAACAAGGGCTGGGGTATGTTTCGAAACTGACAGAAACATCTGATTTGATCAACTGGCGTTCCAGACCAGCAGAGAAAAGCATTCTTTTGTAAAAAATAAATTCACAAAGAGAGCAAGAATAGTGGTCACTTCCTGTAAAAACTGTTTGAAGAAGTAAAAAGCAAAACTTTGTTCGTACCTTATAAAATTCTCAGCTAAACTCACAAATACATAATGTATAGCGTGAGCTGTAAGGCAGACTCTATGAATGCACATCAGTATAACTTGCAGTACTCAAAGCACTCGAATATAAAAGCTGGCTGTTCTTTCAAGTAGAACAGATGAGATTCTAAAAAAAAGCATTGCGTCTTTTTTTTCTATTATAAAAAGCTTTAGAATTCAACCATACGCTCGGAAACAGGGATGTCTCCCCTGAGGGGACATCAGACGGCAGCAGGGCCGTTGAACATTGGTAGATCCCTGCTGAGACCCATGGGATACTGTTGGGTCCAGTCGACAACTACAGGCTTGCAAAGACCACAGCAGCGCCACTGGAAGAAGTTCACCAGGTTCCTCATCACTCCCAGACTACGAAAAAAGAACAAAAGCAAAATGATGTGAATGAGATTTAAGCTGATACAAGAAGAAAATATTCATTTGTGCCCTTTATTTACCAAAAGAATCATTTGTAATCAAAGATGAAGAAATAGAAAAGAAAGTGCAATAGAGTTAATCTCTGTCCTGCGGTTCAACAGTAAATAATTTCCACCTTGCTTCAATACATATTCTTTGTTTAAAATGTGGTCCTTCCGAGACCATTTTGTGGTGTTCCTGTGGAATTTTTGTAATGTCCATTAATGTCCAGCAATGTGAGCCACAAACAGGTCCCAGAATTGTACGCATTAACCTCAGGTGAGCACTAGTTCTAAATATTCTTACTTGAAAGGGTTTTGTCTGAGAGAAAAGGCTTGAGGAAGTCTCCTCTGTCTGTGCGTCAAGTTCGCTCTCTCAGCCGTCGTCAGGCCCAGGAAAGCAACCTGTTGACAAACACGTTTTAGGAATTGTCTCAAAGCAGTATTTCACAAACTCATAAACAGGGACACAACAAAGGAAAAAATAGAAGAAAAAAAAAGCAACTAAAATGTCTGGGGCAGTTTAATAAAATTGTGTGATTAAATCTTAGATTTAAATTGTACTTATATTTAATTGAGTAAGACCTTAAAGGAGAACTTCACTTTTTGAAAAATGCAGTATTAATGCAATAACTCTCCTGAATCTTTCCCCCTCACCTACATCACTCACCCACCCCTTTTCTTTTAACACCCTATTGTCCTGATGTAATTAATAAGAACTGGTCCATTGGAAAATAGTGAATTAATAAATAATTAAATAAATTCACGGCTTCCACCCCGAGAAGGAAACACCACATCAGCTGTTCACTCCCCTGGAGATAACAAAACTGTAAAGCTCAAACGTGGCTCAAAACTTTTGAAACCCACATAATGTATTTGAAAAGTTCAACAATAGATGGGTCGCATCATTCCTACTAAATTCAAAATAGTCGGTGTGATTGGCCCATGCACCGGTGTGTACAGAGACTTCTAAGGGTTAATGGGTTCCAAACACTCTATTTCAAAGTGCAGTATTCCTTCTATATGCCTTGGTTCTGAGGTACTTCTTGCTGACAAGCAGGTAAATAGAGGTTGATGGTAAACCGGGATAATGCAAGAATCTATTTAACAGAGAGCACCTTTCACCATCACAAAACATTGAAGAGTTTTCCCCTTAGCTAATGCTAACAACCATTAGCCTTTCTCTTAGTTAAGTGAACTCCATTTTCCTTAAATATGTTACATTTGTTGGGTTCTTTAAGGTTTGTTTTGTTGCACATAATCACCTGATAGAGCTGCAACATGAGCAAGACAGAGGCCCAGGAGGTGTGACAGAAAACCAAGCAGAAAATGTAGAGCACCCATGGGGAGCATCCCACCAGGGCGCTGACAGCACCCCACACTCCCTCCTCAGCATAGTGCAGCGGACAGTGTCTCGACCAGTCTACAAACACATTTTTACAGTGATTAAAACCAGTCATCGGTCCAACCCTTTTCCTCTGATATATACAGGTTTAAAACCAAGCAGAATTACATTCGATGGAATAATATGTGAAAATAAATTAATAATCATAATGGGAGATGTAGTTCTTACAGTTGTGCTTACGTCACGGATATTAACAGGATAAGTAAGATGATTTATGTACTTTATAGGTGTCTCAACCTTTCATCACAAAAGCAGAGACAGTTACTTACAAACAATACTCCCATAGAACATCCAAATGCAGAGGGTGTTTAAAGCCACCAGGAAAAGCACAAAGTATGCGTGATTTCTGGCCCCTGTACAGTCAAAAAATAAATAAATAAAAGATTTGCATGATTAATATTTTTTGAGGGGGGTGCACAAAAAACAAGATATATTCATCATTAAGGCATGAGCAAGACACCTATGCAGCCGTTGATCCAGATGGAGTGATGGTCATGTTTAGCGACACAAGTGTTACAAGAAAAGCAGTGGTTAGCTCTCATCGGCTTCCTCATCTGCACCAGAAAGATTTTAGTTGGTTCACATATTTAACCATTTTCCCCCTGAAACTAAAGCAAAAGCATGATTGTAACATACCATACATGACGTACAGAATATCCTGGGATCCAGGCAACCGGCTTCAGCCAGAACCAAAATATTCTGCAAAAGTAACCACACTGTTAGACCTAAAGAGCTACAAACAGTCCCTTAATTTGACTAATAATCACTGTAATTAATATACAGTGTAAAACAAAACTATTGTTCTGAAATGGAAGTTACATCACAAACAGGAAGTTACATAACAACTAGGCTCTACAAGTCAGGGTGTTGAAGATCTCTCTCCCATTTCTACTCCGAAGTTTGAAAGAGATAACTGTCTCTTTCATACCCCTCTCTTTTCCTCCACCTCCTTCAACCTTCTTTGTTCTCAATCTCTTTGTTTGATAGCAGTTTAGCATTCAAAGTGTTTTAAAGCTAATAAAACCGTATTTTCTTCAACCATGCTTCCAGCATCTTCATAATAATGGATTATCACACTATTTCAATAACAACTGTTAAATTCAAAGTAACTCAAGAAGACAATAGATCAGTTAGTCAGCCTATAATAAGGTCAACAAGAGTAATATCGAAGAGATTCTAATGCAAACAAAACTGATTAAAATAAAACATGATAAATAAACCCAATGGTGTCGTGGAAGTATGATGTCAAGTAGATGTTAAAATGTACACAAGCTCTTTTACAATGGGAGCCTATGAGATTCAATGCAAGTAAATGGCCCATTGGGATTAAATGGAATCCACTGTTCATTTACAGACAATGCTAAGTCAATGGTGACCTTTGACCTCCTCTTGAGCCTAAAGTTTGATTTCCTTTGCACAGTGGTTCATATGTTCTACCACAGGCTGCTTTGTAGTGAGTTTCTCAGCTCAATTTGACCCCATATTCAATGGTAAACTTCCCATAATTCCAATCAACTTCCAAAAAAAAACCCTTTAAGTGGTTAAGCAACTTGAGCCAGACTAGGTTGAAGGACTGATAAAAAGTTGAAGTAACTCAAAAGGTTCTACGCAGGAATACAATTTAGATTTCGGCTAAGAACAGACAGAAGCATAATATTAAAATAAAAAATAAAACTAAATAAAAAAAGTACAACAATATGTGAAAGGAAAGATTACATTCAACAGTGCGACATGGAAAACTTTGACATAAACATGTGATTTTATGTCCCCACTTTAGCTAGGATGAGCAAAAGAAAAAACAGCGCAAGGAAAAGGGAAGAAAGGGAGGGAAATGGTAAGAGTAGCAGGTGAACACAAAATAAATACCGGTAGAAATAGCAGAAAAAGAAAGAAGAAAACTGAGGTTTTTGAGTTTATGAATGAGAGCCAGGTAAATGTTTTGATAAGTCTGTCCTCCCTTTCCCACGATTTGCTGCCATCTTTCTCCTACTGGGATCAGTAACTTAACTAGAACAGATAAAAAAAGCACAACTTCAAAGACTCAAAACAGTACAGAACACAGAAACTAGAGGATTTTGAACTTGGAACGAATGGAAAAAAATTGTTAAGATCTATCACAATTTTAAAGTTTGCGACTGTTCGGCATTAAAAAAGTGAAAATGCAACCGTTTTGTTTCAAGCAACCAAAGTAAGAGCAGTGTTTGCCCGAACAGCTAAGTTAAAAAAAAAAAACTGCAGCCAATCAGGCTCTTACCTTCTTCTTCTCCTCCTCTGTTGCCTTAACGATGCCAGGATCTGTCCTGCAGGAGCGGATGTAGTAGTAAAGCACAGCTGTGATGTTGAGCGTGAACAGCATCTGCACGGTGGCGCCAGGGTCATGTGATCAAGAAATTCAAGTCAAGGCCCTTATAGAAAAATAATAATTGCATTTTTCGGTCCAATTCAAGCACCTAAGTTTACAAAGTGAGGTAAAAAATATATCTAGAGGGTCTCAAACTCAAATTAATTTCATCCGAGAGTCTCTGGATTGTTGTGACACATTGAACACACGTCTTTTACTTGTTCACACTTTTCAGTAATTTCTCATTGTTATGTTCTCTTGCTTAAGTCACCACAGCTGCTTAAAAACCTTAACAAGTTAGCCGGTATTTAAATGGATAGATTGTGATGGTTGCTGATTAAAGTGGGATGGCGGAACACTTTTGGCCAACGGGCTGGTAGTTTTATAACCTTGATCTAGATAAATATAATTAGTTTTCACTGGTGGTATGATGGCAACCACAAGCCAAAGGTCAATTAATTAACTACATATTCATGTAAACTGATGCTCAACATTATTAGAATTAATTATGTAACATCACTTCTAATATGTTGTTTTATTAAAGGATATCAGGTTGAAACCAGAAGACCCATGTGATCACCATCCACAGGACTGAAGCCACGAGACCAGTGGAGGGAACCAGAGATTGAACCGCAACAGTAGCCAGCTGCCTACAAAGGGCACAGGAACACAGAATAACAAACACTGTTAATACACTGAAAATATTAAACGTTTCCATTTCTATATTCCCTCTCATCATTTCATCAGAGCTGGCCGAACTGTGCGGATTACAGTTCAGTAAAGCATATTATTTATATAAATGTACTGGTAATCTACAGCGCTGTGAACAAATATGAAAAAAAAAAGGAATATAGTCAGGTATCATCAACCAATTATTGTAGATATACCCCACTCTGCTCTAACGCAAACATTAAAGTTTGGAGCCCAGCTGCGACCCAGAGGTGGAAGAGTAACAACAAACTTTTTGTTGGTCATGTGAAATGGCTTGAACTATGAACTGATTTAATGTTAATAATTCATTTTTAAAGAAATCAAATGTTCACATTAACACAGGGGCTTGAAAGAAAACCATCCTGACATGTGACCTGTTTGCTTATAACCTATTAATGAGCAGAAAAGGTCTCGGAGTTTCTGGGCTCCTCGTAGACTTGTCACCTGTCCACTTGTGATTGGTTAAACCAGAACAAAGTGAATGTTCTGGAGTGGATGTCTAAGTCTCCTGACCACTGAACCACTCTGGGAGATCTCAAGCGTGCAGACCATGCAAGAATTTACAAGAGCCAAGAAGAATGTGTTGCTTTACCAACAGAGAAGATAAAGAACCTCATCTAGAACTACTTCAAGAGATATCAGGATGTCATTGATGTCAAAATATGTACAGTTTTGATCAGGAATAGTGTAAACACAGTTAAATGGCTTCACTCAACAACTAACCATGAGTGGGGAATTGCGTTATAATTCATATTTTCTGAAAAACGGCCAAGAAATAAAAAATGTTGCCAGGGAATGTAAACCTAAGAACACAACTGTAATAAAGTTGCTGTATATCAAGTGTGTAACATTCTAAATACCAATACTAGTAGTAGATTAAGTCACATAAAAGAAGAATTTAGAAGTAAAATCCTGTAAATGTAAAATGGATTTAAGTTTTTATCTCTGCATGTTTGTCGATCTCCCGAAACCAAATAATGAACCTTTCCCAATCATAATAGGGGTTCTTTTTTAGTTAAACCTGTTTGTTTTAACTAGCTGTTGATTTACATGCTTCTTTTTGAATTCTTATAATTCTTTAATTCTTATTTTTACAATTTAATAATAAATATTTTGTACCATCACTTCCCTTTTTGTTTTATACAGTGCAAAACTGATCTCTCTGATATATTCAATCATATATGCCCTCCCTCCTCGTCAAAACATCTAATGAATCATAAATGTGCAATTTTCATAATACTTTCCTTGTGTTAGTTACTCATTTTGATGACTTCTAAACATCACAGCTCACACAAAGACTGATAAAAGTGTAAATGACCGGAAAACACGTCTTGGCTGAAGTGAGAGATTGTTTGACCTGGCGGTGAGGTTAATGATGGCCATGATGGAGGCGAGCAGAACTCCCTTCAGTAACCAGGACTCCGTCTGCAAGTCTAAGATAGCACCGACAGCTCCTACCACCACCACACTGAACAAGCTCTGCAGACACACCTGAAACACACACGTACACAGCACTTATGAAGAAAGATGGGAGTTAAGTGCTTGAATCCCAGCGGTCTATTTAACCTCGAATCAATCTCTCTCTAACAAAAGCAGCCAGTCGCTCACATAATATGTGTTTGGCCCTAGAGGATTTCACATTATTATGTTTAAATTAGAAACAAACACTCCACTTATTCTCTGACCCACATTCCTTTGATAAAACACTTTATTCGAAATGAAAGAGATGCACTATTCATTTGCCGTCTTTCGCATTCCCCTGACAATTTATACAGTTTAACCAACCTCACTCTTGATCAAATGCTGCAATTACTTAAAAATTATATTTATTAGAGAAAAAGACCTATGTTATGATACTATGAATTAAGAATGTGAGTGAAATAAAAAAGAGTGTGTGCGGGCATACAAGTGACCTTCTCAAAATGGCTGCCAAGTGACTCCAGAAACCAATCAGAGCTAATTGCCCACCAGCTCTGCATAATTTGGTTCAATAAGCTCATTCCTCACGTTTGTTCAATGGACGATAACTTTGGCTCGCTCAAACAAACTATGTTTTAGCTTGTTTGCTTCGCTTCTGTGTTTTCTATTTTATTATTGTTTGTTGCCGTATTTGAAGCATAAATAATAGGGGTGTAACGGTACGCTAAAATCGTATTCGGTTCGGTACAGTGTCTTGGAGAGCTCGGTTCGGTTCATTTTCGGTACAAAACAATAAGAGCTTACAAAATCTTTATTTTAAAAAGCTGCCAATACACAATAGAATTCTTGAATAAAATATATAAAAGTGATACATTTGGGTGATATTTTAAATAAATTGCACTCTTTATAAAGAAATACACATTTTTTTAAATAAAAAATTAAATACTGCAACTAGTTAGGACCTGGAAACTTTTAACACTAGCAGAGAAATGAGTAGAAAATGTTAGATGTGTTGCCTGCCCGATCTCTGTGGAACAATGTCGGCATACAACTTTAAATTTATCCACTCGTCTATCCCCGTTACGTATTTTAACAGAGAAGCCAAAGTGTTCCCAAACAGGAGACCGTAGTGAGGTGAGAGGGTCTTCAAGCTCTGGCTTCTCTTTCGCTGTTGCCATTTCTCACAGCTCAGCTACCCGTGCAGCTCTACTGTGTCCGTGCGGAAACTCGCCTAGGAACATTGTTCCGCTGCGCTTAATATCACACTAATAATAAATTTATATTATTTAATTTAAAAAATATACCGAAACGGTACGCTAGTGTAATGAACCGAACAGGCCGCACCGAAACGGTTCAATACATCCCCGTGAACCGTTACACCCCTAATATGTAAATTAACAAACTTATTGTTCAACTGGTGTTTGTACGCCCTTTTGCCCATTTCCTTTTACCCCTTTAACCTGGTAAATCTGTATTTTTGTAGGGACGTTTGTTTTTTTTAACAAACCATTCAGTACACCCTCCTCTGTATGGTATGCACTTGTTGTGTGTTTTTCAGTTTTTCATTTGAAGAACTCCTGTATGCATTATTATTAGTATTAGCTTACGCATGTGAAAAGGTAGATGTCAGGGAAAGAAACACGTCCGCAAGCAAATATACAATCGATGAACTGCTCCCTTTGTAACTATTCAATCAGTGAGCACTAAAGTTAGAGGAAGGTGGGACTTTTCGTGTTTCCCTCATTCAGAGGTGGAATGGTGAGCGCTATTAGGAGACGCAGTCAAGTTTTTTTAAAGCAATGGTTTGAAGACATTTCACTTTGCTGACAAACATGATAAAGATAGAAAAAGAACAGTAAACAAAAATGTCTCAGTGTGCCAGCAATGTTTCATCAGATGTAATTATGCATAAGACAACATAAGAACCACAAGCTGTGCTGTCTATGCTGTCTTCGGACAGCTGTTCCTAGATTCAGGACCCATAGGTACCCATAACGCTTGCCTGCCTTAAATCCCTTTCTTCCTGCACTAATCCGCTCGCTACTTACAGGGCTCTAGACTAACTTTTTGCACTGGTTGCACTGGTGCGCCTAAATTTTTTTCTTAGGTGCACCAGCACAAAAGTTAGGTGCACCCAAATTTTCAACTGCATCACATTTAACACAGCATTTTCACAAGTTCACTTTTTTTAGTTATCTATTTATTTATTTTTTTTTTAAATCACTGTCCATATAGACAATATTGACTTTTAAATGATTAACTAACAACCTGGTCAAAATAAAGTTCTTTATTTGAAGGACAATTCCACAAGAAAGGTAACTAAAACTTACTGAAAAGGTGTTTAAAGTGCTTTACTGAGCTGAAATTTAAACTTTAAACTGATTTTGGTCCCTAAGAGCAGCAAATACAAATAAAAACGATAATACCATTTACTACCCAGATCAAGAGTTTATAATGCAGCCTATTTATTTATTTTTTTCATTTTTAAGTGTCAGAATATTATGGTTAATGCAGTATCGCTTGCCGCGATAGGCGCGTATTGAGCCGCATGAATGAGTGATACGCGTGTTGTGAGCCGCGCGCAGGAGGCAGATCGGCCGTAGACGGAGTTTCGTTTTTTTCCCCCTCGAACGACGGGTCGCACCGGTGCAACCTTTGATTTTTTTTAGTCGCACCATTGAGAAATTAGGTCGCATATGCGACCAAATTGGTCGCACTCTAGAGCCCTGACTTACCTTGCTATTATTGTTTATTTTTAATTTAAAGGAAACATTTTTGTAGATGTGTCTTGATGTTTGATTTAACAAAATAAAGTGAATTCTATGAAACGCCCATTATTTATCTGTTCATGTTTTCCATACAAAAAATAATTTTTAAAATAACAATTTGCTGGGCCATCAGAACCAAACCAAAAAGAGAGGTATGTTTCAAAATGTATGTATACAACCCTTATATCTAGAGGTAAACTGATCAATCGACCAGGCAGATATATTGAAAAAGTTCTTTCTAACAATTTTCATAAAAAAAAAAACAAATGGCAACAGCCATCTTGATGCGTAAATTTTGCCAATTATGATTATATTATTGCTTCTATTTTAGTAATTTTGAAATTAACACCATCATTACATTGGTATAAAGGGGCAAACTGTCAAAGTTAGCATTTAGTTCTGCTTCAATGACTGTGTAAAAATGGCTACCAAGACTTCCAAATATTGGCATCAGCGAGAGAAACATCCACATGTACTTAATTTTTTGAAAATATATGCAGTTGTCGTCAATACTAACTGAAGAAAGTGTCAAATGGCAACAAGACACACAAAAAAATATTTTTCCTGAACACTGAAATGTCCTGGTGTTTTCACTTCTTAGTATTAAGATTTTTTCAAAAGTAAGACAAAACAGAAATATATGCACATTGTACACAATTTGCTGAAAACCCGCTTATTCCCTTTTTTGGGGGTTACTGGGGGTCTGCTCGTGCCCATCTCCAGCGCACATTGGGCGAGAGGCGGGAGTACAACCTGGACAGTCCATCGCAGATTGTACAATCAATTTTATTTAAATAATTTGAAATCTAATATTATTTAATCAGTTTTTCTCACAATTGATCATCTTGCTTGACTTTGTGAGAGAAAATTGTGATTATTGTTATTATGGTTGGTTGATATTAATGTCTAGGACGTATTTCTGAAATAAAATAGTATTAAGTGAGGTGCGGAGGTTTTCTGTTCCGCCACTTGTTTGTTCTTTATTCCTGTTTGCCTTAGCTACAGGGTCATTAATATTAAAGACAAACATTTCTATCATAGCTTGCTTTCTAAATAAGCTGATGTTTCTAGAATTGTACCTTACATTCTTCCCATTGGCCAATTATTCTAAACTCAACAATAAAGCAACATTTCTATTAGAATAAGGGTGATTATAATAGATTTTGATATGAATGTGCATCTACCTTGTATCTGTTGAGCAGCTTGAGGCAGGTGGAGCTGGCTTTTATTCGCTCGCTCTTCACCACACTGAGCATGTGAATGAGCAGAGGGCTGTGCACCTGGGTTGCCAGATCAGCTGGAGTGTGACCCTAAAAACAATACAAATTTATAGCATTATTTAAATTGTGGATTTGTAATCATATCGTAAACAAATATGTGCATTTTGAAATGTCATTGATACACCACTTTGTATCAAGTTTTCCCAGTTCACTTACATTGGAGTTCTCCAGTTCAACGCTGGCTCCAGCCTCCAACAGGATATGAACCGCATCCACATTACCGGCAAGAACGGCACAGTGCAGAGGAGAGTTCCTGTGGAGTTTATCCACCGCGTTCACTGAAGCATTGCACTTTATCAGAAAGTTTGTGGGCTCAGGCCTGCGTGCCAAAAAAAAAAAACTATGAGAAGAGAAAAACTGGGACAGGAAGGAGATTCATTCAACTACAACTTATTTTTATTTAGGCAAGTTTTTAAAGACTTGTTTTGGCTTCCAATTTATATTTCAATTGATGGCCAATACGGAAGATGCTTTACTCAATTGTCACTAGTGGTGAACTGAAAGAGAAAAAAGTGTGGTTTTCAAATCGCATTCAGATCAATTTTGATAAAACCAAACAAAAGTATAGCTGAAGGCATTGATGATGTGGCTTCTGACAGGTAAACAAATACTTTCTATAGCTTGTTTTATGAATTATTTCTAAAAGCATAATTGCAAGTGCTTGCAGAACTGTTGGCGCTGATGTTATGTAGTAAAATACTGTAGACAACATGTCGAACTATTGCTGAGATACAAATTTAAATCAATGACAATAAAATTAAAACAGCATTAAACAAAAACTTCATAACCTGGATTTTTCGTATGTGGAGTTTTACATGTAAAATACCTAATCTCTGCAATTGCTCTCAGAAACAACAGTATAAGTTAAAAAAAAGGAAAACCAGAGAAAAAAATTTCAATCCTTAAATCTACACATTGTTAATGTAAATGACAATAAACTAAAATGTACACAAATGTGAAACCTTACCCTGTGAGTGAGGCGTTGTGTTGAAGGAGGTGGAACGGATGACAGAAAACATTACGGCACCACGTATGAAAGTTAACTTTCGAGATTCACGAACTACACCAACACGAAACCAAGCGCATGCGTAGACAGTACCGACAGCACGTATGAAGGGATGGAGAGACGCGTCACATGGTTTCTCTAACTTGCGCTCCAGAACAGAACTTTCCACTTTATAAACGCTATTTCTTTTACGACACCTTGACTCGAACATTTGTTATAGCACATTATTGGTTCACTTGATTTAAAACTGATTTGAAGTGTTTTTGGTGTCAAGGTCAAAACTATTTACATACACAAAAAGTTTCAGTCTTTTAATTAATAAAAAATGCTAATGTTAAATTGACTGACAACACTATTATTAACAAGTTAGAGGTCAATACATAGAAAACAAATAGCGCTACATTGAGAATCATTTAACATAATAACTTTGGTGAAAAATAAATTAATATTTGATTATAATCCTATAACTCAAATGATTGTTATAAAATGCTCTTTCTTACCCAATAATTTTTTGGGCTGCCAACATAAGTGGAGTTTGTCCGTTTATATCCGGCAGATCCACCTCCTGCACCCAAATAAAACATTAGATCCACATGCTCCATCTTGATCTGCCATGCAAGTGTGTGGTGCCCACCTGTCCTTTGGCCATCAGATAGGCAGCGATGGGCATATGCTGGAAGAGCACAGCCAGATGGAGACCTCGGTACCCTTCCCCATCTGCCAACATTGGATCAGCTCCATAGCGCATCAGCTGGATCACCATGGACAAATGTCCCTGTCTGTTGAGGGGAAAACATCACCTTAGTTTAAACAAAATAAAATCTACACACAATACCCCAAATGTGAAACGAAAACAAAATACTCCAGAAGTCTAAGAGGTGTTTTTAAGCTACTTCTTTACCCTCCAGGTTGCATGCTTACAGCCATTGTCCTGCTGATATAAACGGTTGCCTCATGGGGGCTTTAAATAAAGATGTCCCAGTACATTACTACATTCATCTACCCTAGTCCTGACTAGTTATCCTAATCATCACTGTTGAAAAACGTCCCCACAACACAATGCTGCAACCACCATGCTTCACTATGATCGCCGTCAAATTCATGTTATAGAGCTTAACCTCTTAAGCCTGAGAGTCCCCGGTACCGGGGACTTGCCCCCTTGTGCGTTACATTTTCGCTCATAGCTCACTAACTCTGAGAATAACCCACACATATTAAATAAAATACTGTTGTACTCAGCGGAAACTCCTCTAAAAACGTATCTAATTCAATTTCATATCCGTTAACCACAGCTCGAACCCCATGCAAATAAACAACAAAATATCCGGAGTATAATTCATGACCAAGTTTTTGTTTATGTGCGATATGCATCCACAATATAAACGCAAACACCAAAACCATGGCATCAAAAGAAAGCTAACAACCAGCAGAATCCAGCGATATGCAACTCATTTACATTGCATGAAGTCCTTTAGAGCAGGGAGCGAAAGTTCCCTGAAAAAAAAATTGATTGTGTTTATTTGCTTCGTTACAAGCAAAATAAGGAGATATTAGAGGAAACATGTAGGTTTTTTTTTAGGCGGAGTTCATTTTTTGGCCATTCCATCATCAATTACTCTTACCCAGTGTTCTTGACTGTCAAATTAACTCATCCACACCACTCCCCAAGAACCTATCTTCATTTTGATACCAAGATTTGCAGTTTAGACCATGGAAAAGCTGAGAAATGCCTTAAAAAGTAAAAGTATAGGATTTTCGGAAAATAGGCCTCAGGGCTTAAGAGGTTAATCCATGTCTCACCAGCCCTCTTAATTTTTTGTTCAGGTGTTTTTTTGGGCAAAATCCTGGTAGGTTGCCCTGGGTATTTTACTGAAAACTGACTTCTTACTGGCCATTCTCACATGCATCCCGACTAAAGCCCTTTACAAAGTGTGCGGTGAAACAGCTCTGTAGATCGACTATTGAGAGTACAAGTGCACCTTTATTTGTCAATTTCCCTGGTCTTCAAAGGTGTAACAGTAGATTTTTTTCAAATTGTGACAATAGAGAAATAGGGAGCTTCTCTATGGAATATACAATATCAAAGAGGTATGGCGTGGTGAGTCAAATTATAATATCCATTCATCAGACTAAATACAGCCGATTCTTACCGTATGGCCCAATGGAGGGGAGTAGAATTCAGATCACCTCCAAGTTGGTCAATAACAGCACCTTTAGACAAATAGTATCTGCAAAACATAAAAGTAAAAAAATAAAAATAAAAAATAGCTAAAACTATTCTATTGTTGTCAAAGTATGTTTTAGAGGGAGGATTTTTTCCCCCATTTTAATTTGATTTGAATTTAAGGAAACATTATTTTGTGACGTGAATCATGAAAACTTACTGACTAGAAATAATCTTTTGGAACTAATTGAAAAAGAAACACGTTTAAAACCCAAGGAAAAAATTATTGCCAAAAGCAAGAATCCAGGGCAAAACAGCCAATGAAAAAACATGAGCCAAAAACAGGAGCCAAAAGGAACCAGGAGACAATTTAAGTAAAACTTAAGTGAATTCTATGAAATGCAGTAGACTAGATATGGTCTTTTTTGTTATTAAAATTGACACTGTGCAGTCCACCTCAAATCATAGTTCTCTTAACATACACAAAAATTCCAGTTAGAACTCTAAAGCCTTACAAAGATAGCGTCATACCACCAGAAGTGTATGTTGATACTAGTTCTCTTGAGCTAGGGAATCCGAGGAAAAAGTTTTGTATCTGGATGGTAGACAACAAAAGTTATTGGGATAAACAGCAGTGAAGTTTTGGACTAGTGGTAGCACTTGAGATTTGAGTCAGAGAGTCCAAATTGGGTCAGGTGACAAATAAGACCAGATAGTTTCAGTGTGCCAAATTTCATTACTGGTAACAGCTAAAATAATAGTATTAAAAGGAACAATAACTAATTAATTTGATCCATAAATATCCAAAGATACACACTTTTGGTTACACACTTTTGGTTACAGCATCCCTTACACATCACTAACAAGTCAACTGTATGAAAGAGGGTATAGAGTAATATATTGAAATCATACTTCACAATATCTGCTCGATTGTTGATGGCAGCCCAATGCAGCAGCGTAACGTTCTCTTTATCAGGCTGCCTGACATCATAGCCAGCCTCTACAAGCTCTTTACACCTCTCCAGAGCACCGAACCTGCAAAACCCAACAAATGTGAGAACATCTCTCATTTATGGAAACAAAATGAATCATTAACCTAGTAATATCAACTTGCAGTTGCTTGTACGACGAACACAACAATCTACTGTTGTATTTTCAGCCAAACCCATTTGAAGCTTGAAAAGTAAAAAAATAACAGAAGATTTTATTTTAAAAAATGGTTCAATTTGTGTTTTCTTCCCCTGGATTTGCATGAAAACGATTTATTCCGGTTTCAGTAATCGATCATAATGAGTCTCTAATAACATCACAAAACTCAAATCTCCATGAAATCTGATTTAACACAAAGAGGCCGGACAGCTTTGTAATCTGGATTGTATAATTGTAAAATCCTTTACTAAATAAGGACATTGTAAAATCTGGCAAAAATAAAAATGTATAAGAAATTTAAAAAGTTTTTAAATTTGCATGTGAGTCAACTAGCTGTTGAGGACTTCCAAAACCACAATGAACCTTCAAAAATCATAACGTGACTCTTTAAAAGAATGGTGTGATAAATGGAACACAGTCCGACTGCAGCACTGTGAAGCAGGCAGGTGTGACGACAGATATGAACCAGGCTTGAGCAAACAGAAACCCATCAATTACTCGAGCCTTGTTGTTGTTTCTACTGAGGGAAAACTAATGGGTGGTTAAACACAACTGTTTATTTATTCTCAATATATATCGGCCACTGTATCTGCCATTGACAGGCTATATTGTAATCTGGTACTCAGAGGCCGGTCTATTTGTAAATGTTTGCATGTAATCCGCACTCCTGAGATGTGGTTTGGTTCATTCGGTCTGGACCATGTAATAACTGATCGCAGGACCAGTACTTTTACAAGTCACTACATATTTATTTCAGACCAGTAGAGCTAATAGAACTTGATCGTTCCCTTTAGTAAGAAAATGATATAAAGAGATTCCAAAGCAAGCAAAATGTAAAAAAAAATAATAATAATAATATTGTTACAGCCAAAATACATTGTACGTAATAAAAATAAAATCTATTATAAATAGATTGATCTAGAGCAAAAGTAAATGTACATTATTTTTTAAAAACGCATTTAACCACAGATACTATATCTATAGACACTACCCCCCCCCCTACAAATGGATTGTGCGGCTAAAAAGGAACCATCTTTAAAGCCTCAATCTAACAATATATTTGAATTAAAATAAAAGAAATTTCAGCCCCTCCTTTGACACCAAAAACATCAATACCCATGACAATGTAGACTTGTGATCTGCATTAGTTGTGATCTGTGGAGGAGCAGAAATCGAATGTATAAATCACAAAAGTTTAACTTCTCATTCTTAAGGCAGTTCTATTTGACTAGCGACTGGTGGCCATTATGCACTACATTACCCACGATTCCCAAACTAGAAGTCGCAAAACAGCAGTTTACATGCAAACTCACAGAAAGCCAAATTCTTGTAACATTATACCAAAGCAGCATTATGCAAACAGCACATTTTTTCTATCAGCAGGTTGCTTCCTTGTCTGGGGAAATGCGATGGACCGTTCATTGACTGAACTCTAGTAGGCACCACTCCTTCGGTCTAATGTGTGAGCTCCCATTGACCACGCTCTCATGGTTTTCTAGACACATCACACAAAACTAGAGGTTTTTAGGGTTTAGGTGTAATCAAGCAAGAAATTCTTACTGTGTCGCCTTCACAATGTCCCAGGAGCTGCTGTCCTCTGGCTGCGAGGCCTTCCTCGGCTGCTGTGTGGAATCAAGAGGACCCGGGGAATATCCACCAAATGCAGGACCTCCATGACTGTGACCATGTGAGTGGCCGTGGCCACCGCCATGTCCATGGCAACTGTCACCCAAGTGACCATGTGAATGGCACTGGAAAAAATAAAAAATTAAATAAAATAAAAAAAGTGTGGGTGACTATGAATGGGCATAAAACCCAAGACAAACGATGAGTTTTCAAATTTTTCTCATATAATTTCAGATACAAAACTAACCATGCAAAAAGTTTGGAAACAAAGAATGCGTTAAGAAATATAAATAATGAAATAATAGATACACTTGCAAGAATTTTGTAAGATTAAAGTCCTATAAACCTATGATCATCATTGTAGGTAGGTTGAAAGTTTCAACTGAAACAGCTGTGTAGGAGGACAAACTGAAGAAACACAAAGAAATGGGCAACATTGAGGACCATAGATGAAGCGGTCAAGCTTCAAGAAACTTGTCTGGGACTCGTCAGAAACCAGTGGGACCCAGGTTCACTCATCTAATGACTGGAGATATCTGACCAGGAGTGGTCTTCATGAAAGTGTTGCACCAGCCAAAAGCCCAACATGGGAGCAGGGACAAGTGACAAGTATGCATGGAAGCATAGGACGTGGGGTACAGAGAAAGGCAGCAGGTGCTCTGCTCATCTGGTCTGTAGCAGATGGCTGTTTGTTCAATGAAGGGCTGGAAAGCAGCACAACAGTGCAGCATGGTGGAGGGTCCCTGAATGTTAGGGGCTGCATTTCTGCAAATTGCTTTGGACAGTGATCTTAAGTCTGAAAAATATACACAGAAACTTTTCCATCATCCGATACAATCAGGGAGGCTACGATTGGTCCCAGATTCACAAGGCTACAACATACAACCGAAACCATTAGGAACCATCTTAAGTTTGAAACAAAAGTAAGTACTGGAAGTAATGGCATGACCCTAACTGACGCCTGATCTCAACAGCATTGAGTGTGTCTGGGATTACATGAGCATTCTTGGTTTACAACATATTTTCACATCTGCAAGTACAATACACTCTTGGGGGAGAGGGATTGAGAGAGAACGGTCAAAAGACCTCAGATGGTGTTCATGGATCGGTTCATTGAAATTCACTTTCACTCCATATAAATGCTTCAACATGAATGATGTTACGGAAATAGAGAATGGTGGTGATTAAATCACAAAAGAACACAAGCATCACAAAAAACACAACTAAGCATAGCAGTGTTCACCAAGAGACCCTCAAGATGACAGATAAAAACAGGTTTTTCCTGAACTGGTTTCACGTGTGGTGGATTAAATAATGGAAAAAAAAACAAATAAGAAAATGAATCGTAACAGAAAAATAATAACAAGTCTAATTTTGATTGCATGAAGGTTGTAAACAATTCGCTTCCTACTGATGAGGGTGGGAATTCTCAGTTCTCACATTGCTATTTAAACTTCATTTGTATTATTTAGCACATACTATACGTTAGTTAATAAAGAGAGTTAATCAAGAAATCACACTGCTGACTTCAGTGACGTTATGAGATCCACAGCTTTAACACACAGGTGTTCAGCTAGCTATCGCTGCTATGCTATCCTTAACCGCTCGTATGAAGCTATGTAACGGCGAAACAAAAACACACATAAAATAAATATTGTCTTACTCCTTCTCCATCGGACCAGTCCATCACGTCTGTACGAGGTAATCCGTGGTTTATACAAGATCTTTATTCTGACAGCGAATTACACCGAGCGTGCGTTGGGTGCATCTTTCACTTCCTGTGTTCGAGTGTCAAAGCACGTGATTGGCTGCTTCGTCTGAGTGACGTAAACTGGCGTTACCTTATTTGTTTTCCTGGTGCACACACAGGCGAGGATCTGAAAATGTGGATGTTATGGGAATGTCGACTATCATTAAATCTGCTGTAAATGTTTGTGTCACATACTTGAGGAACGTGCTGTTCCAGTTTAGATTTCTGACACCGAAAAAGTCATATATTCAAACCCGCAATCTTTAAGATCTCCAGTGCTACAGAGTTTGATAACATAGTACGGTAAAAGCAATCAGAACATTCCTCTCAGTGAGGATCAGTGCTGCAGATACCAGAACGCCGTTGTGGTGGTTCTTTTGAAATCGAAGCATTACAATTATGCTAGTTTATCAAATTACGTGTTTCATTCTCATGGCAAATCAAAATAAACTATCAATTACAAGAGAAATGCTTAGTCAACGTTACTGATCCAAATGAACATTGTATTCTACGTATCAGATCCATTTCTGTCACTGGGACTTTATATGTATAAATAAGCAAATTCGTATAAATTTGCACATTTAAGCTATAACCTTTTAAATATTGATAAAATTCACATAAATCATTGAAAAATAGTCCACTTCAGATTGTTGCACAGCCAGGGCAGTACAATTAAAAAAAAACCCACATATTTCTTGACATTACATCAGTGTAGTTTTAGCTTTTAAAAACCGAATGTATCTTTTTTTCCTTTAAATTGAAAATATCAAGGGTAACGTACATTCACAAACAGCAGTTTACATTTTGTTATGGTCTTAACCCATGTTGAAGGAAATACAGAGAATCAAATTGATATCTGAAGGTGGAATCAATAACCAAAACCAGAATAAAACCAAGATACACAGAAAAGAAAGGAAAAAAAACAAGAAACAAAGACAATAACCCCTGGGCTCCTCAGACAGCCATCATTCCGCATCGTGGTATGGTCAGAATACAATATAGTTCTTGGTGCACATGTTTGGGTATTTAGTCCGGGAGCACCTGCAGTACCTTGAAGTAAGAGATAGTTGGTTGCCATCTAGTAAAGAATTTTTCAGTGGATCCCCTAAGCGTGTATTTGATTTTCTCCAACTTGAGGTGAAGCATCAGATCTTTAAGCCACTGTGAGATGGAGGGACAACTTTCTTCAAATACAGAAGTATGCAGCGCCTGGCCAATAGGGATGAAAAGAACAGAGCTCAGGGACAAAGACTCACTTTTGATATCAATTATTGCTATTAATGGACATGGTGTCAGCTGTATGTCAAGTATGGAAGATTGTGGAGTGTGGAACTGAATGTATCTTACAGAATATTTTTATGCATTTCTATTATATTAAGTTATTCTATTTTACGGCTGTTGAGTTTTGCATATTTTTGAGAATTTGCACATCACTTATGCATTGTTACGTTTACCTCCTCGTCATTTTTATCAGTATTAGCTTATTTTTAAAAGGCTCTCAAACAAATATGTACCAATAAAGGACTTAAGAACTTATTTTCCAGGATCTGGCATCTTCAATACTCACCAGCAGGGGGCAGCAGAGCCTCAGAGGTACAACCAGAAGCTCCTGACAATAACTTCAGCTCGTTTGCTTTTCAAATAGAACTGTGAACACAAAGTAAAATGTGTACACAGCAAATAAATGTTCACAAGGCATCAATACAACAGCAAAAATAAAAATATCATACTGTAAAGTACATGGATATTAAATAATTGTGAAGAATATAGAAATAACATTGTGACAAAAAAGTAGTACATTATTGTAAACTGAGATTGCAACAATAAACTGTATACATCTGACAAATTCGACAGTAAACTTATATTAAATATTATATAAAATATTAGTGGATTTGTACTTTGGACAGTAATTATTCTAAACTGAATTTAAATTGAAGATATGTAAACAATATTGTAAACTGGTCAAAAATTGACTGTAACTACTGTAAGCAGAGTTTAGAATTGGTGCAGATGTGACACTAATATAGTGAATTGGACAGTAGCAACTGTAAATTCAGTTTGCAGCAAATAACTGTTAAAATTCCAGTTAAAATGTAATGAGATTTAAATAAAATCTACAGTAGCCTGCTGCAAACATAGTCAGTATTAAAGAACTATTAAGACAACATTGAGAATAATTCTGACTTACTAAGAATAATTAGCCTTTCTTGGGAAACTGCATTAACCCTTAGAAATGTAGGGCCTTTTTGGACGTTTTTAACTACTTTACAATTTGATCCAATAATTTACCTTTATTACAGTTTTTTTTGTGGAAATGCTTGATATAAATTTTAGGACAACACCGCTTCTTTTTTTTTTTTTTTTTTTTTTTACAAATATAAAAAAATTATATTACTTAATACTTACACAACAATTCTGAAATTGTACAAATTGAGAACAGACATTTTTTATGTTATACAATAAAATCTAAAGTGTTAAGACAAAATGAAAAAAATCGTTAATCCCCCCAAAAAGCAAAACAATGTGAAAGTTGTATTTAAAAAACCTTTCCTAAACCTTGTACTCTGTGCCAAGCACCTTGCTGTTTTGAGGCAGAACTTTGAAAAACATGGTCCATATCACAGGTCTTGTACTTCCAAGGATTATCCATTCTTTTCACCACTAGATGGCACCGATTTGGGGTCTGTAAAATGAAACTGAAAGTTAATTTAAAATGAAAAATATAAAAACTTACAACCTTCTCAAAAAACGTACACATTAGTAGGTCATGTCAGTCCTACTTAAATCAAAACAAAGACTTCTAAAGGTTCATTAGCATTGTGAAGTATGAATAAACCAGCCTTACTTTCCTTCCATCCTCCATCCATCCATATTGCATAAAATTAATAATAATACACGCATCATTCTAAGCATCAGATTTCAAAGTCATCAGTCCGTAAATGAGCTATTTTCCAAGTAAATGAATCTATTCAAAGATTGACTAATCTGTTGAATCTTCCAAAGCAATTTGTCGGATTTTGCAGCTGAACTTGGAATTGAACAGTAGTGGCTCTACACATATACAGCTCATTAATACCTATGGGAGAGCAATAGTTTATTAGCATAATTAATTTAATCAGCAGGGGCTCTGTGTAATCGTTCTCTTTTTCATTCCAGGGCCGAGAGAACATAATTACATTGACGAGATTGATGTATTTACATTGTTCTTCAGCCTCATTAACTGTAATATATGCGACCCAGTGTTCAAACCATTGTCATACATCTGTGAAGTCAAGCACGTGTTTGAAAGAAAGACTGTATGTGTA
This sequence comes from Danionella cerebrum, assembly GCA_007224835.1. Taxonomy (NCBI): domain Eukaryota; kingdom Metazoa; phylum Chordata; class Actinopteri; order Cypriniformes; family Danionidae; genus Danionella; species Danionella cerebrum. Next base: position 373,756 of record SRMA01027097.1, on the reverse strand, counting down.
GTGCGTTTGTGAGTGCTTTAGTGGAGGACACACATGTGGGGCTTCGATAAAGCACAACCTGAGTTCCTACTGTTTTAGTTTCCAGCCGAAAAAAAAAAATTGTATAATCCTCCAAAACCCAGCAGAGTTGATGTCTTCTCATTAGCATGTAATGGCAGTACAGAGAGGTTAAAGATGTCTGCAGGCCTGATGCTGAGCTTTGTCTCCATCTGTCTCCTGTGTGTTTAGAGAGCTCACACGAGTGCATGGCACCATGGACCTCTAATGAGCTGATATTCTACACTATGAACTTCCTGTATTCCCTCATGCATTTCATTTTCAGAGAAACGCTTCTCACTAAAATGAACACTAACTACATTTGTTCCAGTTCTAACTACATGGACAGCTTCCACTGTGCATCTCAACAGACAGTCAATCTCAGAGAGACATCTTTCTAACATCTTGTTGGTTAAAATGTCTTTGGCTCAGAAGAAGTTTGTTGGGATGCTCGGTTTAAACACCTTTTTAAAGTTTTCACCTTCACTTTACTACAGACTCTCTACCGTAGCAACTTTTTGGATCTCAATTACCGGTAAGTACACCTAATCCCTGGGTAATACTTTTTAAACCTTGAACTCAAAAAAATGTTTTTTTTTTTTTTGGCCAATGTACTGTTTTTTTTTTTATTAAATCAATCATGAAGCACACCACCATGAAATGTAAACAAAAAAAATCTCTGTAGCTTATAATGACAATAGGAATTTTGGTTCATCTCACATGTAAAAATACAATGTAAAAATGTATATTTTGAAATGTAATCAAAATTATTTCTACTAAGTATGAAACCAATTAGACCAGGTTGATTTAGACCAATTAGGTGAAACATGGCAATTCCAATGGCACAGCAGATAATGGCTGTGCTCCAATCCAGGCTCTGCACCCTTCAAAGTTTGAATTTCACGACTGAAAATCGAAGAGTCTTCAAATGCGCCCTCTTTCGAAAGCATCACTACCATCCTTCACGCCCTCACATATCCCAAGATGGATTGCAATTTTTTTTCTTTTCAACAGAAAATAGAGATTTGACATTATATGACATTATAACGCTAACACACAGCTAACTCAATGTGATTTGGTGCATGCTAATTGTTGGTACACATGATTTTGTTGTTAGGAGCAAGGGGAAGTCGGAGGAATTTCTAAAACTCCATGGTTAGAATAAGGTTAGAATAAGACATAAAATACCTTTTCATCCCACAGGGAAATGTGACTAATGCAAGCAAAATTAAACCAAATAGCAAGTTTTAATACAATGAATTTAAAATAAAGAAAAGACAAAGAAGTAGAACAATTAAAAAGACACTAGAAAATGTAATAAGCAATCAAAAACTTACACAGTGATCTTAAAAATTCTCAAAAACATAATAAAAATAAACACAACATATAAGAAAAATATTACCATTACAAAAACATTTCCTTAATTCTTTTCGTGACCCAAACTTTGGATCCAGGCTGGTGGCGGTAATGCACCTTAAGCAACACTGCAAACTGCCAAAAAAAAAAACAAAAAACAAACAAACAAACAGTTGATTGAACTGTTGATACAGTCTTCAGAGAATACTCCCAGAGACTGGTTAGTCTGTGTCCTCCGAAGGAAGCAGAAACTGGATTGGGACACAGCTACTATCTCAAAAACTTTCCTCTGATGAACTCACCTGCAGCCAGAGAAACCTGAATTTCTCTACCACCAGCAGAATCTGTTTGGTTTTTATTTTTGAGAGAAATAAATGAACAAATAATCAAACAAACATACACAAACCCAAATAAATCATTGCGCCTCGGCTCGGGGTTTCTGTGCATCTGTTGGGCAGATGGCTGATGAATATTCCCTTTTCATTCATACTTCACCAAAATCCTCCTGGTGGTGATCTGTTTCACATGGATTGGGGAGTTTTGTGTGGCCTGCACTGCTCTGATAAAAAAGGACACACATAACTCTGGACAATTTGCAGAGACATCAAAATCAGTATTGAAGGCTCTTTGCTATGGGCTTGAAATATAAAGGATATTAAGGCCTTCCAAAAGTGTAAATAAGCATTCAGGGCTTAAGTGCCGCCCCCACCAACAAGAAGGTTTTGGTTTGGTTAAAGAGTACAAATGTTTTGATGCTTGTTTGAGATAAACTAAGGTTTCAGGAGGAAAATGTTAACATTCAAATAAAAAGATTAATTTGAACCAGCTATGAAATATTTTAGAGAGATGTACCAACCAACCAACCAACCCAAGCTATTAAATAAATGTCAGGTACCATATAAGGCTCGTGAGAACTGATCTCGTGAGAACCGACAGTGAACGAAAAGCAACAAGCTGCTCTTGTCCGAACATAACTAGATCCCCAACAGTCTCACCAATGGTCAGACCAAGACGAAGAGGGCCCATTTCAGTTGCACCACAGAGGAGCAAGCACATTTTAAAAGCCACATCCAATTCTCTTCATTCAAGAGTATAGATGATTCTTTAAGTGTGTCAATCTTTAGCTAACTACATTTATATTTCTTAATGGTAGACCGTGAACCAGAAAAGAAATAATAAGCAGGTTAGAAGATTAATGAACTTAGTTTAAACCTCATTCAAAATGACTTCCTTTGAAGTAAAAAAAAAAAAACAAGCTTAAAAAAAGTCAAAATTTAGACTTTTCTTGAAAATATGGGATGAAAAGTAAACATTTTGAGATCTAACACATTGTCTACGCATGTGAACGCTGCACGAATAACAATTTAAGGACATTTTCTGAACAGGCAAAACGTAAGAAAGGTGTGAACTGCATCATTCTAAGTAAGTGATTTTCAATATAGTATGTCATACTCCATTTCATAGGGTTAGGGTTAGCCTGACCCTATTTCACATGCATATGCAATGTGTTAGACGTTAGCAGGTCAAAAGTAAAAAAAAATTTTTAAGCCATTTTTTTAACTGGTGGAAATGGGCTTATTAAAACTAATACAATGTAATCATATAATTACATGTGTTTTGTGCTCAGTCTATTCATATCAATTAATGTGAAATATTAATTATAGTTTCAATTATGGAAATTATGAACCCCAGGGCATGACCTGCTAATTGTGCTTTAAGGTTCCATGTCTCCTTCTCCAACGGATGTGTCAAAAACTCTTTACAGTATTAAAGCTAACATTATTTACTGTCTGCAGACAAAATGTAGGAATATTTTATTGTGGTATTTTTGAGTTATTTCATAACAAACTTGGATTTTTTTTTTTGGTAAACACAAAACCTGTGTTTGGTAAACTTTGAAGATCTCATTTTATCTTATGGATGCTTTCAAAAGGTGCAGAATCAAGTCAGAATCCAAAATGTGAGAATATTATACAGCAGCATTTTTTTAATTATTGCATCCTGAACTTAATTTTTTTGGGGAGAGAATGCTTTTAGTGAAATTGTGCATTGGCAGCATTTTGAGGGGCACCATAGAACATTTCCGTTAAGGGTACCAATTTGGCCAGCAGTGGCCCTGGCTTAGCCTGCCTCTCTGGGAGGTTGGATCAGGACTTTCATTTAATAGGTAGGTCTTCAACTCACCAACCAGAAAATGGTGCTGGGGCTGGAACCAGAAACTTTTGGATGATGTCGTCTGCACAGGGATGAAGTTAAATGCAGGTAAGTATTTTATGAGGAGAAGACTGGAGATCCTTTCAGCGGTAATATTGTACAGCCATAAAGTACAATCGTTGAGAATTCATAGACCGAGGATAGAAGATTGCTAAGAGAGGGCTACCAGGAAGTGAATGACAGGAGTGAGAGAAGGAGAGAGGCTCATCACAGAGTGAAGCTAGGAGGAGAGTACCTGCTGAGTGAGTTGCGTACAGAGAGCATTTTCACGAGGAAATTCCCAAGGTGGGAAACATAGGAAAATGCACACAATGGTTTAGCTTGTGAAGGATGGACCTGAGGACACCACACAGACTTTTGAAGCCATGGCTTCTTAAACCAACCCCCGTGTCTCTACGATTTCCTTAAGCTGAGATAGAGATATGCCAGTTTGTTTGCTATGGTGAAAGGAAAACTCTGTGACATAATGTACTGTTTCCCATGCCAGTATGAGTAAAATAAAGCAACTCCCATGTCTATGATTTTGCTGAGATAGAAATATGGTTGCTATGGTAACCACTCTGGTTGTCATGGAGGTTGCAGTCTTTTGCTTTCACAAAAATTCAATAAACTCTTCACAACGCGAGACTGGTAGCTGATGGCACAAGATTGGTTGGTTAATGATAATGTGCTACCGACATCACTGTCAAGGGGTATTTTTAGACCAGAAAGTTACATTACAGGCATTACAGACATTTGGTGAATGGTACAAAACGTTTGTACACTTGTAAACACACACCAATAAGCCACATTTCTTAACAAACACCAAAAACTAAGGTCACCTTTAAGAATAAACATCAAATTACCTCCAAAGTTTTCCAGTTATAATATATGACAGTACTTTTACCTGGATTGGAAATGATCTGAAACCTAAAGTAGAAACAGTCTAAATGTTCATGTATGAGATTGAAAAGTCACATTGACTTGCACCAATAGCTCTGAAAGCATTTCTCTTACCATGAATGAGCATACATTTCAGGAGCATAGAATGGATCAGAGACCATCACATACCTTTTCTGCTCTGCAAATATGTCCTTCACGAAAAAATGTGTCCACGCGCTTTTATAAACAGCACAAGTCTGCCTAGGTGTGCATTGTTAAGTTCCTTTAGAAGCAATTCACACAGCGAAAATAAAAGCCATTGATTTTCTTTTCATCTTATAATAAATTCTTGCATGTTCTAGTCACTACAAAAGTATGAAAGATATTCAGGGTTGTGAAAGCAAGGCTGCCTACACAATAACTCTTTTTTTTTTTGGATAACCAGATCAACTGATATTGTAAATGCTTAAAGAAACATTCATGAGTTTGGTGCACGATAAATCTCAAAGAAGAGATTCTGAGTCCAAAACGCAATGCATTGTTAGACTTTAGGGATCTGGAAAAACTGGTATGGTTGAGAAATGAGAAGGTTGAGCAGCTCAAACTATAGCTTTGACCAGCTCAGAAATGTTTCAAAACACAGTAAAACATTGAAAATAACGAACATTTCTGCATCATTAACCTTCTTCATCCCTCCATCACACATCAGACTGCTGCCATACTGTCCATAGTCTCAACAATACTATAATAAAAAAAGTGGCTAGAATCGCCACAAGACCACCATTCACTCTTCACAAGACAACAATCCTAAAGCAGATTCACTGGCTTCAAATCACACTCCTCCCTTTTTCAACCTCTGCAGCCAATCACTGGAGTTCATGTACCAGTCTCCTCCTCTTCATGTTCTCACTCTCAATAAAATCAGAAGAATTACCTGACTCCACGTATCCACATACCTCCAGGAATCCTGTTCTCCAACAAGGAAGGAGGTGATACTTCTCTTTAAAGCCTTCAACACACCGGTCCGAATTGAGACTCTATTTGTGTGTGTTGAGGAAATATTTATGCAATTATACTCCCTGCCTGAAGATATGTGTTAATATAAGAGTAATAATAAGAGCTGTTAAAATGCATACATACATACAAATATATATCATTATTGTGACATAATTGAGTGGGAACAGTGGGCAGCAGTGTGTCACTGTACAAAAAAAACTGTGTGCTTGATGTTAATATTGTATCATTAAACCTTTATATGAATTATATACATTTGCAACTGCAACTGTCATCTCCTTGCAGCATGACAATGACTATGAAATAACTAAGAAATGAATGAATAAAGCTCTTCTCAGACGACGCCTGACGTCATGTGCTGATATGGATGGGATTAACAAATCAGTGATTTTTACAGAAAAACAAATGTGTGGACTGCATTTGGTCATATAGTGTTACATGTATTACATATATGTTAACGTATGTCATCATTAACGTAATGACCTCTGAAATTAAAAAGAAAAAAACATATTGTCAACTGAAATTAGTGTATGTGTTTTGATTTCTAGTTTTTTTATTGTTGTATTTCATCCTCATCTATTGTTGTAGGTTTAAAAATGACAAAAACTTGTATCATGGCGCACCAGAGGTTGTACGGCAAGTTCTTGTGAGAACTTGCAAACTTGTTTCTTGTGAGATAAACTCAGACGAGTACAGAGTTTGCAGAAAAACAGTAGGTCTTTTGCTCTGGAAGTCATGAGAGAGAAAAAAACATACGGTATTAAAAACTCAAAGTATGTGTGAAACTAGTACCGTCCGAATGGGGCTTAATAAATTTATTTTAAGAGGTTAAAACAGAATTGATTCAGAATTACTCTGAAACTAAATATTTTTACTAAATGAAGTTGTAAAGTAACCTTAATCATCATAATCTTTGACACAAAAGCAGCTTTAGGTCCCTAACACAATGCATATTAATTTCAAGTAAATCAATACTTTAAAAAAAAAAAAATACGATCCATTCAAAGGTTTTTTTTCTGTAGCAATTTGTATTATTGACATAGATTTCCAGTGGGTCAAAATGTGATACTTGAGGTTAAGGATTTAACCCTGAACACTAATATACCTAGCATACCCAGCAGAATGCTAAATGATTGTATAGCATTAGCATTCATCGCTAGCAGAGAAAGGCAGTAAAACTCATTCATCAATCCATTAAAAGCAGCAAGTATCGCTGGTATTTTAGCGTGTCCATCAAGAAGACATCAGCTCCCACAGGACACACGCTCTCGGTCCCTTCATAGCAAAGGAGCCCTTGACTCTTAAAGGTGTCAGTATGCCAAAAATGACTATTGACATTTCAATTTGGGCTAGATTTTTCAGTTCAGCCAACCCCCCCCTCCTCCTCCACACCCCAGGAGGAGGACAGGAAATTTACATGTGAATGTTCTAGACAAAAACACCGAAAGGCATTCGCGGAATCGTTCATCTGATGCAATCTCTAACAGTGAGGGAGAATACGGGCGCCTAAACATGTTAAGTGTGCTATTTTATTTCCCTCTTCCATCTGAATTTTCCACATTTGGTCAATTGAAGCAGTTAAGCCAAATTTATGGTCAAACCAACATGATAAATCTTTGAGGAAGGGATCGGATTAAAGCAAAAGAGAAAAGAAAGTCGACCAGCTCACTGCAATAAAATTTCAACCAATATTTATCTTGATGGGGGAAGGGAAATCTCAGCCAGACATGCAAATAGCGCTTTGAGACCTCTTGGTGTAAGAGACATTAGCTCAGATGAGCAAAATTACTTTGATATTTGGATGAGAATGTCATGTTCATAGAAAAGGTCACCTAAAATGAAAATTCTCTCATTAATCGCTCACCATTTTGTTATTCGACACACAGAGTTTAAAGATATCTGCATGTAAAGACTAGTTTCAAATCAGTAGTCCATTTCTCACCAGGTTTTAAGATTCTTTAGGGCAGGGGTTAGCACCTTGGGAGTCGGGATAGTTTATTTTCAATTTTCACAAAACACGCTATTTTCAGTCAGCCAGTGACTTTTTGGAGCTAATGGTTGCTGTATGGACTGGAGTGGTACCTCGAGATACAAATGCTTCACGTTACGAAAAAAAGATACAAAAGATCTCTGTATTTTGCTTTGAGATGTGGAAAAAAAATCGAGAAATTGAGAAATTGCGTATTACATTGTTGACTTGGCTGCAGTAAACTCACTAACAGTTCTGCTCTCTTATCTGCTTGTTAAGTCTGACGTTGCGCGAAGCTTCTGGGTCCTGGTGCTCCACTGTCCCATTGACAGACAATGGTAAAAAGGTGCTGAAACTGCTGTTTATAAAGTGGAAACTGCTGTTTGGAAACGAAAACTAAAGGTTTCTCCTCTAACGTGCACTACATAACTACATGAACGTTATTTCTTTTAGAATTTTGGTTTTGTGTTGGTATTCGTAATTCGTGAACACACATCGCCTCACTCGCAATGTGGACATATTATTATGCATTTATTTTATTCTATTTTTTATTGTTTCATTATCGTTTATTACATTATTGATGTGTAGATTTAAGGACAGAAGAAAGTTACTTGTTCTCTGGTTTTCCTTTTTCCGAGCCACCCTTGAACGCATATATTCAAAATAATGTTTTTGGAAAATCATGATCTCATTTATTATTGGGACATTGAAATAACAATATTTTGTCAAATATTATAATATAACTAAGATTTACGCTAATGTTAGCATTAGCAAGGCAGTCAGTTGTTTCAGTTGTTTACACATTCTAAAGTATGTTTAAACTGCATATTGTTTATTGAAACACATAGTTGTTTTCTAAATACACCTCTTTTCTTATGTGAAACATATTGTAAATAGTGGACACATTTTTCAATCAGCCATTGAAATCATGGCAGGGGTGTTTTTTCCAGCAAATCTCCATATTTGATGGACCAAATTACTGTAATGTTCCAGAACATCGGAAATGGTTTGTAGTAAAAGTGATGATCTCACCGATGAATTTGAGGAAGCAGCTAGAATAGTTACAGGATCAGCACAGTATTGGATTGCAGAGTTTTGTTGGCTCTAGCAAGGATTTTTCATAGGAAAAGTTAGCAACAGCTAAAAAGGTTTTGAGGGGGACATCTATTCACAGACATTGATTGTGCTGTATCGGTAACGTTGCACATTTATCGTTTGCCTAATTTAAAGAAAGGAAAGAAGTGTTATTGTTAGCGGTTATATGCTAAGCTAAACAGTTATAACAGTCATGGCATTGTAAACATCATACAGTACATCATTATTTGCTAGTTAAGGCATGAAGTTGCGCTCATAAGTTTTTCTGATTCCTTGGCCATTTTCTAAAAAATATGAATGATACGACGGTACCTTTTTTTCTCTCATTCACGAATTTTCTGCCTCTCCTGTCCCTTTTATTTTGAATCTTTCCTTACTGGCTCACCTGCTCTCTAGTTCCCCCTCTGGCTAATGCTCTCATCTGCTCTCTCTGCATGGTGGAGTTGTCAGAAGAAACCTGTTACTACACAAATTCCACAAAGTAGGAAATGATTGAACAGATAGGATAGGAAAGATAAGAAATTGAACTTTTTGGTCTCATCCAAAAACGCTACATTTGGAGAGAAGTCAACGAGGCCTTTGATGAATAAAACAGCATCATCACAGTGAAACACGGAAGTGGGTCACTGATGTTTTGGGGATGTGTGAGCTCAAAAGGCACAAAATTGATGGGAAGCTGAATGCAGCATGTTAGTAAAGGATACTGGATGAACATTTTGCACTCATCAGCCCGGAAACAGTGCATGGGATGTTACTGGACATTCCAACACTACACCGGTCCAAAACATAAGGCCAAGTTTACTTGTCATTGGTTACACCAGAACAAAGTGAAGTTTCTGGAGTGGCCGTCTCAGTCTCCTGACCTTACTATCCTTGAATCACTCTGGGGAGAACTCAAACTTGCAGTTCATACAAGACAGCACAAGAACTTTTGGGTTGGGGGCTGCTTTACCAACAGTAATAAACCTCATCGACAACTACCTCAAAATATTTTAAAAAGGGGTAATTTGATCAGGGTAATTTGGAAAGATTCTGGCGTCATTGTGATTTTGTGAGATATGTGTAATCTTGTGAGCACAACTCTACTTATGAAGAATACTACGGGCTTCTTCAGGCACATTCGTTAACTGACTACATCTGTTTTTGCTGCACTGTATCTGTATAGTTTAAAGAGAAGCAAAAAGACATCTAAAGCTTTACCACTCCCAGACCCATATCAACAATGCAAGAGCAAAACAGTAAACAGTGGATTTAAGAGCAGTGATTTTTTCCAGTTTTACTTGCCATCTCGAGGCTTTAAGTGCTTCTTTTCCATTAGGCAGCTGCATTAATGGCATGCGTCTAGGTAATTAGCAGAAAGTCAATTCCCATTACTGGTTAGGTCCATTGACCAGCTGCTTACTTTAATAAAAAGGCATGTCCCCTACATTTAGAGCGGGAAAGAATCAATAACCAGGATGCATTAAAAGAACCTGCCTCCTGACAACAGACACAGCACGAGAACCTTGCTCTCTCTGACACTCGTCTATTCAGAGCTCACCTCTCTTCTGCTGAAGATCTCACCTCAGCCTTTCAGGGGTTCATTTCTTCTCTTTTCTAGCACTCCTGCCTTTCTTTGGCTTTTGAAACATACAATTACGAGTTTTGCTGAGAGCAACATCTGAAAACTGAATGCAAGGGCTGGTGTGACACAAGAAAACATATAGATTAGACACGCATGCACAATCAGTCTAGGGTTTGGCCAAACTGTCTAATCTTATGGATATTTATCCAGACTATTTACATTGTAGATGACATGAAAACTAACGAACATGTCTGGAATTATGTAGAAAACAAAATTAACTTCTGTGGCGATGGGCAAGTGATATCCAAATGCATTAATGGTATAAAAAAAAATACATCCTGGACGAGTCGCCAGTCGATCATAGGATTCACTCTCCCAGTTTAAATTTGGGTTAATATAATTTTTACTAATATAAACTATATTGATGCTGTTGTTAAATGCTTACTTCTACTTTGACTGGTTGTAGCTGTTCGTGGTGTTGGATCTATTCTTGTAGTGTTGTATGTCTGCAGGCTTTTGATAAATTGAACTTTGTTTGGGAATGGTGTCCACCAAGTGTCTTGCTTTTTAACAGCTACTGTTGAGATCTTTCAGTTTAGGAAACCCAGGCTTCTGGGTTTTAATGACTTCTCTGTTGCTCTCTAGCCATTTATCTGTTGCTTTAGACTGTTTTCCAAGTGAAAGCTCTTAATCAGCTAGTCTGGGATCTTCAGAACTAAGAGGACCTCATCGAGACAAAGCTTGGTGATGAGACTCACACACTTGGCACGCCAACAGGAGTAACTCACTTTGGGTTTTAATGTAGCTCCCCATGTTATTATCATATCAGATATTGCAAACATATATACATATTTCACAACCATATGTGGATTTTCAAAGACAGTCTTAGGAAAGAGAAGGAGAGGTGCATGTCCTCCCATATGAAGCATTCGGAGCCTTTTCTCTCAGTTTTATGTGCATCTTTTATCACTCACAGCTCTGTGGAAACTGGATTACGGCTTTGAGATCTGCCAAGTTTTTTACGGCCTGTCTGCGGCAAAAATGTATACATGTATCTGCTCCCCCTTCTTTTGAATCTCACAATATATATACGGCTGTCTTTCTCTGATTATAGTGATCTGGTGGAACGGAGAGATAGCTGCAGAGAGGAAGAGGGAGCGAGGTGGGAGTCGTCTCTGTGTGAGAAAAACATCAGACGTTTTTTTTTTCTCATGCAAGTCTTCAAAAGTAGATGGCTACTGAAAAACTGGCCAGAGGGATTATTTGGGTGATGGTGTGGGCGGAAGGGATTGGTGTTGAAGCCAGAACGTGTTCATTAGTCTTCATGCTATCACACCCGTCATGTATTTGAGATGTTACCTATTGATGGGGAAACTAAATAGCTGTTCTGTTTGTGGGTTTTATCAATCATTATAGGACTGGATGCTTACAAAAGGTTGAAGATATATCTAAAAAAAATCTATATTGTTACATTATATATTTTTTGTATATTATGATATTTTAAAAGGATGAAATATAATATTTTATACACCAATCCACATATGTGCATATGTATTCACAGTTTTAGATTTGGTTGATGCAACATCAACTCATTTTGAATATAATACCAGAACCTTGGCAACTAAATTGCTCAGCATAAATTAGTGCATCTTTTTTTTATGAATTTATTTTATTAATTTAGTTTTAACTTATTCAGTAGCTCAATCTACACAAGAACAATTTCTAAGCTTTTCACAATGCTGATATTCATTGAACACTTATTTAACTCCATAACATGAAATTAAGGTTCATAATCTAAATTGGATTACAAAATCTTCAGATTTTAGTAAACTGATTGAAGCACTAATTAATAAACCCCACGACAAAACTACTCGATCTAGTATTTTTTAGGAGCACCATGATTTTTAAGGATGGTACCAAGTCTTCTAGGTATGAAAACAACAAGTTGGCGACAGATTGGAACATTTATCTTTTTTCATTCCTCGAGAAGAACCTCTTTTAGAGGCTGGATGCTGGATGGAGAGTGATGCTCAACTTTTTGCTTCGGAATTCCACACAGAGGTTCGATTGGTTTTAGATCAGGAGACATTTAATCACCCTTAGCCCATTCTTGTTCAGAAATGCAACAGTAGATGTGTGTCTAAAAAGTGCACAATGACCATGTGGTGGCATCATCTTCTCCTTCAGTGTAGAGTAGTACACTGAAGAGCTCATGATGCCATCAATGAAATGCAGCTCCCCAACACCAGCAGCACTCATGCAACCCCACATAAGAACACTGCCACCACCATGTTTCACATGTCACCTTTACGACGCCATACAGTTTTAAAACTATCAGTTCCAAAAACAGTGATCTTTTACTCATCCCTCCAGAGCCAGTAGTCCTCATCATTTTTAACATGGACTTCTAAGCATGCTGTTTTGTGCATGTGCTTAAAGAGAGGCTTCCTTCACGGACGATGCCCATATATGCCATTCCTCTACAGTGTGTGCCGTATGGTGTCTCGTTCGCTCCAGTTTGGCTTTCTACTGCTTTAGTTACCTGCAGTGAACTGGCCGGAAATTTTCTTCAACCTTGTCATCAGAAGTGCTCTTATCGATATGATAACTTCTGCGGATGACCTGGACATCTGTGTAAGATCTTTCTTGTATTTTTGGATCACTTTTGCTACTGTATTTTCACTGGTATGTAAAGCTTTGCTGATATTCTTGTACACATCTTTTTGTGTAAAGCAGTGGTTCACAAAGTTTAGGCACAGAGGCACTGAGGGGGGAGAGGGGAGTGTAGGGTTAGGGTTTGACCATCAGAAGAAAAAGATAAGAAGAAAAAAGAAAAAGCCACGTAAAAGTATCCGTCTGAAGTCGCACATTTAACGTTGTTAAATGCAGAAAATATGATGAAGCATATCTTGCTCTCACTGTACAGATCTAGACTCAACATTAAACACTACTGGAGAGTGGCAATATTAAAGCTGCAGCCCCGTTTTAAACAGATATGCAGTGAAATGTTGGCTCAACGCAGCCACCGAATGTGCTGAATCTTCTTCTTTTCCTTTCGGCTTGTTCCCAGTTTAGGGGTAACCACAGTGAATCGTCTGTTTTTACAGCGATTTGTGATGTTTTTTATTTAAATTAAAAGTAATGTTATCTTTTATGTTATTCTCTCTTTTTTATGTTTCAAGTGATGTAGATGTTTTTCACTGTTCAATAAAAAAACACCAATTTTTCAATATGTGTAGTGAAATTATTTGGTAGTCTGTGGTGTGCTAGGGGTTCAGGGAGCTCCGTGTAGAATGGGGATGTGGGGGGCAGATCCTTTTAAAAGTTTAAGTGGGGGCGGGCGACCAAAAACGTTTACAAACCACTGGTGTAAAAAAATTATTTCCTTCCTCACATTTTGTGACATTTTTCTTCCATGGGGAGCCATGCTGTCAGCATGACATGGAAAGGCCTTTTCTTTATAAAATGAATGCCCTTAAATATCCATCTGTCTGCTGAACACCTGTTAAACGAATCACTAGATTCTTCTGTGGTTGAATTCCTGTTAATTAGAGTTTTGTCATCTTAAGACTACAATTGGGGTGTTCTCATTTTGCTACATGACACTTGATAAAATTTCGAGATAAATTAAGTAAAAGTTACAACAAGCAAATGGCACCGATTTGGTGGACTGGCTCATGAACTCGATTATGGATTAAAACTGTGGACCCTTGAGTCACTCACTGGTAAATAAACATTTAGTACAGGTATTGTTTGATTTGAGTTGAGGCTGCCTCTGGAAGTGCCTTACTGTGATGCTATTAAACCAGTTCCACATGACGGATGTCTCATTAAAATGTTATCGCACCAAAAACACAGTTTTAAAGTTATAACATTCATTTAAATAGTCTGTAAAGTACAGTGCAGCAGCTGGCAAATCAAACCGCCTCATCTCAGCATTTCCTGGATCCCCTGCAATGCCTCTCGTGTGAAAGATTAATCCAGAGGAAATGTAGTTCAATATGAAATGTCACTCAATACCCCCGAGATGAAAGAGAGGGGAAGAGAGCGAGAACGCGGGGGTACGACTTTAATCACATGTACATGATGAGCAGCTCTTACAAACGTGGAAAGCATCTCCTGCTGTTTCGCTCTTTTTTCTTTCTCCCTCTTTCCCTCATCAACAGCCTTGATTAGCAGAGCTTTAATTAGCCTGAGAACAAAAGAAATGCCATCTCCCATCAACCTCTTCTCTCGGCGCAGAAACACACCGTCCAATCAGTGTTAACGCCGACACATGCAACGGCAGTGAACAAGAACATGTTTACACTTCAACACACTTTCTAAACAGCTGAAGTGAGTCCAAATTGACTCTAATTTCTGGCGAAGAAGCCACACGTCATAAATGTGGGAATGAAGTAAATTCCACTTTTCTGAGCAGTTTTATATGATTGTTACTAGGAGCAACGGATGTGATGGGTCAAGGTAATTATTTACAGTAATGATTTGTCATTAACCAATAAAATGTAAGGTTTATTTGTTTATTTATTGATATCTTTTTTAGTTTATAATACCCTTATCAAAAGTTTACATCCCCCAGCTCTTAATTTTTAGAATTTTCCTCCGGTATTCTTTGATAACATGCTGCATTCATCTTCTCACCAATTTCGACCAAGTTTCCTGTGTCTTTGGAGCTCACACATAACCAAAACATCAGTGACCCACCTCCATATTTCACAGTGGAGATAGTGTTACATTCACTCCTCTCCAAATGTAGAAATCGTTCAAAATTCTTGACCCCTGAGCTGTTTGTTGGATTGCAAGCGGGCTACTTTGTGGTATTTGTGTAGAAATGACCATTATTGAGCAACTTGACCATTCAACCCATTTTTCTTCAGGTGTTTCCTTATTGTGCTTGAAACAGCCCTGTCACATTTTTTTCAGAGAGCCCTGTATTTCAGCTGAGGTTATTTGTGGGGGTTTCTTTGCATCCCTTACAATTTTTCTGGAAGTTGTAGCAGAAACGCAGGGGTCCCTAATTATTTTATTAAAGGGCCAAATTGTTCAAGACAAACTAGAAAGAGGGCCGAAGGCCATGATCATGAAACCCCCATTCTCTTTTCCCCCACTGAGGTCAAATAACAACACCCTTTATCAAAGACATTTCAAGTAAAACAACACAAAGAACACTTTTATATTTAATGCTATGACAGTTTCCAAGGTCATCTTTTTTTTTTTTTTATTGCTTACCGTGTTCTTATATGACCCTGAATACTCCCCAGAAAAGCCGAGCATAGAGCATGCCACCCGTAATTAATCCACCTAACCTGATGAGCTCATCTTGAACTATGTTATACAAACAACATTTTCCATTGAGAATTTAACGTGATCTACACTCCTCAATCGCTCGATGCAAACTGGAAGGAACTACCAGGAAGAGGAAAGAAAGAGACAGAAATAAAGCAGATTGATCACATGATGGGGACAATGTGGCTACACCTGATATGAAATTCATATTTTCAAATACTTTTTATGATGGTCGTTGAGTAAAATCCAAAATGTTTACAATCTCAAAGTTGTATCTTGTATGTATGTTGCGGTTTTGAACTTGGGGAGGGCACACCAAGCTCTACTTCCAATACACTTACAGATTTTTGTCTTTATCTTAAAAAATATACTTTTTTATATTTAAAAAAATAGACTGATTCTGATTTTCACCATCCCCACAAATGACTAGGTTTTTCCCATGCTCCCATGTGTCCCAGAGAGTGAACAGAGTTCAGGAGCAAGACAGACATGCAGCTGACACTCCGTCACTTAACATTCACGATAACTGTAATTACAACGAGGGCCAGTCAATTAAATAAGGCCTGGCTAAGTGTCCTCAATTATGTTGAAAATAAATGAACTCTAATTAACTGAACGGACCTTCTTCCATTAACAGAGAAGACAAAAGCTGAGAGGAGATGAGAGGAGCAGAAAGTAAGCCTTAAAATGCAATTAACGCAACTTAATTCAAACAAACGGTTAAAGCAATTTATTTATTTATTTATTAAAATGATTGCTTTTTGTGAAGACATCCTTTTAGTTAATGTTGGTGTCTGTCACTGCTCTATTCAATCCCTGCAACCTGGATTTTGGCCACTTGTGTTTTTTTGTTTGTGTCCCATATTTTAGCGTCCCATAAGTTTGTTTATCCTTCCAAAACCCTATAACTCCATTGTGATGAATTTGAGTAAAAATGTGTTTTCTTTAGCACAAAAGTGGTTGGAGGAAAATCTAAATAAAACAAAAATCATACAAACATAAAAATTTCAAATCCAGAATATATTCAAAGAATTATTTACATTTTTTTTCTCAAAAATGCTATAACTCCATGACCCTTTTTTCACAAAACACTATAAATCCAATTGTATTTTCTTAATACAAACAATATCGATATTGAATCAGGTGGCCGGTTCCAGAATAGACTGGTTAAATGGTGTCAGAACCCACACACAGATATTGGACTCCCTGCTCAGAAACGAGGAGTTATCTACTGCTCGCTTAAATGCTGCCGCAGTCTCTCCTTTCGCCTCCCAGATGACCTTTGGACATCACCACTGGACTCTAGTGATTAGCTGGGAACTGTCCTGATTCTGTTCTGCCTTCATGGAATAAAACAATTCAATACTTATCCTGCAGATGACACCCGGCATTTTTTCACCTCCTCAGCATCTTATCTTTATTGTGCTTGCTTGGTTTAATGGAATTATGGCGTTTTGTGAAAAAAAAAAAACAGCTGAACTGCCGTTTATCGTAGTTTAAAAAAAACAACAACAACAACACCAGACAAACCAGGGGTGCATTTCACAGCAAGCATTGTTTTTTTTTAGAAAATTGATCACGGGCACTAACTTTTTTTTTGTTTTGCAATGGCATTTATCGCGTTTGGAAACTCGTCATTTGAACTTGTAATCTTTAAGTCAGGTTTTGCAGGCCCTTTGAATACTGTTTAATATGTTTTTAAAAAAGACAAGCCTTACACTCACAGGCCACTTTATTAGGTACTATCCAACTTCTCGTTTATGCTAATTTCTAATCAGCCAATTACATGGCAGCAACTCAATGTATTTAGGGATGAAGACATGGTCAAGGCGATCTGCTGCAGTTAATGCTGAGCATCAGAATGAGGAAGAAATGTAATTTAAGTGACATTGAACGGGGCATGCTTGTTGGTGCCAGATGTTCTGGCCTGAGTATTTCAGAAACTGCTGATCTCCAGGGATTTTCACATATAACAATCTCTAGTGTTTACAGAGAATGGTCCAAAAAAATGAAAATGGTGTAGTGAGCAACAACTATGATGGCACAAATACCTTGTTGATGCCAGAAGTCAGAGGAGAATACCCAGACTGGTTGTAGTTGATAGAAAGGCAACAAGAAAGCTATCTCAAATAACCGTTACAATCGAAGTGCATCCCCGAACGCACGTCGAACCTTGAGGCGGATGAGCTAAAGCAGCAGAGGACCACACAGTGCCACCCCTGTCAGTTAAAAACACGAAACTAAGGCTAGAATTCACATAGGCTCACCAAAATTGCACAATGGACGAATGGAAAAACGTTGACTCGTCTGATGCCTCTCGATTTTTGCGGCAACATTCGGATGGTAGGGTCAGCACTTTGCATCAACAAGATGAAAGCATAAATCTAGTCTTGTATCAATGGTTTAGGCTAGTTATGGTTGTGAGGGATGTTTTCGTAACTTTTTGGGTCGATTGCATCAATGTCACAGAGTATTGTTGTTGACTACAGTGTACTCATCTTCTGATGGCTACGTCCAGCAGGATAACGTGACATGTCATAGAGCATGAAACACCTCAAGACTGGTTTCTTGAACATGACGATGAGTTCACCAGATCTTAATCTAATAGAGCATGTTTAGATGTGGTGAAACAGGAAAACTCTGCAGCAACTGCGTGATGCTATCATGTCAATATGGACCAAACACTCTGAGGAATGTATCCAGTACCTTGTTGAATCAGTTGAGGCAGTTTTGAAGACAAAAAAGGGCCCAACCTGGGTACTAGTAAGGCGTACCTAATAAAGTGGCCAGTGATTACAGAAGTAGCATGAACGAGCTTGGTGTATATTCAATTAAATGTAAAGTTTCCTTGTTTTTAAAATCACTTTATACTGTTGAAGTAATGTTAGGACACAATTGCAAAGTAAATTCCAGATATTCAAATTTTTCTTCTAAATTCAAACGGACAACTGAGAAGTAACGACTCAATAGAGCGATCTGAAACACTGCTCTCTGTGCTGGCACATTCGAGGCATTCTCTATGGTGAATATATTTCACTTGGACATCTCGATTATCTCTGCAGTCGGTGCCAGCAGCAGCTGTGGCGATGGGAAACCAGAGTAAATGATCTCGTATGGCTATAGTCGTTATGTTCGGCACTAATTCCCAAATCAGCAACAGCTATTAAATCATCTGATGTGCACTTGTGCTCTCCTGTGAGATGCAGGCAACAGATTGAGACGATGCTGGAATGGTTACGGATCCGGTGAGTCTGAGCTGATTTGAGTGCCTGTATTCAGTAGATGGTATAAAATTAGTTTCTGTTTGAATATGGAATTCCGATTGGCTGGAAGGTGTTCGCCACTGGACCACATTGGTAACTATAGTAACACACAGCCACCGATAACTCAAACAGAGATGGCAACAATACATTTTAATTCATCGAGTGTATAATGATTCTTTTTACATTTTTAAGACGTCATTTGTTGAGCTGTTGATTTCCTTTATTAATCTTGAGACATAATTTAATGTATTTAGGAAAAAAATAGGTCATAAACTCCTCCCAGGCTTCATGCTGTGTTTTTCCAAATATGAAGTTAGCAAAGGTTAGATAATTGTCAAAAATGCTGTAATGTAGCTTTACGTAAAATGCCAAGATCTGCACTAAACTCGACAGGGTTGTTGCATGCTCCCGATGAAAAGAGGTGTGTGCGCCCTGATGAAGCTTCACAAATAATAATCACACCTCACAATTTTGCATGCAGGCTCTGTTAATTTACTTGAAAGTTTATTTTGGGTAAAGCAGATTTATAGGGCATTTTCCCTGTAAAAATCTAAAATGGGAGATGGAAAGCCAAAATGGTCAAAAATGCATAAAACAGACATTTACGTGATGGCACTTGTGAAAAGATGATACTTTTAGAAAAGCACATATTTATTTAGCTTGCATCAAAATGCACAAGCAACATTCTCTCATGAACTTCTGAAATAAAGCTCGGTTTTAAACCGAACAGCCAAGCGTTGTGATGCTCATAATTAAACATCTTCATTTGTCTCTTTTTAAGCCAATGGAATTTATGGTAATTGAATAAGTGCCAATTATCATACAATCAGAACAAACTGACAAGATGAACACAAATTAGATTCACACATGGATCCGGATTTGAAAACAGTGTTGATTGTTTCCCACAATCCTTTGCTTCAGGCTTTAGCTCATAATCAGCCTGAGATGGGCTGAGATTGAACTATTGTTGTTGCATAGAAGGGTTTTCATAATGCATTTGATTACTGAGCCATGGGAAATAAGTAAAAAGATTCCTCCAATCATCAAATGTGGTATGGAATAATGCTGGAATCTGAAAGGTAAAGATTAAAAGGTGAAAATCACACTGCACCAGGTTTTTAAACATAAATGTGGTTTATAATTGTTTGTAAAACTGTTAATAACACATTTTATTCAGTTATTTTATTAAAATGTTTGTCCTGAACTTTAAGTGGATTGAGATACATAATAATAATTAAATTATTTAAATAATTAATTTATAATTAAATATATTTTCTGTATTGCAAAAGGATCACATCGTTGCTTAATAAATTATTTTTGTTTAACTATAATATATAGGCTTTACAAAGGCTGTACAATGCAGATTAAAGAAAAACTAGACGGCTCACAAACTTTAATGTCGGCTGTTTGTATAGTTCTAGCATTTTCTGAAGCTGAAATATAGATCTGCTTAATTAGTTTCTAGGGACAAAATTGTTGTTGCTATAGAGGAGTCAGTGATATAATATTATGTTCCCATACCACTACGAGTAAAATAAACCAACCTCCATGTCTCTATCATTTACCAAAAATATAGTTTGGTTCCTTGGGAGTCGTCAGTGATGTCATAAAAATTAAGTTGTTACAATGTTTGAAATAAATAACCCCCTTTTTCTTTATGATGTTATTTCTTATGTTTCTTCTCCCATTCATTCTCAATGGCCATTATAAGTCAATGGTAAATCTTTAAGTCCCTCTAGCGCAAACTTGGTTTTCATGTACATTTTTTCTTGTTCATTTTAATAGATAATTACAAGAAAGAATTTTATAGACTGGTTCGTGCTTCTGACTTTTGTTGTTGAAATAGATTTTTACAGTAAATGTCAGTTTGTTACATTCCTTACAAGAGAAACAAGAACAACGAAACAGCTTTATTCTTTTACACCAGAAATTGTCATGGTTTTTCTCCAAAAAACCCATTTCTACCTCAGAATGTGGGATTTCAGCTTTGTCCAGGAGCTTTTTTAGAGGAGATGCATTAGAACAGTGATGTTTTTGGTTTTAATAAAGTGTGAGGACATGGAAATATGGAAATATGCAATAAATTTAAATGTTTTTTTTTTAAATATACAATTGAGTGTTGTAGTAAAACCTGCAGGTGAGTAGTAGTGTAGCTTGAAATCAGTCATAATGGAGCATTTAAGAGTGAAGTTATTAACAATTTTCTGCTCAAACTGTATTTCTGGTTTAGCACTTTGCAGACAGTCCCTAAACAATCTGTTTCAGTTGCAGCGAATGTGGAGCAAGACATATTTTGACAAAAACAGCATTGTATGCAACATAACACAGATAAAAAAGAAATGCTCCTGTTTAAAGGGTTCAAATGAAAACAAGCACATTTTTGAGTGCCACTCTTAACCCGTACTTCCTTATATCAAACCTCCCTTTAGGCTGGTGGAAAGATGACTTGTGGCTTATTTCTTATTTGTATACTGCAGCCATGCTCCCGGGGCAATCAAGGTCCCCCCAGCCTCGTTCATCAGGCTAGGTCAGACATGCCATGCCATGCCTGCTTCTGCTGTTAGTGGCCCTTTCTAGTGTTTACTCTCTCCTAATTGAAGCCAGCCTTGCATTACTCTAATCTGGATTTCATTAGCTTCAGCTCGAAGTAATGAAGTAAAATTTAGGGCAGGAAGGGAAGTGTTGCGTTCCTTTGCTGTTGTTAGCTTCTTGTTACAGTTGTGTCAGAATGATCAAACACTTGACTGGAATATTATTCTATTGTTGGAAGTGTGAGTAAAAGATAAGACGCGGTTTGAAATTACACACTCAAACAAAAGCTCAGACATAGTTCAGAGTTCTTTTTAACTTCTCACAAAGACAATCCAAGAAGCATTCGGGATCCATTGTTGATTTCCCATATTTCCTGATTTCTTTTCGTGTTCTTTAATCCGTTATAGATGGGGTGGTGAGAAAATTCTCTGATGATGGCTATTATAACACACCCTCTCTGACACACCACTAAAGTCTAAGGAAAAGCAAGCAGAGAACTGAACTGAGCCAATTGTACCATGTACCTGTTGGAGCAGCAAGTAGGGTATTGGTGGTGTTGGTCATCCTAGAACCAGAAGGTTGGATGTTCTAAATTGAAGCACTATATAAATTGAAGGCATTATTATTATTATTATTATTATTATTATTATATGAGCTGCAGACCAAACTTAAAGTTTTGATCCAAGATCTACTAGAGCGCCCTATTTGTAATCGGCATGACTATTGTGATTTTTACTGTTATTATTTACTGGACACAAAAAGGCATTGGCCAACTGAATGCGAGTAGTCCAATCCCACATGACCTCTCTTAGCCAATCAATTCTGGTAACAGGTGCTACATTTTGTGGCTCAGATGAAAGGAACTTAGAGATTGTGAAAGAAATAATAAACATAAACGGTGACAATACTTGCATGTAGCTAACGAAAACAAAGTGAGATACAGAGGAGAGAGAGAGAGAAGAGGGACACTGAAGACAGAGGAGTAAGTGAGACAGATTATAAGTACAGGGTTCTACTGATTTCTCACGCACAGAAATTCTGAAAGTGGTCACCAAATTAAATCTAAAAGCAGAGACAGCTGTGAGTTTTCGATCCAGACTGCCAGCCACTCACATTATTGTAAGACTCCAATCCTCGTCTCATCGGAAGACACTCGCCAATCAGAAGCAGAAAAGGGCACTACATTAGTCTCAACAAGCCACTCAACTTTGAGTTAAACTCAACATTAAGACATTGCTTGTCCACCTACTCTGCTTCATTATGTAAGCATATTATTGTCTGAAACTTGTGGAAATTGCTGAAGGAAAACGTTTGCTGCGTGACTGCTCTACATGGAAATGAGAAGAATTTAGAGTTAATCTGATTGGTAGTACCCAGGGAGGAAATCAATGACACAATTCATTTCTTTGAGCCTTGAGGTCTTCACAAATGAATATTGGATTATTAAAACATGCGCAAACCACTGTAAATACAACTTCATGAATGCCTCAGACGAACAACATCAAAACTTGGAAGAAAGCTCTAAAAAGTCGATTTTGCCTCTTTAGAACAGCCTTCGTCAATTTTACCAAAACTCTTATAGAAATGATTTTTGTTGGAAACTAGGTCATGCTCATTTACTGCCATCGTGTTTGAAGATTAATGCCACGGTGATGTCATTCAGTTGCAGGAACTGGGAGAACTAAGGGAAAGAGGCTGATCTTTGATGGGAGCAGTGGTTCATCTTTCAGTTGTAAAATGACCCAATGCACAGAGCCAAGATTTCAAGTATGGGCTTCATGAAAACTTCTTGAATATGTTCTAGCTAGAGCCTTGAATGCTAATGAACATGTTTGGAGAGTTCCTAAAATGGTTGCTCCCAAAATTGATGTGCCAAGTTTGTAGCATCATATTCAAATTGACTGGATGCTTTAATTGCAGCCAAAGCTGCATCAACAACGTATTGAGCTATGGGCGTGAATGTGATTTCTTGTTTTTTCTTTTCATGTTATCAATATTGTGTGCAGAAATGGGAGGGGAATATATAATGTATAACCTAAAAATGAGAAATATAAACCTTACCTTGTATTCTTTGCGCAAACACTGTCTCTGAAGAGGTGTTGCTGTGAATTAGCCGTCAGCCTTGTGTGTCATCCATCACGGTGGCTGGAAGACTAAGTTGACAAATTTCCAATATTAATAGAAGCTGTCAGGGTGTTGCAAGGTAAAAGCAGTCTCTGTCACAGGCATCTATTAAAACCTGGCCGCTGCTGCCAGGGAAGGTAATTAATACACTCACACATGTGTCCAATGCAATTTAGATTGACATATACACTCTCACCTTTATGTGCAGGGTAAAAGAGAGTGATGCTAATTCAAAAAGATTAAAACAAGTTTACAAGTTGTCAGCTTGATTAAGATTTTTATTATTTAAGATTTTTACAAATAGAATTACCCCTGCTTTCCTTCATGGTGCGTAGCAGGAGGTGACGGATCCTGCAGTTCATCAACAAACCACTAGAGGCTGACTGACTACATAAGTGAGTTGCTCCCAATAAACAGCCATGTTAAAATTCCCAACAAACAGCTAAAAAAACATGTGTTGACCCCAGTCTCCATAATGTTTTTTAATGTATGTCAAAAAAATCTGATTTGGATGGAACTTTTTTAAATTAAGCCTTGGATCTTTTGCTAATTTAAGGGTGTATTGTGTACAACCAATCAGGTATCTGATCAACACCCATGTCCCGCCTCTACGCACCCTCATGGCCAAGCTTTCTCCCAATTAACATTTTGCACAAAAGATCTCCAACTTTCCTTTAGGTGGGATATTTAATTCCCTTCATCGGACGGCCACAGGTGACTTTACTGACCATCTGTCCATGTTATAAACAATGATGTTAAACATGGCAAAATAACAGTAAAACATGCAATGTTTTAAAAATAGCTTATCAACTAGTATGTTAACAAATTAGCATTAGCACAATTTCTTTGTAAAAAGACGTTTTGTAAACAGTATAAAGAACAACATAACTAGCATCATATAATTTAGTGGACCCTAATGTTTTTTACCTGCTGACAAAATTATTTCTATGCTAATTGTGGGTTCTTCAGTTGTTAGATACCATAAAATTCTAAAGCTTTGAAAGCGGTTAAGCTACTAGCATGTTAATAAATGAGTTAGCTACAGATTAGCCAAAATTATGTCCTGTGAAGGCAAATGTGGTACAAATATGCCTAATTATATAACAATAAGTTATCAAAGAAGCAGCAGTAGAGGAAATCCGTTGCTGTTTATTTGAAGACAGTTTAGCTTCTAGAATGCTTATGCATAGCTAACAAGGTTCTTTTTAGCCTAAGGATTTTGCTCATCATTTAAAAACAAAAAAAAAAAAAACCAAAACAAGAACTATCATCTAAAGATGATCAATAAAGTTCAGATTAACTCAGTTAAATCTGCACGTCCCTGTGTATTCTTTGTGCAAACACTCTCTTAAGAGCTATTGTGAATTAGCTGTTGGAATTGTGTGAGGGGATTGAACAGCCTAAAGATCTATTTTAGAAATTATTAGCAAGCACTTCCCCACAGCAACAAAACAAAAATCTTAAACCAGCATTAGGATATGCTATAGTGGAGTTGTGTCAACTCTTCTAGTATAGTCTATGCTAATTGAGTAGGAATGCTAATAACAGCATGTTATGCTAATTCTGGTTTACACCAGCTGGTTGAGACATCCTTAACATTTTGTTTTAAGTTATTAAGTTAAAAAAGATAAATTTTTCACTTCATACTGTTGTAAACGGCCTCGGGTATGCTATTACATTTTGACCAGCTACATTAGCAAAACAATACACTAAAAATGTGAACACAGCAAAACAAAATTTGTAACCATTTAAATACATTTTTCAATGAAGCAAACCCACAACCACTTTAGCAAATCCCAAGCATTTGTATATAAGATAGCAAGATTAGCATGGAAGCCACTGATGGGTAAATGTAGAACATGGTATATTAACATTGCACGTCTAAAGGATGTATCTATAAATGTTTTTAGAGTTCCCGTGGTGTCAGTGCCAGGCTGCCAGCTCATAGGGTTACAGTAATATGATTATGTGGATTATGACAGCAACACCGAGCGGGTCCTCGGCTGTATTTTATCCTCTCTTTTGGGGGAAGTGTTAATTGGTTCAGAGGCTTTGAAGTGACTGCTGGAAGCCGTGTGGGGGAGGGCAGCTAAAATGGTGCATATTTTCTGGGCTTTTTTGGCCTTGGAAAGACTCAGATCGACAAAAAGATCCCACTTTGACTTCAAGGCCAGAGCGCTGATGATTTCCTTTCTCATGGTTCATGTGTCTCAAATAAGATTACAAAGAGATGAATGTGAACAAGCTATATGTTTGAAAATGTACATTTCACTAGAGGTGTTTTACATTACAAGTCATCAGTATGGAGAAGTTTCTTTTGTGGTTTTGTGCAGAAGAATGTGGAACAATAATTTCTTGGCAAAGTAATATGATACAAAAACATTGCAGTTATTTGTAAACCGTGAAAAGGAATCAATTTTTTGATAATGTAAAAAAAATTCACCTATCAAATATCTGGACAGTTTGCCAGGTCATTGCAAGGCTACGCTCACTCACTCCTTTAGTCAATTTAAAGTAATTAATCTACACAAAATATACTAACGTGAATATGTGAAGACCATGCCCTTAGAAAGATACTTCAAACAAGGCCATTCTTTTCAAATGGTGCGCAAAAAAATGTTCTCCCCTTGAAGTCCTTGTCTCATCCAGGGGCCTGTACTATGACGCTAGATAAGTTTAGAATTAACCAATCCTGGGTTTTGGGTAGTATAAAAGTACAAAGCAAACATTTTAATGTCCAACGCTCATTGTTTCAAAGTCATTTCGCGAGTCATGGTCCAATGGAAAAGGAAATCTAGATGATAAGTTTTACGTCCTCGGAAGGTCATTCGTACCTGTCTTTCGTACCTCCATTAATGGACCTTTTTCTGACGTGAGAAGGAACTAAACCAAAAAAACGGACTGCTGCATGATGTGGGTTAGTAGATACCTTCACAAAACAGCTGTGCTGACGGCGCCAGTTATGTGTCAACGTTTTAGCATGGTGTTGCGTTTCTTTTACCGTTTTGTTCCACCTGCAAAGTCATTATGGCAAAACAACCAATCACCTGTAATCACTCTGGTCACAAAATTTGGGTCACTTTCTCATTTTTAAAGTCTCGGCTCAAATTCAGTCAAAATGTTTTTTTGATCCTGTGCGAGAAGACGAGCTTAGCAGAAACACGTTTCCTTTAATTCCCAGTCTCAGTCAAAACTGAAGATAAAACAGATTTTCTGTCAGTTACTGGAACCCGATAGACTTTATTGTAGGTTTCAGTACCTCATGAAGATGTTCCAAAATTCAAACAGTCTGAAATAGGAGCATAAAACAGCAGAAAATGGGACATCACATGTTGCCACTAGTTGGCACTATAATTTGAACTGTAGGACTGTAAAAAAAAATATGTAGAACGTGAAACCACCAACTGCCATTAGGCTAAATTGAGGCAATTGTGAGTATGATATGGGCACCGCCATGACAGTCAGAGAGAGGGTGCATATGTGAACACTTCTGACCGACATGGTTTCAGAGCTCCGCCTCGAAGTCTGACTCGCACAAGCCCCTCTCACACAGCCTATTATACACAACTTATTTTGTTAATGTAAATACCGGTAAGTATTTGTGATTGTCTTAATATGATTATTGGCACCGTAAAGGATCTTTCTCACAGCATTATGTCACCTCAATTCAGTGTAGCTGTCAGTCATATGGGCCTCCCTAGTTTTCTAAGCCACAAAAAAAACTTTTATACTCTATAGATAACTTTCAAAAATCATTAAAACCATTTGTGTAAATGTACTTTCTGAGGAAATAATTTTTTAAGTTTGGCTTGTTGCCATAGGTGGAAATCATTCTGCCATGTGGAGGCGATCGCCATGGTTTGGCTTCATTTCGCCAGCCATGTAAGACACACTTGAGTCAGACATGGACTCTTGGCACACAAGTTAGTAACAATTTCCATTTTTGAATGTACAAATATTCAGAGGCCAGACTGGTTCAGTAAAAGGGGTGCTAAGATAAAGTTTGATCCCCTAAAAATGACCACAACTGCCGCTAGACAAAATTAAACAAGCAACGTAAATGTACAAGTTTCTTTTTGATGCATCATGCTAAAGTTACGGTCACTGTTAGCAGCAACTCCATAAATGTGAGAAAAGGGAATTGCTCCGATTTGGGGTCACCAACAGCCCAGAATCGCAAGCAAATCTGCGATTTACACAATCCGAAAGTCACAGGCTGGTTGTGAGATATTTGGCATGCTAAACATAGACGGCAATCACAATGGATTTGGATCCAAGAATTGAGTAAAAACTTGCATGTTCACTTTTTTGGACAATCCTGGTCTTGCACACATGACGTCGTAAAATCACTTCTCCGGAGTATTTGGTGGCAAGGCGTGGTTTGCAGACATGGACAAAGTTGTAGCTTGGCAGCATCTTTGACTGAGCTTTATGCTAAACAAGTAACCAAACTGGCCACACCGAAAGAAAAAATCTTGCAATTTTATTTTGCATAAAAAGTCAGCTAATTATATCACAACAAAACCTGATAAAAGCAGAAACAAATCTAAACTTTTCCAGGAATGAAGATGCAACTGAAATACAAGCCAATGGGCATTTACAGTGGCAAAAATTGAAACAACTATTGGCATTTTATGTGCTAGCAAGACTGCATTTACACAGTGCAAAATAACAAAGAATGAGTATCATACACAAGATACGACCAAGGACATTTAAACCTGGTTTGAGCAGGTTTGAAAATGGAGAAACAATCTTTGAGATTGTACGTTAAAATAAGTTGTTTTCAAAGTAGGCAACACCGAAATAGCTTCCTGTGCACTTTTTGCACACTTAATTAATCACAAGCAAAATTATGCTTTTCAATGGGATTCCAACAAACACAAGTTTAGTTAGAGATTTACAGCGTACACACATATAGATATATTTTAAGACATATTCCAACGCAGAAGGAGACTAGAATATACACGAGTTAAAATGCGTCCATGTCATCTCTGCAAATCTTTACGAAAACGTTCTTTGAATGCAAAAAAAAAAAAGAAGTGAGAAATCCCCTTACGTTTCAGATAAAGCAATAAATACGAGGCTTTCTCTTGGCTAGCAGAAAGAAGGGGCTCCAGCCGGGGGAAACTTAAAGCTAGTTTAAGGCATCATCCCTGTC
Source organism: Danionella cerebrum (assembly GCA_007224835.1). Taxonomy (NCBI): domain Eukaryota; kingdom Metazoa; phylum Chordata; class Actinopteri; order Cypriniformes; family Danionidae; genus Danionella; species Danionella cerebrum. The sequence continues at coordinate 345,284 of SRMA01027097.1, read as the reverse complement.
AGCCAAAGAAAGCGTAATCACCCCGAAAGAAGAAAAAGTACAAAATGAAAAATGGCATTCATAGCAACATCAAATATCGACAAAAAAGAGACAATTTTACAAATTCACAAGCGCTGTCTCTTGCAGATTGAATCAAGATTGTTCACCACTTCTGCTCACATGCCTGTGTCAGAAAAATCCACTGCGGAGAGATAAAATCTGCAGAGTGGAAAAGAAACATTCAGCTGTTTGTTTTTTAAAGTGTTGTTAGAAAAGCGAGGGATGGTGTTACTGCTAGCTCTCAAGAGTTGGATGGGTTCGGGAGGTCGAAGACGATGGGGGGGTTTGTGGGTTGAAAGCTGACCGTACAAGTTGAGGCGTTGATGAAGCTTGTGTACCCGTCTGTCATGATGCCATAGCCTACAGGAAACGCAAAGAAATAGATATTACGGGTTGGAAATCTGCAACCATTTATCAGATGTGGCCTGCAGAAAACGTTTTTTGGCTGGCAGCATTTTTTTTATTATTAGGGGTGCTCCAATAAGAACCAATAAAGCAATCACCATTCAGCAAAGTCCTGCTCACTGCCGATTACAGAGGTTAACCCTTCGAAGTGCCCGTGCTAATCACAACGGCTGTTTTGAATTAAGTAGGGTGATTGTTTCATTTCAATTTCAAATATTATGCGTAGGTTTCAAAAAGCTTATTAGCGTTGATATTTCTGTTTTTAAACAAACATTACTACAGTTATGCATGGTTATTCACAATAAAATGTTTCATTTTACAGACCCCAAAAAGGTACCATTATTGCCAGTGGTGAATAGAAGGGATAACCGCCGGAAGTACATGACCTGTGATATGGCTTGCGTTTTTCAAAGTTCTGGTACAAAAACAAGCACAATGCAATAGGTGTGTAACGGTTCACGGTATGTATTGAACCGTTTCGGTACGGCCTGTTCGGTTCGGGACACTTGCATACCGTTTCGGTATTCGGTATTTTTATTAAATGATATAAATGCATTATTAGCGCGATATTAAGCGCAGCGGAACAATGTTCCTAGGCGAGTTTCCGCACGGACGCTATTGACTGACGAGCGCGAGAGAATGGAATATCAAAAGTGAAAGAGAAGCCAGAGCTTGAAGACCCTCTCACTTCACTACGGTCTCGTGTTTGAGAACACTTTCGCTTCTCTGTTAAAATACATAACGGGGATAGACGAGTGGATAAATGTAAAGTTGTTTCAGATTTTTTTTTTTATGATTTTTTTTTTCTCAAGACTTGTTTTATTTTTGTTATAGAACATGAAATCAATTTTTTTGCAGCAAAAAAAAGGATAATTTATTACCCGGAATTGCACTTTTTTGTACAATTACAGAATTGTTGTGGAATCATTATGTAACGTAATGAAAAATATTTGTAAAAAAAGAAGCTGGTGTTGTACTACAAAATGTATATAAAATTATAAACAAACATTTATTTTGTATTAACGCAACCGCTCTCAGGAATCTAAATCAGCTTATTAACCACACATCATCATTGGCTAGGAAATCATTATGGTAATGGAATACACATTCTCTCCGTATTCGTCCATTTGTCACCAAGTAAGCCCAACAGTCACATTTAAGAAGGAACTTTTTATAAACGAGGCCCCTGGACTGCAATCGTTGTTTTTTTACCTGGGGGGACCTTCTTTTGGATCTTTTCAAGTAAAGAACGCCTGTCCTGTGAGTCAAATATGCATCAAACCATACTGAGGAATGGTGTGCTAGAACTATTTGTATACCCGGGTTATTTATTGGATACCATAAACATTTTTATATTATTTGAGTTACGCTGTTTGTGGTACATTTGTTGAAATTGAGAAATTGTTTAAAACAGCTTTTGATTGCATTATTACAACATTATTTAATATTTTTTCAACGGACTGTTTGATATTCAAACAGAAATGGCATTAAAACAGATTCCAGCTTGATATTTCGTATTAACAGGTCAAACGTCAACCTGGCTTTCTGGGTGCTACACCCTGATAGATCAACAATTCCACTTTATTGTTAAATACAAAATGATTTTGGCTTTATATAACAATATAAACTTACAATATAAGTTCAAAGTCAATTTACACACCACAACTAATCACGCAATTATCAAAAATATATGTAGCATGCAACAATACCAGCACTCATGCATTTCTTTGTTAAATGGTAAATTTTGTGTAGTTTATTATATAATAGTCTGTATTATATAATAGTCTGTTTAGTTCAAATTCAATGGAGTGCTCTCGATGTTTTCCTTGTTTTTATACCTTCATGAATTCCCCCAAAGACATGCAGTTTGGGCCGAACTCTCCTCTGCACAGTGTTCAACAGCTCAACGCAGCCCACCCTCTGCAACTCCTTCGGCACCCAGTCTCTGAAACCTACACACATGTGGACAGTCATTTTAGCCCATAATGCTCTCAAAACAAACATTTTTTATTTCATTTTATTCATTCAGTATGCAGACACTTTTATCCAAAGCATTTTACAGACTCATAGGTTTGAATATCATTCATTAATTTGTGTTTCATATAATTCAATAACTGAAAATGAATTGACTGTTTCTCACAAAATTATGTCCCCAATCTTAAATTACAATATATAGCATTTAATAAACGGTTTATATATATGATCTAAACCTTTGAAACCAATGTAAATTATCACTAAACTTATGACCCAAATGTAACTTTTAAGCATTTATTTACTGTATTTATTTGACATATTTTCAATTTTCATAATTTATAAAAAATAAAAATAATCAAGTGCAACAAATAATGTACAATGAATGACAGGTAAAGGAGTTGAATTTAAAAATCGCTGGTTAAATCTTAAAAAATTTGGTGAATCACTTTAAAATGTAACATTTTATTTTATTTTGTGACTATTTAAGTCACTAAACCTTTAAATGACAGTGAATATTTTCTTCCTGTATAATGAGTGTGCAAATCTCAGAGAAACTGTCTAAAACAGTAGTGCTTCAAGGAAGAAATGTTGGAAAAAGTATTTTTTTGAAGACCGTAAATCCAAGTATAAATAATACTATAGATTTCTGTTGATTGAATGTCTGCTTTAATTAAGGCATTTTACCTTAAATTAATGTTTTTAATTTTTTGACTATGACCAAGTTAATATCCTATGTCTTTATTATTTATATCCATCATTCTATTTGGGAAACAATTGTACGTAAGATTCATGTATTAAAAACAAATTTATATAAACGATAAACTAGACCCTTCAAAAGGCACAAAATGTTCCTTGTATTTCTTAAGAGTTAAACCAAATGAACTAAAAATTCTTCTTATTTTAAGTTCGTGATTTTCATTTGAACAATTATGCTAAAATGTATTGAGTAATTTTGGGGTCATTTCTATTTTCCCCAAAATATAACAAAAATATCATTTTACTAATTACATTCTTGTTAGAAATTTAATAGGTTTAATGGGCTTTTCTGGTAACATTTTTTTGTTGTGAAACTAATAAACAATTGAACGAATGATGAATGTATTAAAAAATTACAATTATTAATAAATTAAAGATTCTGGGTATTTGCATTTTTGCATTAGCAAATGTATTAGTTAAAAAAAAAAAAAAGTCTGTTCTGCTTAAGTAAAACTTATGCCTCCATAGCTTTCTATGACATCATCCACATCAACGATCCTCTCCATTTCACAAAAATTCAGGAGAGAGACTGTAACAATGGTATGTCTATCTCTCTGTGTGTTATGACTGAGCTCACCGAGGGGCGGGCCATGGGTCATGAGGATATCGATGCCCTCCGGTATGAGGTTCCACTTGTCCAGCAGGGACTGTCCTCGAGTCAGGTTAAAGCCCCAGCCGTTAAACCAAGGCGTCCTGCAGAAAGACACAGAAACACATTCAGAGGTGACACACATGCATCCAAACACACTGCGCTAGAAATGACAGCTGATGGCAGATGTGGAGAAGCAATCTCAAGCTGTCAAAGTGATCTTCTCCCGCTGGCTGTCTCCAGAGGAAGCTTCAAAGTGTGAAATGAGCAGGGCTTCACCGCAGGCTTCCATAATAAATGCAAATGCTAAAGAATGCAGATCTCTCAGAGCAAACATCCTCTATATTTGGACTTGCACATCTTTCGGTTGGGGAAAACTCATTTTTCCACCAGTGCATTTGGAATCGTAGAAGATCAGACCCTTTTGTTTTGTTTACACACCAACATAAACCAGTCTTTGTGTTACAGGAGCTTTTCTGAAGATAGGTATTCAAGGCTTACAGGATATTTTTGTTTTAAAGCTTTCTGAATGTTTCTTTGGGTGACAAACAATATATTATGTAGGAAATGACCTAAACTTTAAGACAATAACAGTCCACTTTATGGATCTTACATTAACTTTTATGCCATCAGCAGATTGTTTTAACCCAAAGGGTCTTACTGTTTTAGAAAAACAAGCAGGATGTCACAAAAGGTTCTTTTCCACCTGATCTTTTCAGTTCAGTCTTGCTTTTCCACTGGCTTTAGTGTCCCTTCAGAGTGAGTATGTTACAAAAACATACAGTAGGTTTGGGTCACTTCTGTAATGATCACATTGGACTCATGCAGTTCTTTGGCCTCTTTGAAGCTTTTCACATGGTTAACCATGAGATCCTAGTGTCCACATTGGCAAATTCAGTCCTAATTCACAGCCGGGTCCTTCAAAGGTGGACAAAGCTACCAAGTGTCCAAGAATTCCACAAGGTTCGGTTCTTGGTCCTCTTATCTTCACTACCTACACCACTTCCCTGGGTCCTGTCATCAACAGATATAGCTTCTCTTACCATTGTTGACATTCAACTCCAACTCTTTTTTTCCTGATACCTTCACAGTTTTGACCCGCATTACAGATGACATCTCAAGATCTGAACGAGATGGAGCTGCTGGACCTCAACAATCTCCCCTCTACCTCAGTGTGGAACCTAACATTCAAAGAGCACATCACTAAAATAACTTATTCAGGTAGATTTGCTCTGTTTTACATCAGAAAGATCATACACCTCCTGACAGAGCATTCAACTCAACTTCTAGTTCAAGCACTGATCATTTCAAGACTCTGCTACTGCAATGCTCTCCTCGCCGGACTTCTTCCTGTGCAGTTAGTCCCCTTCAAATGACACATAACTCATTAGCTCTACTAGTTCTCATGGAACCCATCTCCATTGCTTCCCATGATAAGTTTATCTTCGGTTCCTTCCTTCCATCACAAGCTCTCAACCCAACATCTCAACCAGAGCCTTGAGTTCAGAAAATGAACAGCGTTTGGTGGTTTGGCAGGCAGAAAATCCCTCATGAGAACTTTCTCATCCACTGTTCCTGGCTGCTGGAATACTCTTCCAGACCCAATCGAAGAACAGAGATTCACAACTTCTAAAACACAATGAAAATATATTCTTTTCCAAGAGAATTTAAATGCATTTTAAACCTTTCTTCTAAAGCGCTAAATTGCTTCTGGAATCAGCTAGAATCTCGTCTCTGAGAACATCTTATGACTAACTGACCTAGTTACAAACTGCTTAGGTTTTTCCCCACATCTCTGATTGTAATTTGGTTGAGGAACCTCATTAAAACAGGTTCCACAAATGATTGAACTGAAGACTGTGCCAAACTAAGGAGGACTGTATGGTTCCATAAAAAAAAGCATCAATTAACTAAAATAAAACAAAATTAAATGGAACTTAAAATTCTAACTTATTATTACAGAATAACTTTAGTGCATGGAAGGAATCATTTGTCTCCTTTCACATTCTATTTCAAATAAATTGAATAGGACTGACAACCTTTTGTGGTACAAATGATCATTTTTAAATCCCAAAGCTGTTGTCTATTTTACAGACCATAAGATGCCAAAGAGAAAGAGAGAGGAATCGACTGAAGGACAGTGAGAGAGTGAGGGATCTAGGGAGGCTGCTGGTGTAATTTATTTGACTCATTTCACTGCAATATGTCCAGTATTGAGTTTGACCGGGGGGAAATCAGGCCCCAAAAACATCAATAGTGTTTGTTGCAGTCAGACAGCGGCACAGCGACAGCAACCAATGATTATTGAGTGGCGGTCGAGCAAATGGGAAACTTGACGCATATAAAAGCCTCAATCTCGACCCACAGGATGAAAAGAATTTGTTATTTAGTCTTAAAGAGACTAAAGGATACCCCAAAAGAAAAGTACCCAAATTCATAACATTCTTATTTGCTCCAGAAACTGCAGCAAAACAATAAGTGTGGATCTATTTCATGCAAATATTATAGGGCTTTAAAAATGGGGATATGTTTATTCTTTATGTATAGTGTTTTGTTGACAATATTTACAAATCTCTATGCTGGGATGGTTAACATAGCTGATGTCATAAAAAATGGTAAACATTGCGTATAATTGATAATAATGTTATTAAGTTCCGCTAAAATATGTGCTGGTGTGTCTCTGTGACTCGTGAAATGACGTGCTTCCTGTGGGGGGGACCCCTTATAGGCAGTCTCCCCTAACCTAAAGGTCTTTTTTCTTCTGGATATGTAACGCAACAGGACTGAAACGCCTCCTGGCCTCGAGGTGACTGACATACTTTTCTGATTATCCTAATGCATTAATAAACCTGTTTCCTTTCTGTTCATACAATCCCGTCTCTTGAGTCTTAAATACTAACGCTATAATGTATTAATTCGATAACACTGATAAGATTGCTATGTCACAATATATTAGTCAGTATTGGTCCCTGTAGCATTGGATCTGTTAACAAATCGAAGTTGGTGATTGTAGCGATGTTTCACATTGGACATAGTCGTTACCAAAATTGACATTGCCCAAGCCTAGCGCCGTTAACTACACAGTATCAGTTACAAGAAGCAAGAAGTTATCGCTTATTGTTATCGGTTGTAAAAAACATCAAACCCACGGCTCGTGAGAAGTTTGGCCCTCTTTAACTGCCCTACTGCGGCTCTGCCGTCTTGCGCATGCTCCATGTTTACAATTGTAACTTTATTTTCAAATTTCACACATTCATTATTAAATTTTTTTTGTTTGAAACCAAACCCCAATCTCATCAGGCGTCAAAACCCATGTTTCCACCAAAAATGAAAGTTAAATGTATGCGCTAAACTGGAATAATGCAAAAAAATATTCACAAATAAAGCACCGGTAAAGCAAAATCATCCCTTCCTGATAAACTGGCACCAAATATCAAAAGAAAAATGGAAGTTGCTGCGTTTGGAGAAGGCCTTTTTTTCGTATATAATAACTTACTTGCATCTTAGAACACATAGACAAAATGCAATCATTTTATCTTGCTTTTGGAGGCGGGAGACTGCTCTTTGGGAACGCAGTGAGTGAAAACACTTCTGGGAGCTGTTAATCCCAAACCACTTTGATAACAGACTTTAGCTAAAGAATTTTAGAATGACCTAAGACCTGAACATTTCAGATGTTGCGCAATGAAATTGGCCGATTGGTTAGTCCATTAATGCTGCCCCGTTAAAATCACATAACTTTTTTTTGATGCACCTTCTGGGATTTATTTGGTTAATGCACTTCCATTGTAGTTTATGCACATTTTCAAAATGTATGCCATCTTGTCGTTTTCATCCAGTCATTTTTTTATGAGGTACACCACAAAATGTGCATAACTATAGGTGGATGGAAAATCAACTAATATCTAATGCATCTGACCATCGGATCTAGAGCAGCACTACCTTAATGGAGTGAATTTCGTATTAATAACCAGATGAGCGAAGAACATTTTAATCTGAATTTATTTTGAGGAAACCCCAATTACATCACAAAAACTATACAGGTATATATATTTTTTCAACTTTTAGTCCAAAACGCCCAGGTCTACTCAAGAGTTGTTTCAATTCAAGTGAATTGTCATGAAAACCCTGTGGAAACCAGGACTGTAAAGCTGAGAGCGCTGAATCTAGTTTCATCTCAGTGCAGAGGATAAGCAGATATGAGTCTTAAGGGAAGTGCGACTCTTAAACAGCTCTGACTTGACATAACTCATGGCCAACCAGGCCACTCTCTGCTGCGGCAGCAATTTGTCACAGGCGTTGCAAAAAATGGAGCTTTTGTACAAAAAAAAAAAAAAAAAAAAACTATAATATTGTCTATTAAAACAGGAAAGAGGCCACAAGATCACAGTGGAGAACAAGTTTGGCATTAATCCAACCTACATTTCATGACCTAGCAAAGCATCTTCCCCAATAAATAAAGCGTCCAGAAAACACAACCTTCCTTCATAGCGTGTGGCACATGGTAGGAATGTTAAGGTACAGACGCTGGAAGATCTGACGACACAATGGCCTCATTGTTAGTGTCCGTGAATGAAATACACCTTCCAAGCGAGTGCATTTGTTAACCTCCATAAAGATTAATGACATCCCGGTCATATAAAGGAAAGCTTGTTTCCTCTATGGACCTGAGCACATAGGTCTTATTATACTGTACAGATGTATGAAGCTGTGCATGCGTGTGTGTGTGTTAAGGGGGAGATCGAGATCCGGCTACACCAACGCTCAAGATTAGATAGTACTCTCACTGTTCAACCATCTGCACAATATCAAGAGAGAAAAAAAAAAGTGTGGGCAGATTTGACACATAGAGATGAATGTTTATGTTTTTTGCTCACTTGGCTGAATCTTGTAGAAGTTTTAGTTGAAACTAAGTTTGACTCTCTATTCAGGATTTAATTACAAATACTATTTTTTTTTTACTTGATCACAATTGTACATCACCAAATAGCCACAAATGTAAAAATGAATTTCACACTACCACCAAAAATAATAAACATTCAGAAACCAAACCCCTCCCATTCCTAAACCATCATTAGATTTCCAAGTTTTAAACTAAAAAGCTGTGACCTCCTAAAGGAACTTACAAAAACAATAAACAAAAATTTTAATCTTGCTAAAAAAATACATGTAGGGTTCAAAGCAGTGGTCAAAACAGCTCTGTCCATAATCCGATCAGCAGAAGAAACTCTGTTATCAAAGCTCTGAGTAGATAGATGTCTTTGACGTCCTCCAGGACACGTAATGCACCACTTCTCCTATATATCCATCGTGTAGCCAGTTGCGAACGTTCCCGCAGGACGGGCGGATTGCCCGAGCCCAATCAAAAAGATGGGGTCAACTGCATCCAGAGACCAGTTGATCAGATCCATAGTTGCTTTACTGGGAAACCAGGGCATCTCTCTCACAGAAAGACGGAAGACGAGTACCAGCAGGGAAGATAAGTGAGGGAGAGAGAGAGAAAGACTGCCTCCATCAAGAGCCAAACGAGAATCTGTTTAATAAAACCAATATTGCCAACCAACTGCATCTATTGAGAACAAACTTCATTTTGATTGGTTTGTTGAATAATTTCATTCATATATGGCCTCCCGGATATTATAACTAACTTTATTATGTGGAAGTTGGCAAGTGACGATGGACTAAATGGGATAGTCTATAGTCAGCCATACGTAGACTTTTTTCATCTACAATTGCGGTAGTGCCGGGTTGTTCTTTGCCCCCAAGTTGCACAGTTGAACATATAGCTGACACAAGGCTAAGTTGAACCTATGGCTGGTTATTGATTACTTACTACTATTGAGAATCAAGCTGAAGCGTGATGTATCCAACAATCAAATTCCCCCTACCTCAAATCATGAGGCTGAGTATTTCCACGATCTAATCACTAGCCACGATCTAATTCTGATTTTCACTGACAGCACATCTCAAAGCATTCTTTTTCCTTATAAAATGTACACTGTTGGACTGAGTATTAGTAGCTCCAGCTGTCAGGCAGCAGGACTTTACACACCGAGCAATGCAAAGGTCAGAGGCCTGCGAATATAATAGACAAAACAAACAGAGAGAGAGAAGGCAAACCCAATAACATTAAACTCTCAATCCACAGTGTTGCTCTGACCCACACTGAGCAAAATCACACTCTTCCCGTTTGTTGACCTCGTCCAACATTACAAAGGAACGTCCACAGAGCTTATGAACACAAACACTACACCACTCTCAGCTTGAGCTGTGTGCTTGAGCTGGTTATACTATTAAAACTCCACCAGGGTTTGAGGTTTGTCTTGGTCTATGAACAGCAAAATTTAAATCACGTCTGTCGCCAGAAAAAGAAAATATGTGCATGTTTTATCAGTGAAATGTATCTCCTGTATCCGTAAAGAATTTAAAGCAACCGTTAACCCTTCATTATCCTATTCGGCACATGGATATTAAAAAGAAATGATTTCACGACTTTATGTCTTAGATTATATATTTGCAAATGTCTCAGAATGACCTCGTGGTCTCAGTCAGGACTACACAATTATAGGGAAGTTTGTGTCCAAAATGGGTGTCACCGATACCCTCCACAAAGAGGGTGAGCCGCAACGTTCATAAGTAAAGGTGGTCGACAGAGTGTTCTATACAAGCCTCAATTTGTAAAACAGTTGCAGTATTGACATTATTCTCTTCTCAATTCTGGTTGAAAATTCTAAAGTTAGGTTAGGATTAGAAACAAACGCAAGCTAGCTGTTGCCATAAAACGGGAGTAAAAAATATTCGCACTTGTTAAAAAACACAAACAATGAACCAGTCTGTCTAAAGGTGAAGATACATATCATATTGTGGATCATCGTATTGCCAAGAGCAGAGTGTATCATTTGTACAAGTTTGGAAGTCTATTTGTACAATACACTTCCATTTTCCATTTCAAAATTATTTTGCTACATATATGATTCCATAAAAGTAAACCGTACCAAGACATGACTTGCTAAACAAATCTATACTACAGACACTAAAAGCATCATTATAGAAAATGTGAAGAGGCCAAGAGAATCAACTCGAAACTGTGAAAGGAAGAAACTAATCGATGCAGAGGAAGACAGAAAGGAAGAAGGGGAAAAAGAGAGCAGAATGTGAGAGATCATGTGACAGTGATCCAGCACAGAGCAGCTTGGTGCAGTCTCTGGAGAGACGTACAGTGACCGGTCCATTCATCTGCCGCACACAGGTCACCTAAACAGCGGCCTAATTGATTCGCCTGTCACACGCGATGAAGCCTCGGATGTTAATAGGGGTTTTATTTGTCCCGAGAGGGGGGCCGACACGACTGCCACAGGACTGTATATTTATCAATCCCCCAACAGGTCCAATGCCCCATTTCAAAGTGCCCATCTCCAGTATATCAACAGCAGAGATGGCTCCGTAATGATGATCAATGCTTCAAACCCTGATAAATGACCCCTTGACTCAAGACCAATCGCAGTTTAACTTAAGGGGCGGTAATAGAGGGTTTGTCCCTGTTTGGGACACTGATAATGACCTGTGTTGGATTATAATGGATGGATGTGGATAACGGGTGAAAGAGTGAGTTCATAGGGCTCCTGGAGAAGAACAGCTTAAATACGGATGCAGGAAAACTTCGCTGGGAGAAAAAAAAGGCAAGAACATCATAAAACAATAGTTTAGAATTAATTCCAGCAAAGAATAGTATTGCTCACATTTACTTAAAAGTAAAAATGTAATATTACCTTTTTGTTGTTGTTTTAAGGATGCATTGCATTACAGCGAACCCTTGTTTATCACAGGGGTTATGGTCCAAAAAGAACAGGCCAAAACCATGAAGTAGATATAATACTGTACTATAGAAACTATTATAGACATAGCTTTTAGATAACTATGATAATTTTAATAATGAATCTGAGGTTTGACACATTGTGACTCATGTGCATTTTCCAGTACCTCTGACCGTGCCTTTAGTCCTGACTCCACTCTACTTTTCAAAGAGAAGATCATAGTTATGGAATGAACTGAAAATGAATTTATTCTGTACTAACCCCCTACAGCCGCAGAGATTTCGGCCAAAGTTTGGATCTTCCTCCACAATTTTGCACTTCTGGAAGTGCCTTTATCAATCCAGAATGCTTTGTCAACATTCTGATTAATTAACAAAATATTGGAAAAACAGGCAAAAAATTTTTTCCAGAGGTTATAGTTCCTTGTTTTTTTGCAGGTTTGTGTCATGAGGGCTCCTCTCCTCTGGCGTTTAAATGAATTAATAAGATGTGAATGAATGTGGACAGAAATGAGGAGCTTTTCCAGAACATAGAAATATCAGAAAACAGAAGACCGTCTCTCTCTCTATCTGCTAGTAATTCTCTTTCTCTCGTTCTCTGTCGCAAATCTGTTTTGCTGCACTTGGATAGTGTGCTTTTTAAGGTGATGTCCCACAGCCAATCAGGATTCAGAAAACAATGCACTGTAAAAAAAGCATTAAAACAAGTTTATATGATATGTTCAGGTAGGTATTCTTCCTATTCTTCTCACTCTTGAAGCTTTTCCTCTGTCCGTTCTCAATCTCTCATTCACTACCTTTCCTTTTAAGACCGCCTTGTCCTGATGTAATTGATGTAAACTGGTCCATGGGAAAAATAACTAATAAATAACTACATACATTCACTGCTTCAATCCAGAGGAGGAAACACCACACCAGGTGTTCACTTCCCTGGAGATAACAAAACTGTCCAACTCAAACAAAGCATCTACTCCCCCATGATGTGGCTTTTGAACAGGACAGGACAAACCATGGTATAGTGAGGGTTCAGTGTATAAGCATATTGGATAGTTTATTTCTATTAGACAATTAAAATATCTTGACATTTTCATATTTATCACCTCTACTTTTTCCTCTTGTTCTAGTGAGACAGTCGCAATTCCCTCCTAAATCTTTGTAAATGGTAGGGATAGATTCATTTTGAGCACCCAAAAGAAATCCCAAAAGATTACACAAATATATTTAATATGTAATACATTTTTAATTAATACAAATAGAACTTCATGCATACTCTTGTTAAAGGCAAAAAGAATAACATGGTAGAAATCTCTGAAAAGAACATTTTGGATGATATGAACCCTATAAGCAGCTGTGGAAGGCACCAACAAAAAATTGCTTCAGATCATATTTGAGGGTCCTATAAGTAAATCTCAGTTTTCTACATATAGGCCATAAACCATCCAATAATATTTCACTGCACATAAAGTATGCCTCAGATCTTTCGCAATTGGAATAAATGCACAAACCACAACCCCAACCCACCATGCACCTCTCTTGCATGCTCTATCTCAGGTGCAATAGCACTGGACAGATAATGTAGCAAGTGTTTAAACTGAAGCCAATGAAGGTCTGACATTTTTAAGAAAACTTAATTAGCAGTTATATTTGGCTCTGGACCATTTAAAATGTGAACTCCATTTGGGGTGGGTCTGCAGTGCAAAATCGCTAATACTACCAAACCCAGAATGCTCCACTGGACTGGGGATGAACCCACAAAGCATAACTTCAAAAGTGGCTAACGAATACAAAATAAGACATTAAGAATTGAAACCCAGCTTTTTGTATATAAGGGAAATTTTTCAGGAATATCTAGGAGGAAAATCTAAAAATGCCTCAGTCAAAACTTGATCGTCAAAAATGAACACTAACACTCAATGTAATTATTCTCCTCATCACCTCAATAATCACAGACAAATACAACTCAGATAACAACATATACAAACTCCCATGCTCACACAGACACACTCAACAGACAACCACACACTCTTTCACACACACACACGTCTGCTTCCCCATGAGAGCCCCTCCTGCAGAGCGCCATGAAGGATTAAAGCAGGCATCAAAGGGCACGGTGCGGCAGTGAAATATTCAGCAGTCACTGCGGGAAGCGCTAGCTCACACACATACAGAGAGAAGTCAAAGCCTGGGGATTCAGCAGCTCAAGTCAGCTCAGAGAGAGTGTCAGACACACATTAAATATTGAAGCAGCTCAACAGGACTGGAAATGACTCCATGTGCCACACTAAGATAGGATATGCTAAGAAAACACAAATGAGAGCCCAAATGTCTCCAACTCCAAAAACATTCAGGAGGAATCTATTGATTGTATATCGAACAAGCTGGTATCATATGATCTGGTCTAAATCATACCATGACTCATTTGGCCATGGTCCAGTTGGAGTTCACTCATATCAGTATAGGTCCTCAACCTACCGTTTTTGATGCAAGTGCTCAAACTACAACCATGCCATGTACCATTTTAAATGCCTATTGTTCCACATATGGATCTTTACCCACTGTTCTTTACTTCCCACCATGTGAATTGTGGCATCAGACTGGTGTTACCTTGTGACATCCCGTCCTATTTCAGAGGATGCATAGTTAATATCGCATGACATCCTGATACACAAACATCACGGCTTAACTATTTCAACAGTTTGTAGATCATATATGCTTCTTCACCACTATGGCCTGATACACAGATTGCCTTACAGCAGAAACTGTCCAAATACGGTGGTCAATCTCCCGATCCAGAATTTCCTCACACATGAACAAATCCCAAGATACCAAAACGTCACTTGAGGCAGAATTACTCTACCAGTTAGGAGGGAGTATACCACTTTTACAACCACGTCCTTGGAGGTGACCAAGACTTTGCTGATGACAATCTTGAGGATTTACCCAAAATGTCCCCACTAGCCTACATGTGTTTTGTAAACCTAGCATGTGTCTGGTAACAGGCACGAAGAGAACACTTAAAACACACTGGAGAGATGTTTTGGGAGAGAGAACTTCAGGCATTGCTTCTAAGACTGCTCACCAAGTGACCTGGCCCCAGAAAACCACAAGAATAAGTAGAACAACTGTGTTCCATGTAGTATCTTGAGGAGGCTGCTTTGAGAGAATAGAATCCAAGGCCCTCTACTAAGGACTAAGTCTCAGTTTAACCAGAGCAGATCTTCGTTGTATTGAAACTGAGCATGTTGTTTTGTATAGCTATGTTCATTGTTTTGAGGACATCCTTTCTTTGCAAAATCAGGTGCTAAAGAAGGGACAGTTTGAGGACCGCAGGATTTTTTTATTGAGCCTGGGTCTATTGCAGGTATTACTGCCAGAAATGAGAATCATAAATCTGAGGCCATGGCTCTCATCAAGGATGACTAGTGCTCTACAAGTTGGAGGAGTGCTTCTGCTTCATGAGTCAGGTAAGGAAGCAGCCTGAAAATAATGCTCTAGTAATACGGCCAATTTACCTCTTGATTTGGATGCTGGATGATCTCTGGAGAAGAGGTGATTCTCTTCGACATTAAGAAGAACCAGTTGAGGTAATTCGGCCTATGGAAGCCTTCCCCTTTGGAGCAGTATTGATTATAGTTCTAACATTTTTTTATCTTTGTGTTGTTTATAGGATAATTCGTCCCTCTTTTATGATCAAAATTGCTGTTAAATTTTTTTTAAAATGAGCTAAGCAAATTCAGTTTTTTTCCCTTGCAAATTCCTAGAGGGCTGCCATCCATAACCGCCTCCTGTCCTTATTTTTTTTTTGTAACTTTGGGCAGGCGGCAGTAATCATTTCTTTTTCTTTAAGATTTATTGTAACAGTGGGGAACACAGCAATACGCCATTTGGATATCTTTTCTTTGCAGCGAAAATTTTTAATGTGCAATCAAAATGGATGCCTTCTGAAGCTGTAAACTAAACTCTATTTAGGGAATTTATTTCTATATTTGTTAAATAACCAGTTTAGATGCCAGTTAATGGCAATAAAATTTTAGAAAAATCATTAAAAAAAGAAGGCATGTAAATATTCTGCCATGCCCAGTGCAGATGAATATCTAGACTGGCCAGTGAGCCCATGTATGAGTGTGAACGCTTTGAGTGGACCAGGTTATGTAACAAAGAAGTGCTCTATCCCAATCTGTATGCTTCCTTCATGGCAGGTAAAAGGGCCTTGCGGAAAAGAAAATGAAGACATAAGCATTCACACATCAACGCGGGATGAGGAGACATTTGAAATATGGATCATTTCAGGAAGGCAAAAGGTAACGAGAGCCCCCTCTGATAGACAGATGGAAAGATGGCTAGCCCTTGTTCACACAGTGAAGCCCTTTCACACAAGTGCACATACAAAAGAGCCACAGAGACTCTGTGTTTTACTAGAGGAGGGCCAGAGGTGTGCTAGGGTTACCTGAACTGTCTAAGAACCGAGTGAAAAGGAATGTTGAGGAGATGTGGAGTTTTACGAACACTTGATATCACTTGTGCTTACAGTGTAGTATATGAAACCTTAGCCAGGTAATTTACAGTATAATTACCTCACAATACTAACTGCCTGAAGCAACGTGGAGTCAAGTGTCACGCCTCTCTTATGAACATGGATAATGCTTAAACACATGTTCCTCAGGAATATGCAGGAGATTGTAAAAAGGCTTACACAACTCTCGTATTTAGATGGACTGAGTTACACTAGTGTTTTTTTCTGGTATGCAGATCAAAAATGCATATTAAGTTCTGCAGGAAGAGCAGTATAATGGAATTACAACATGTGTTCGTTTACAGTAACTACTTTAAGTAATGTACCACCTCAGGGACAGAGTTGTGAGTAACCGTATAGAAATTTGTAGCTTTGTGAAAAAATTCTGTGAATAAATTTAAGAGCACTTTTGCAACTGTTGATAACTGCTGTGGTGCAACTGGTTTTTAATCTTGATAAAAACTGGAATGACTAGTTAAAAATAATGGATGATCACCAAAAAAACTCTAAAAAGCGAGTTATGTGCACCGGTTCGCAAATGGCTAAGCAAAGTAATTCCTAGTAAAGAGCAAAATCTTTACTCATATTACTATAATTCAGATCAGCCAGGATCGCAAGCATAAGTGGGAAGTCGAGAAGCAAACTATCCATTGGCCATATCCCAATCACTAGTGTCTGACCACAAAATTATGCTTCTGAATGCTCAAAATTCCCAGTTTCCCAAAGCTTTCCTCAAAGACTTAAAACTGCTATAGCTGCAATGGTTGAAATGACGTTTTATTAACAATGGGATATCACTAAAATCACACAGTAAAATAGGTTTGCTTTGTCATTTCAGATTAGCTTTTCGATATCTCTTTTGATCACGTGAGTAGGAAAGAAAAAACTGGAAAAAATAGCACAAGACCAATCCTTCCTTTTCTCCACATTTTTATCTAAAAACTCCCTGTGATCAGCCATACAACAGTATAAACCACTCGACATCCTTGATTTTTTCTATGTGTTGTTTGATTTCATCTCTGTCGTCATCTTCTTTTATCCTGCGTCTGTTGTACCACAAACGCCATCTTCAGGCAGGAAGCGTCCTTGCATCAATATTTCCTTGACCCAGACAAAGAGCACCCTGCTGAGAAGTCATCTGAAGAGTTATGTGAATCTCAATTCAGATCAATGTGTAGAGGCTTTAATGGAGATAACCAACAATTTGAGTTTGAAATCCCCCTTCTAAGGGATATTGAATTTACACCAATTTGACTGTGAAATTAGGGTGCAGAGTAAAAGTACTGCTTAGTCAACAACTCTGGAGCTGTACAACCTCGGCAGAAAAAAACTAAGAAAACATAGCACCACTACTACCAAGCAATGCTCAAAGGTACTATTGCAGTTAAGAAGCAGTTACCAAAAATGTCATGTTTCTCCAACACTTGTGCATATGTCTCCAACAGATACACTATGACAGAGCTCCGTCTAGCATGAGTTCCTGCAAAAACCCTAATGAAACCATTTAGAGAATGACCAGTAAACTAGTGAAAACACTAGTAAAATCCAATTCCGCCTAACATTCCAACATGATGTATTCCAAATATTTTTGAGTCTTGTGTCTTCTATGCACCCATTTCAAATACAATGTATTTGTTCTTCAAAGAAAAGACTGACAGAACTTAATAAAGAAAGTATCGCACAAGGATCTAAATCTTAACGATTTAATGAAGATCTTTAATCTGATATGAACATAAATCTTCACAAGCGAGTAACTAAAGGACTCTGGTTCATTCCTAAGGGAAGGATATTTTATTCCACGGATGGATATATTGCAGAAAGATGTTAGAAGGAGCCCAATGCAGATCCTGATTTTCATTCTCCTACTGTACGGCAAAAGATCAAACAGATGCGGATACAAAAAAGATTAGATAGAAAGATGAGAAAAAAGGGCAGCTCACAGCCTGTACCAATTAGCTGTTTGGCATCTGCTTCCCTTTATCGACCTGAGCTTGTGCTGTCTTCACCAAAACAACTAGAGTTACAACTCAGAACTGAATCAAAAACAGCAAACGATAAGTGAAAACCCTTTCTGAAACTAGGGATATATCGTGTTTTTAAAAGGTTTTAGCCTCAGATACATCTGGCTAGCATTTAGCACCTTGCATGTTCTGCAATAACTTTCAGGATAGATGTAACATTTTTAAACCCTGACCTTTGAAGTAGTCGAGAAAACAGTGGTCTATAAATATTCGGTTGAACACTACTGATTTTATTTGCTTTGTATTGTGAAAGGGGGTTGATTTATGATCATATAGTGATATTTACATTTAAAAACAATATTGTTTTAGAAAAAAAGTAACTTTTTTCAAGCTATTCCCGATGGGTTTCTTTGCACAGTTGGTTGAGGGTGGTAAACTGATTTTCAGAAGAGAATATACACTGATCAGCTGCAAATTATCCCCCCGTGCTTCTCTAAATTACATCAAGTGCTAAGTATTACTCAAAGAAGTGTCCAGCAGCTAATAACAACTTCCCCTCAGAGTTGAATTTGCAATCACCAGCCATTTCAACAGCACAGAGCTGAAAAAATGTCTGATGACAATAACTCTACATTTTGATGTATTAGCATAACAACTAAAAGCTAGCTCTAAAAGCTTTCGGGAAGTGAAAAAGGGAACTATGGAAGTGGACTTTAACCAAAACCACTTTAGAAATCATCAGCTACAATCCTTGGGAATGCTTTACTCTCCATTGAGTCTCCAGGAGAAGTGGCTGCTGGGAGAGAAGAGATTAGTATCTGTGGATGTGCTACAATTCTGACCTTATATTACTTGTAAAGAGTCTGGGCCAAAGGCTGTAGTAGTCAACAGGAAAACAGGGCAAGTGAATAAATGCCCATGTGAGTGAGAAGGAGAGTCAGGGTGATAAAGGCTATTGTCTTAACCTTTCTATAATGGGTGTTGCCGAGGTCAGAGAGAATGGGCTCTTACAATGGACAGGATGCCATTTAAATTGGCTGTTAGTGGGATTTTCTCTCTCAAGAACATCAAAAAAGCAGAAAAACAAATAAATTATTCAAGAACAGACAGCAAATGTGCACAGTACACAATGGGTTATTGCACAATGTCAGTTTTCTTGCTTGGTCACATAGACTATACATATGCTGGAATACATATTGTTATGTTGGACACATCTTTAATGCTCTGTCAGAGGGAAAGAAGATTTTTGCCCAATATCAATATCTAAATATCCCTGAGCAGAAAACATCGTGTAGCCCCATGTTTCACTGTAGGTATGGTTTTATTGGGATGATAGTCATCATTCTTCTTCCTTTAAACACGGCGAAAAGTCAACAGAAAAAAGTTCAACTTTGGTCTTCTGTGACTAAAGATCTTTCTCCCATGATGCCTCTGGATCGTCCAGATGGTTCCTTGCAAACTTCAAATGGGACTGGACATGGACTGATTTAAGTAGGTTAACCTTCATTGCGATGAATGATCTTAAACCATAAAGTCTTAGTGTGTTACTGATAGTAGCCTTGGAAACGATGGTCTTAGCTCTCTTTACAGCACTGACCAGCTCCTTCCATGTAGTACGGTGCTGGTTCTTCACCATCATTGATACCCCACAATGACAGGTCTTCCGTAGTGTCCCAGTCAGAGGGACAATGGCAGTTCTCATAAAACTCTTCCATTTTCTGACAGTTGCTCCAAAAGTGGGTCTTTTTTTTCACCAAGCTGTTTGGCACTTGCCCCGTAGCCCTTACCAGCTTTGTGAAGGTCTACAATTTTGTCTCTTGTGTCTTTTGACAGCTCTTTCATTTTGCCCATGTTGCGGCTTACACTTTTGACTGATTGTGAGTTCAAACAGGTGCTACCAAACCCAAATCAAAACCAGAGGGTAGCTGGACTATTTAAAAGCAAAATAACTGGTCCTTGAGGTTCACAATTTTGGCAATATATTTACTTGACACAGTAATGTACAAACAAATAGTTAAAAAAAACATACAACTGTCTCGTACAGGGGAAATGCATCTACACTAAAAATTCTAGACGTGCAAAATCATCTTGACATTATTTGTTATTGATGTTTTTGGTGTTGTAATAAATGCAGGTCTCACTGCATTGGATTTGTCAACCTTATTGTCACTGCTGCCATATTTGCATTAAGAGATAATCGATCACAATCCACGAGAAGATATATAGCGTATTTTGTGCTACATCGCAGCTCAGCAACCTAAATTGTCCAAGGAGGGACACATCAAATCTCTCAACTTAACTCAACCCAAATAAGAATCCGTAGCTTTGATTGATCCGAGTTCAATACAGAAAGGAGAAGTTTCTTACAGAGGAAAGAACATTTTAGACAGTACTTTTAAATCCAGAGATACCAGGAAGGATATATACATTTTCTTAGCACGATTAGCATATTCCAGCTACGCCATGACCTCTGACCCATCTGAAGAAAAGAGTCATTGAGGGCTAGGTGGGGGGGAGAAGGGGTCTGCCTGTCTGACGGTCATGGCCGAGGCTCTGTGGAACATACACAGACATGGACAGCTAATTAATGTTGACAAGCCACCACTCCCCCCAGGTCAGGGGTCAGCTTCCAAGCACTGACAAGTGCAGGTAGTGTCTGCCCCCGGAAAGAAGATACAAAGATTCCCAGACGACCTCCTGCGACCCTTCCCATCACCCCACCACAAGTTCAGAAACATGGCACAAGTGGTTTGCTAATGGCTTAAACACCATGAAACACACCCTCTACCATTCATGTACTTAATGGTCTGAGGAAGTAACCAAATACAACAATACGACAAACAAAAACTTAAAGGTACTTTAGGCATTATTTGCAAGTAGCTACTGGAGTCTCATTTCACATGTGCCATCTGCCTGTAAAACTAACTGTAATCATTGTAAACAAAGAGAAAGCATAGTGCAGCACATGTATACTGAATAACAGTGCAATCCACCTATAATTAACATGGATATAATTTCAAATAACATTCTAACTCCATTTGGTGGCATCATACTGCCAGAAACGTGTGATCTCTTGAAATACCTTTTCATTTGTCGTCGATCTCTCAATGAAAAAAAAAGTTTTATTTGCTAACATGATCACCACCATTACTGACCATGCCATTAATGAACTTGAACCATGTATAGTTGTCTATCTGCAAACCCAGGGGTTCGGAAAAACAGTTTAAGGGATGAAACATTTTTCAACAACAAATACTTGGATATATCTCAGTATTTCAAGATAAATTGCAAACATTTTTCTCAACCATTTAATGAAATAGCTGGCTACTTAGGGATGCCCCAATTCTAAGTAAGATACTTTCAGCCCTAACCCTGAAAAGTGTAAGTAGAAGGGATGTGAGCTATGAAACTGGACGTAAGATCCATTATTTAAGTGGTGAATTATTAATGTATTGCAAAAAAACAAACAAAAAAAAAAAACAATAAAGTAATTTGAAATCTGCCCAACTCTGGGCTTACTGTAAAAACTCCCTGAACCGTTATGTTTCATCTGTCAAAAAAGTAAAAAAAAGAACGATAAATCCTGTTTTGTTACAGGGTGTGTATGTGGGATGTATCGAGAGGGTCTCAAACAGCAGCTACTGTCACTGACCCTTCACCCGATAGAGAGAATGTGACGGAGGAGTAAATACAGACAGAAGGGGGTGGTGGTGTTGGTCGATGATGAGCCAATGATGGAAGAATGGAGTGTGTGAGTGTGTATATGTGAGAAGGGCTGCGGGAGGTTTTTGAGAGGGAGCTCTGTGTCCCGTCACACTCCGCGGGGCAAAGGTGATGACAAATGCGCCATTTAAAACTCACTCAGTCAACCGAGCGATCTCGGCCTGGGAAAGCCATTCACACACACTGAAAGCCTCCCCCTCAGCCTGCAGGCTCCATAGAGTCTGTATGAAGCCAGGAGTGAGTAAATCCGGCTGCATCAGTAACCTGACTACATTACAAGCCCCGATTTAAGCTTGTGGCTCAGTCGGGAACTGCAGGGCATTGGGGCCTTAAGCCTAACACCTGGTGCCACCATTTCAAAGCTCTTGAAACTAAAATTAACAAAATCACAAGGGATGCATAACGCTCACACCTTAGTATATGAACAGTTCTAAGTTCAGACAGTGAACTGTTGACATGATCTGTGATTACTTGTGAAGGGCTGAATTAGAAGATACATTATATAGAGTGGCAGGCATGTGCCTGATGGACCCCTGATTTTACAAAAAAAGGCCAAGATCTACTGGCCTTTCTTAGTGGCTTCACCTCAAATTCTCCTCAACTCAATCTCACTTAATCATTCATTCTAACCTTTCTATGGTGAGCAAGACCAAAGGCTCTATGAGGACACCAGGAACAAAACTGTAGGCCTGTACAAGGCTTTGGTGGGCTACATTTGTTAACAGGCCTCACTACAAATCGTTAATTATTTACGTTTTATTTATTGGAACATTTCAGAAAGAAAGGGTAAGTTTTTAAGAGACAATTGTGCCTTGATCCTTCCGAGTGCGTATTTCAAGGCTGTTTACAATACAACGCTATACGAAGACTGGCCCATTTCACAAAACTCGAGTGGCCTACAAATGACTTTTCCCCCTGGAGTTCAGAGGATGCATGGCTACAATTCTTTGTGGCCTCAGATATCCCAAAATGCTTTTTTTCAACACAATCAACACAAAATAGTGAGCATTTGAATTTGTATTTAAAATTAACTAGTTTTTTTTATTAAGGTGAAAGTGGTGATATTATCACTTTAAAACATCATAGTTTTTCAAATAAAACTATGACATACATAGCCAACTAAATGTAATGTGATGTATGGTAACTGCTGTTACATGTCATTTTGTTGTAAGAATCATGGAGTAGATGGAGGAGCGTATAAAACTTTCTGGTAAAAAAAGAGGCTTTACCATCCCATTTACCAATGGTTGATGCAGAGGATGCTCCCAAGTCTCCCAAACTAATATCTAAAGCTAATATCTTGAGCTAACATCAGGAGTCATACTTGAAATATGGGTTTAGATGATTCCCACAGACCAAGCTTAATATGCAGCGACTCTAATCTCGTCTATCCTGAGGATCTCTCTGTAAAAAGGAATGCCTGCATTGAACTAATCCTTGGTGTGAAAAAGGTTAGGGACCACTGTGCTACAGGACAAAAGGAAACAACTTGGTGAGAAGGAAAAAACTGTTGGTGCAATTATTAGATAATGGAAGAAATTTAAGGCAACCTTTTGGACTGGGGCTCCATGGAGGACCTTGGTTCAAAAAGCATTATTGATCCTGAGAAAGGTGAGGGATTAGCGTTGACCTACTTGAGACAAAGCTGCAAAAAAAAAAACCTTAAGAGAGCTGGTTACTATGAGTAGCACGCCCACACAGCCCTTCTGAAGCTGAACAAATACCACCTGGATAAACCAAAGGAGGCATTGGAAAAGGTATTGTGAATGGATGAGACCAAAATAAACTCCAGTTGGCATAGTTGGGGAAAGATGAAGGATTAGTAAACCCCAAAGATCCCTACTGTGAACCATGGGAGACGTAACATTATGTTTAGAACATCAGCAAAGACGAAACGGACTGGATTGTACTGAGGGGAGGATGGATGACGCTACATAAAACAAGAAAATGGAGGAAGCTGAAACTCAACTGAGACTCAACAACTACAAGATGTGACAAAGACCCGAAGAGAGGAGCAGTCAGAAAACATCTCGCCTCTATTATCCATATGCAAGTGTTACAAATAGTAAGCTCTGTAACAATACTGACTTAAAGTTTTAAACTTTCAGATTAAGTCATTCAACCAAACATGTTTTGTGGGAAGCCTGCTGCTACAGTCCCAATCGTTGGATAAAAACACTTGTAAATGTTAAAAGCCATGATATTCAATCTGGATGAAAAATGAAAGTGAGCTTATATTCCATGTGTCTTATATGCTGGAAAGTGACTATATTCTGGATTATATTCACACCATACAGAAGAATAGAGGAAGAGGATGAGTGTCTGTGATTGTCAGAGTGCCTGTGGATGGAGGGGGATTTTCACATTATCGAAGCCAATGGGACGAGTGCTGAGGGCGCTGGGCCAACACAAACCAGAGAAGAGCCTGGCGCCTGCACAGCACCAGCGGGAAAATATTTACCCAGCACAACACTGCCCAAACTCTCGTAGAAGCCAGAAGAGCACTAAACACACTCAAAGCAACTCATTTGGATAAATATTAAACTTTTTTTTTTACAGTAATTTAAATTTAAGAAAGAGGATTAAAACAACTGAAGCGAGTTAAACTTAATCTTTTTTTCTGAAAACTTTTGTCAGATTTGTCAGAGAAATTTGGAATTCTCCAATTATATTTTCTCTACTTCCACATATTTTCTTTCATAGAAGTGGTTTATATAAAAAATAATTTTTACAAAGATATATTCTATTAATTACTAGAAAGAATTTTGTGCTTAATATCTAGATGGAATTTGATTTGGAATATATTTATTTTATAATTTCCAAGATTGAATTTTTAATTGCTATGGAGGAGTCACAGACATCATACAAATTCCCCATGCCAGATAACTGCTAAAAAGGCAAGTAAGTCTGGTAAACATTAGGCTTGCTATGAATTTTTTTTAACTATGATTAACATTAACAAACCCCCATTTATCGATGATGTTTCATCTTGAAGGCCATTATTTTCGATGACCATTACAAAAGTCAATGATAAATATTTAACCCCTTGTAAAGCCTGAGGTTCAAATATTTTAGCACAGGGGTTGATGTGTACTTGCACTGATAACCTTCACAAGTGTGGTCAGTTTTTTAAGAGGCTCTCAGTTTGAGTTACAGCTTTACAAAGTTTGACCCCATGCTAAGTCAATGGAAACTTTCCCAGCATTCTCAACAATTTCCCAGAATTCCTCTTATTGGCCAAGAGAAAGATAACGGGGTGGTTGCAAGTTAGCAAGGGACGCTAGTGTTGGTGGACTCTGGAAGGCTAGCTATGAAACAGACCTTATCGTCGTGGGGATGAAGGCAAGGTCTACACAGTGAAGGCGGGGTGTCGTCAGACGAGGGACAGGGAAATCCTGATTTATTTGAATATTTTATAAACTGTGTAAGAGTGTAGTATTGTGTTGCATGTTGTGTTTTTCTGGACTATCACTCACTGTATTGCATTGGGGTTTCATTAATGTGTGCGGTGTAGGGAATATTTATATAACTTTGCTTGGTGCTTTGGATGTTGATCTGATGTGTGCTCACCTTTTTATGCAGATAGCTTTTCTTGACTGCTGCAATGTTATGAATAAATAAATTTGATTTACTATTTAGACCAGATTATGTGTGTGCTTTCCTGGGGCTCTTCCCAGACCTTCAAAATTATTATAATAGTTTGGCTTTGACACGACAAACATAATTATCGTTTCATAACTAATTCCATTTTGTGCACCAAAATCCAACATAGTATATAAATACACAATAAATGTTTGAAAGGTAGTTTTTCCCATATGGGTTATTGTCATAGTTCAACAAAAACGTTTAAAAGTATTTGTTTTATCAATCTATTTATAACATTAAATAAATATGCAAAACAAGTTTAATTTAAATCTACATGGTTTATAAATAGTGTACAAATGTAATATTTGTTCTTTAAAGCCTTCAGACTTCTTTATTGTGCTTTAAATTGCTTTGCATCTTTCAGGAAAATATTTAATGGGCCAAAAGAAAACATGGCATGAATGTTCCGGTAAAGTTGAGAACTCTCAAAAGAGAGCATGTTCAACCCCTGGAAAAGGAAGGGGGGCACTGATCTGACGCCCAGATTGACTAGCAGAGGAACTCACCCTATCTGAACCGCAGCACGTGACCCATTACGCCAACCACATGGCCAGACATACGGGTCAGGCCTAGAGGGGGATTACTGCAAGCATGCAGCTTTAAAAAGCCAGACATGCTACCCCCAATAAACCCCCTCTCCTTCATACCAAAACCCTTAGCATCCCTCGTTCAGCTTTCACTCGGTCTGAGGTTTGTCAAGACATTAATCAAGTACCGTGCCTTAAAGAACACCAGTGAGTATTTGAGGCTCCAAAGGTTTGTTAAAGAAGTGAAGTAGCTTTGTTACTTTGCTGGAAACATTTAAGGACTTGAGTAAGCTTAGCAAAACATAGACAAATAAATGGCAATATTTCACTGTTGAATCTACTCATATTTCTTGTTCTTTCATTTCAAAGGCTTCACACTGAGTTTGCTTGTGTACGAGGCAGTGTGAGGTCAGGATGGGATCTGAACTCAGGGGAACAGACAAAAGCACCAGGATGTCCAGGAGTAAAAGGCCACATCCTCAAAGATGTCTGGCCTCCCAGTCTCCCCGCTCCGGCCAGATTATCAAAGAAATATAAACACCCACATGTATAATGTTTCAAACCATGGAACTGATGGCATCATCTCCCAAAACAGAGACAAGATCATAAAGATGCTGGACTACACAGACTACAGTTAAGACTAATTCCACTTAAAAAAAGGGAATCCGAACAAAGATCATCAATGGAGGCATCAAGTAACTCCTGAGTATAGACCAAGATTATCTCTGATTATCTCTAATGTATGTATACCTGGTCATACCCAATGCCAGTGTTTTTTTAATTTTTTTTTTATGTTTTTTTCATGTACCACAATACCAGTGAGTGTGTTTGCCAACGAAGCAATGGGAACACAGAAGGGAGGAGCGCCGTGCCACAAAACATTGTTTGAGAGGAGGAATGAAATCCGGGGTCCAGGGCAGTGCTCTCGATCTGAGGTTTTTAATCACGATCTGTTTATTTGTGCATTTCAAGAACATAGAGAAACGATAGTTTGTGTACTCCATGTAACTGTATTTATTACATTTCAGATGGCAGATGCTATCGTTTCAAAAGCCAAAGCCAGTTACTAAAGGCAGCGTGCTACTATTCTGCACATTCAACCAGGTTGTTTGTTCCTGGGCATGTTTTTGGATCAATGCGGCCACAAAAATGTCTATTAACACAGAGCCAGATTTGTGTTAGGCTTTTCCTACCTCTCTCACAGACACTCCCTCTCTTTGCATTGCTTCTCTGTCAGCGTTTGTCTCCATGTCTTGAAATATGTCAATTCTGTCTTCAGTTTGTCAGTCAGGAAAGCTTTCTTTCAGAGTCCCTGCACAATTTCAGTAAGAATTCATGACCTAATATTTTCTGACCTGTCTACTTTTCCATGTGAACCATTCCTTGAAGCAAATACAAATCAAAACCAGAAATTAAAAATACCCTCCAACATTTTGCTTTTTAAAACGAAAATGACAAAATTCATTATTTGCTTTTTTCCACATCCAACAACAGTTGCTGCACTCAGAAGATTAAAAAAACATGTTGATGTGCATTTTGATTTTATTGGATTTTATAATGACTTTGAAAATGATCATCAGCTCAGAAAACATGACTAAGCTAAAGACTCTTCACCTTGTTTTCACGTCAGAGGTACAGCTTTTTGGCTGCAACTCTTCCATTACCACTTCTGGCCAGACTTCTTCAGAGAGTAGACGGGTCTACCTGGGTCCTGCACTGGTTTTCACCAGTTCTGAGCTGGTGGCACTGCTGACCACAATGTAGTGTTTTGTATCTGCTGCCCTAACTTTCCCTGGCTGACTAGAACTGCCATGTGTCTTGTTTCCAACAAAGTCTTAGTCAAAAAACTTCTCATTTAGTTATAAACCTCCTACACAGCTGTTTTTGGTTCAATTCATGACTGGTTTTAAACCTATGTGTGACATTGATGGACAGCTGTCCATAGTTGATGGATGGTACACCTGAATCAATGATGATTTGAAGGCAAAAGATACTACTATGATTTTGAAAGGTTCCTTACTTGGTTATGAGACTCTTTAAAACCATGGTACTTGCTGGTTGAGATTGGGGGGAAAAGGTGATCCAAAATATTGGGACCTAATTCATCCTTTCACAAAAGTCATTTCGAGACTCCAGCATTGTACACATGTAGATAAGCAAATCCGTTTCCAAGTGCATGGCTGGTGGTAGGGATGTAGTACGTTTTTATGTCACAATGTACTGCCCAAAAGATTCATTTACTGACAACTTGATTCAGCACCTCTGAGTCGACTCTTATTAAAGGCAATACCTTGATACTTAAAGCTCTTTCACATTCAAAACTCAAACTGGTTTTTCCTCAAACTTAGGGCAATTGAAGAAAGTTCCCTTTCACAAACACATAATAGGTGTTATTTAATCATTTAGACACATCCACCTCCCCTTCTCCCATTTAATGGAACAAATGATTCAGTGACGCTTGAAGCAAACATCTTGAATCTGCACGTCTGACTCATGTTACATATTAGATCGTGTGACAATATGGTAAAACAAATTAGCCGTCTTCTCCAATTCCTGAACCAGATGAAACTTTGACCACCCAGAGCTTTTCACGTTGCCCACCTCAGGGCCATCTGTGTGTGTTCATGAGGTTATCATGCTATCCATCCGACGGACCCTTCCCCCATTTCCCATAAGACCCACACTGTCACAACAGACATTAAGCAGCTTTCACGCTAAAGGGCCAC
This sequence comes from Danionella cerebrum, assembly GCA_007224835.1. Lineage (NCBI taxonomy): Eukaryota > Metazoa > Chordata > Actinopteri > Cypriniformes > Danionidae > Danionella > Danionella cerebrum. Next base: position 316,613 of record SRMA01027097.1, on the reverse strand, counting down.
GGGGGGCTTCCTTCCTCCTCCTCCTCTTCCTCTCTCAGTTTTCTACTTCCCTAAGGTCTGCTCTGCAATGATGCCCTCTACAACACCCTCTTTAACTTAATTTCACAGCTAATTATAGCCAAAAAACAAGAGGTGAACCTCACAATGGCTCTTAAGAGGGGGGAACACACACAGGGAAACAACGACTAAAGGTGCAGGACACAAAAATAGCAAATGCCAGGAAGCATTAAAGATGTTGTGAGAGATAATTATAGTTCAGGGTCATTTTATCTTTTCAGATGGATGCTAGGAAAACAGGAAGTAGGGCAGAGGTGCAGTGAAATGGGCTGACCAATTCGAAATAGGCGAACGATTCCCACAGCACTAGAAAAACACACAGGTTGCAAGTGGAGCATCCGAGGAAACTCAGACTCTTGAACAGAGGATGGGAATGCTACAGGGTTGCTTTCTCAGGCTGGCTTGTTTACTAGAGCATCATGGGAGCTTTGATGTTTGCATGCATTCAAAATGTCACTTCTGCTTTTCTAAAGCTCGCCAAAAAAAATCTTGCAATTCCAAAATAATTTAGTGATTTTTGTAGTGATTTACATATATATTAGATGAATAAGATGAAAGTACATAAAGTACTCAAAAAGAAATGCACTCAATTGCTTTGTTCTAATCCAAATGATGGGAAACAAATCTATCTTTATTCAGAGCATTAACACAACTCCATTTAAAGGTCTCAGTTAATGTAAAATATACATCTGGGTCCTGTGATTATCACAATAATATCTTAATTTTCGGCTTGGACTCGCTCAATCTCAATCTATATCTCTCCTCAACATTCCATTAGTTTATTTTGATGTTCATGGTAGGTTTTTTTGCAAAATGTGCAAGTTTTTCAGTTTTTGTCTTACTTTCTTAACTTGAGTGATCTCAAAAACTAAGCAAAAAAATACACTCAGAATAAACTTCAAAAGCATTTTCTAACGTTTTTACATTTACAATTTTGAGGAATAAAGCTATGACATGTCTGTATTTAGAAAAAAATATGTGGAGGAAAAAAACTATTTGACTTTTTGTGGTTTATTTTAGTGTTGACACTTTCTTTAGTTAATGTTGACTTAACTCCATATATACTATTAAATCTAGGATATAAGGGTTGTATGTATGCATGGCAAATTTAAATACTTAAAAAAAATTGCACCACATCAGGTAAAAATGTCAAATATGCTCTGGCGGACTTGATTCTATGGCAGGTCTTAAAAAGTTAAAGGACAAAAATGACACACAAAGAAAGATCAAACCTGAAACATAATGACTTTCTTGACGTTGGTAGCACAAATTAAGGGAAACATTTGTACATTGTGTTGAATTTGACAAGTTCAACCTGCCAACTAGGGATACCACAATACTTGGTTTTATACTGAACCGTACAGAACACCGTCCTCGTTTCAATACGTCCATGTGAACCGTGGTGTTTCGGTCCCTTGTTTGAATAACTCCCATATGTATCATTATATCAACACGTCTGCAAACTTTTTGTTTATGGATGTGAACACATTTCTGGAGCAAATAACTAATCAATAAACTGTTCCTTGAGTGAATATCCAATCAGCAAGTGCTAGTTGCTCTTATAATGTTTATTTATTTGTTTATTTAAAGTGTCCATTTGTGAAGACGTGTATTGATGTTTGATTTAGCAAAACGAAGAGAACTCTATCAAATACCTACTCTTTAATACGTTCTTGAGATCTGTACAAAGGATGGTTAAAAAAGGACTAATTTGCTAAGCAGTCACAAACAAACCGAACCAAAACTCGCAATTAAAAACAGAGATACATACCGAACCATGAGCTTTGTGTATCGCTGCATCCCTGGAGGCCTTTCCATTGTGTACTGTACTCTCTAGCACTACTTTTCTTGTACCGATTTGGATGAGGTTCTAGAATTAAGCTAGGGTGCTAGTTTTCTGTGATTGAACAGAAAATCTGAGAACATCCTATTGATCATTTAATTATTAGCCAGAAAAATAGTTTTATGGCAGTGTTGTGCATTTCTGTCGCATTCGTTATAATATCACCAAGCAGAGCTATAATTACATAGCAGAGCAGCATGTTTTGAGAGACATGTCTACAACAAGCCCACTATCAAAACTGGAAGTCAGTGGAAACAGACAGGAGTCCAGTGGCGAGAAGAACTAAGCCAAACCAAGCCATAAAATCCATTTACTGCAGCAGTAAGTTACAATTACTCAAGAGCCTAATGTCATTACTGTCCTCATATGCTTCTAGAATATACAACATTTCTATAATATTGTAAAAATACCAAATTATCTAATTAAAAAGCTTTTTAGAAGAAGCTTGAATCAACAAGGGATCAATAGCTTGATTAAAATAGAAAATATAATACACTTAAAACAAAGATTTCTGATGAACAACATCTTCAATGCAACAAATCCATTCAAAGCCATTGTAATCTTACTGATATAAGCTGAAGGATATTGAATCTAAATCAGCTTTCCAAACATCCCTGATTCCAACTGCTATTGAAAACGAATGATGGAACTTACCAAGGTGCTCCGTATATTCGAAAGCCTTTGATGGTGACGTCTGAGTCTTGCAGGTAAACACAGTTTGTCAGGAGCGACTGAACATTGTCAAAGTCCTCGGGTTTCAACTTGGAGACGGAGGGGAAGCGATAGTAATCCTGCTTGACCAGCTCAGTCATGAAGTCCTTATCGAACGTTAGCTCATGATTGCCAGCGATCACCACTTTAAACTCGTATGGGAGGCCACCTGCAACACAATACAAACAGAAAACATCAAAAAAATGTACAAACCCAAAAGGTGTTCATTTATTTAGGATTTTAAGAATCACTTACTTGTGCATAATAACTATGGCATAAGATAGTTACAAAATTATTTAGCAAAAATGTAAGAAATTAAAAAAACTATTGTTCCAACATACCACAATCGACAGAAATTATTTAAATTGTATACATTTGGGGAAAAAATGTAAAACAGTGCAAAAAAATTGTTATTTGGCAATATGTTCAATTTACATTTCATATACAGTTTTCATATTAGCTTCATTTACATTTCTCCGTGTAGTTTTCGAGACTCATTTTGAATCACTGAGACAGAATTGCAAATAAGATCAACTTAATTGCTGTTTTCAGATAAAAAAAAACAAGAAAAGATGAAAACTTGCAGATTTATGTAGCACAATACCTACTATGGGCATGTACAGTGGCCATGTGGGTAGCACTGTGGCCTTCCAGTTAGAAGGCCCGCCGATGACCTTCCTGGATGGAGTTTGCATACTCTCCCCATGCTTGCGTGGGTTTCCTCCGTGTACTTTGGTTTCCCCCACAATCCCAAAAAGATGCAGTTACGTTAATTAAATAATCTAAATTCGCCTTAGGTGTGAATGTTGCCCTGCGATGGACTGGCAACCTGAACCCCCACCTTTCGCCCAATGTGTGCTGGAGCACCGGCAGACCCCTGTGCCCCAAAAGGGAATAAACAGGTTGAATGAATGAATATGTACTATTTAAAAAGGAACCATTGTTTTTAATATCTTATTCTTGTCACCCTCTTGTCATTAGCTTAAGTGTAAGATTGGATTTCATTCATTATCCCATTATTCACATTTAAGAATGCCACCATATTTGACCACCACCTCCTTTATGCCACCATATATAACCAGGCTCCTCTAAAATGCATCTCAAATGCTTTGGGCTAAACAAATTCTTGTGACTTTTACATTTTTGTCCAGCCTCTAATTTGCTGTGATTGGACAATATTGCACAAAATATGATTTGATGCTAGTGTGAGAGTGATGAGTAGGTGAACACACTGTAATGTGCTAATAATTACCCAGAATTGATGCGTGCAATTAAGTGAAATTTAGCATTTTAGTAGAAATTGGGTCTTGAAGACAAATTATGAGCAGTTTGAGACCCTTAGTCATTTTTTTTACACAGAACAATGAAAAATAAATTTCTATTTGGAAGCCTAAAGTCATCTGAAAGAAGAAAAACCTTTGACAGAAATTTAAAGAAATAAAAGGATAAGCTGATTTATAAGTAAACCCTTTTGCAACAGTTTAATTTACTTTCTAGCTCCGTCCATACGCTCTGCAGTATATAGACTGGGACATATCATAAATCCCAGTCTAATCTAATAACAGCAGCCCATCTCTCAGCTCTACGGGCCGCAGTCAGCCAGACTGCCATCACAGATCCATTTACATGGAGCTTTCCCGTCGCACAAAACCAAATCACAAACCCTCAGCGGACCAGCCTCATGCCAGGCTTTCCACGACTGAAAAAGGCCTAGAATGCAATTACCTCCCCACCGACTGCATCTTCCACGTCCCCGCAGGGATTTTTACAACTTTTTATTGCCATCAAAATGTATTTTCAAACAGAGCTGTGGATATAACCCTGTTTATTACTTTGAAGAAGCATCCAGAGAACATATGGAAAGCAATGCGGCGAACAGGAAAGCGCTCAAAGAGGTTTCTGTTTAGCCTCAATGTTTGAATTTGATTTACATCAGAGGCCCAGCACGGGCTGCAGTTTAAAATGGATGTATATTAAATTAACGAAAATAAACAGAACACCGTAAACTTCTGAAACTAAAAGATGGCTGGTTGGGAGCATGTCTATTTTGGTCTGGTCGGTTAGCTGGGGGATTGCTTCTTTTATTTTGAATTAAACAACTAATTTGTGTAAATTTAAGTGTGTGTAAAACCTTTCATAATCTTTCCAACTGTCGCCAAAAATCTGAATTCTAGTCATCATTTGTGGTGTCTCTAAACCTAGACTTGACCTTTTGATAGCAAAAATTTATGCACCACCTACATTTTGGAGCTAAAATCTCAAACATATCCACTTTTTTTTCCAAACTGGCTTTATGATTATCAGTATATTCTTGGATTTATTTGCACAGGCAGTTTGAGACCACCCCTTGCATTTCCAGACATATTGTTTGGGTACATACTGCATAGTGAAGCTTTACATAGTATAGATCATTTATATTAAGCCCTTTTTAGCTTAATATGTCTAACACGGTGACTCTACGACTTATGTTTGAAAAAAAAGAAAAAGGTCAAACCTGAAACTAAATAGCCCCTCCAAAAAAAAGGTTAGAGTTTGATGGCAAGAAACCAATAAACTGTTTAGAAATAAACCTTTTAATTAGGGGTGTAACAATATATCATGTCTCAGTATATCCCAAATGTAGCATTATGCATCATGGAGTTACTGGGAGGTATCTTTGGGAGATAAAGTGAATTTTCTTCTTGGAGTAATGGTGACTCTAGTCAGTTTAAAAACTTTAAACTTAATATTTACTAAATGACTATCCTTTACTCACATTCTCAATCAAACATTGGCGCTGCCCCCTAGTGTAGAGGATGAATTTAAATGCTCTATCACAAATCAGAACGTGACCGTAGCCTTCTTAGTTTTGCAGTCTCAAAACTTTTCAAATTGTATTTTAATCAAGTGATGGTTCATATTATACATAATTGCAGTAGCTTAATATCTCCAGTATCTTCCCACAGCAAGAGATGACAAGTAAACTATCAAATCTTTTCTCTTTTACTTGAACAGGGTACACCTCTGTACATTTACAGCTCATTAAGTTGTACATTACTTAAAGCAACTATATTTTTCCAAAAAATGCATTTACATTTCTAGGAATTAATTCCTACACACTCGAATAGAGTGAGGCAAAGGTCAAGACCTTAATTAACACAAAGAAAGGAAAACACAAAGAAACACAAAGAAACTTTTTACATTCACATAACTTTGTATTTTTGAACTTACACAAATCATATTCCAACAAGTGTTCTTTTAAATATTTATCAGCCAATGCCTTTGTTTTATTGATTTTTTTTCCCTAGAGACAGAACAGTGAAGCGAGACAGAAAGTGAGAGAGCGGGAATGGAAACCGGCCCTCCACTACTAGACGGGGTCAGACCAGAGCTCTCAATGACTGTTAAACACACATTTTTAAAACCATTAATGTATCTATTTATCCTGTTTATGGACGCCTTAAGAAAAGGTAACAAGTACTGAGAGTCTGAGGGGCTTTAAGGATAATATTATGCAAAAGAGAGGGTGTGTTCTTTAAATAAATAAAAAGATCAGTGAGGTTTGTTTAGTTGGGAGTTGGCTACAGCCGACTAATCCTACTGTAAGTTTTGCTCTTCAGAATCCTGCAGCCACAGCATCTATATTTTGACGCAGAGTGAGACTCAGATTGTCAGATCGACTACTTGCACTAAGCCTTGTGATGCACCTACTTTCTGAAATTATACGTTTATTTCTTCCCAAAACAAGTTACCCAGACTAGTTTAAAAATATGTGGAAAAAAAATCTGCATTTCATAGACTGCAGAAGAGAAACAGAGAACCCTGTTGTTGTCCACTGTATGCGAAAGTCAATGGAACTTTACGATTTCCATCGATTTTCCTGTCGATGTCGATCGACATCAGCTTATTGAAACTTAGGCAGAGGGTTGTTTGGTCATTTCAATGGCAATTTTATAAGGTGTCTGTATTTTTAACAACATATTATAGTAGACATTAGAAATATTACATATTCATGATCCCATGGTGTAATGGACAGTTGCGTATCCCCCCCAGCCCTTCCATTTATCTTCTGGTCTCTACACTGTCCTGTCTGTTCAAGATCAAAGCATAAAGCCAAAAATCATAGCATATGATCAACTACCTTTAAGTGAACTAACATTTTTGGCTAAAATGATCACCCATCATGCAGATAATTATGTAACTATACTTTGCTAAAAGTTTTAACAAAATCAAGATTCCCGGTAAAGGGAATTTCAGTTTCTGTCATTTTGCCATTTTTTATTGGCATTTTGTTTATTTAAAATCCACCATTCATGCCAATCATACTGGGTGTTTTGGATTAAATAGGAATGATGCAGCCCAGGTATTGTTTCATTTTAATTTCAAATATAAAGTGTAGGTTTCGAAAAGGTAATTAGTTTTTATTAGTTTAGCAAGAATTATGACATCATTTGCAGCGTATTTCAAATAAAAATGTGATAAAATGCGTGATCGTCTTTAAGTTGTTCAAAGATCTAACAAACAATACAATCGAACAAAAAGTTACATTGTTTTAACCGTGTCTTTCCGTTTTTGGGGGGATTTATGTTTTTTTGTCTCAACACTTTTTATTTGTGTTATAAAATAAAAAAAACAGCTTTTTAAAGTTTTGCAGAAAAAAATACAGAATTTAATATTTAGAATTGTATTTTTTTGTACAATTTCTGTTTATTTTGTGGAATTATTGTGCCATGTAATGAAACAATATTTGTGAAAAAAATATTGTACTATTGCAATATTTGTACAAAAAAAATCAAATGAAGTATTGCCACAAAAAACAAAATCACATAACTGGGTTATGTGATGGACAATGATTACAATAACGTTACTAAACCAGACACAGTTTGTGCTTAAGGTGATGATCTCCCCACTGAAGTTGAGGAAGCAGGATCAGCACAGTATTGGATTGCAGTTTTGCTGACTCCGATTTTTCGATTTGAACAAAGATTACATTTGCAACAGCTAAATGAGTTTTGGGCTGCACATCAATTAACTAACCTTGACTGTGCTGTCCCAGTAACATTACACATCTAGCCTTTTGCCTACTTAAAAAAAAGAACAGAAATAGTATTATGTTGGTGGTTTTAGACATTGGAATCATTTCTGCAGTTTACTAGAGGGGGTCATATTTGCCTTTTAACATCAACAGCGTACATTGGTATCACTAAATTCCAGAAGAAAGCGAGAGTAGAACTTTACATTTCAGAAATAACTGAAATGTAATACACGGAACCCATGAGTTATTGTGCAAGTAGTCCATTCTCTCACTTCTCAAAGAGACTTGTTCAATGTAATCCCTTTCTGGTCCAAAAGGAAATAGCTAACAAACTTTCGTGAACTGAATTGATTTGGTTTTTCAGTTGCATTTACTCAGTGTTTGATCACAGCAGAAAGCATACAAAGTGCGAGGGTACATTAATCACGCTTTTTCTTAGTACAAAGAGCAGGAATGTACTACCTTGAAAACTGAAATACTTCACAGGTTTTGAATGACCCACGAGTATTTAAACGCTGAAAGATTTGCTTTGACAAAAGCAAAATAATCCCTTTATCTTAGCTCTGCCAAACATGAAAACACTGGCACTATTACAGCATTGTAAAACAAAGAAACAAAGCTGATCCATTGGGCATTGAAAATATTGGCTGTTCTACATCGATCAAAGATCCAAACAGTGAACTCAGACAAAGAAAGTCAAGACCTGAAGAAGCTCCTTATTTACGCGGCACAGATCCATGTTTGCATTTGTGAATCCCATGCGGAGAAGCACAGGTCAAAGCTCACGGGCAAGGTATCGAACTTTACCAAAGAAAGCTCATCCACACCAAATGATTCCTCAGCATCGATTCCACTTATCAACAAAAAGCCTGATCAATGACAATGATTAGCACCTAGCGCCGCACAAACAAAACAAAGGTAAGCTACACTAAGAATACGCAAGGTGAATGAAACAAGAACACAAGAGAGAGGGGAATGACGAAACTGGCAGCATCTTAAAAAGAGTTTTTTCAACATAAAAGCCCCCACCGCTAAAGAACAAAGGAGTGACCTTGGAAAGCAATCCAAGCGTTTCTCTTACGGAACTCTCCAGAAAATAGAACCGGGAATGCTTTGGCTTGGACAATGAAAACACAAAGTTCCTTTTTCACAAAGATCCACAACAAGCTCATGTAAAAGTTTCTCTTTCAGCTTTTAAAAGAATTATATAAACTCCTCCATTGCCTATTCACACCTGAAAATGCCTATTCAAAGCCTGGAAAAACATTGCCTTTTTTCCAAACCCTCAGCCTACTCAGCATTACCCACTGACATCTACCTGTGTGTTTACAACAAAAACCACTGAGGTGGAAATAATTTCATAGTATGGATTCCTTTAGGATGTGAAGAAAATCTGAAGACGCCACACTTCAAAAAGCCTTGCTGTCACACAGTGAAAAAAGATGGCGTCTGTTGTGTTGATGGATGGAGGGATGGAAAGACTGCTGACAGCTCTCTCCATTTCATCTCTACTGATGCACTATTTCAACCACTTGTGACATGAGAGCATGCACGGATGGAATGATGAAGCGAAGGACAAACTAAAAGCCAGGGACATCAAATATTGAGCAAGTGCAAATTCAGGCGTGCAAGTGACAGAAAGATACTCCAAAACCACACGTTGATAGACAGCTGTAGTAAAAGTTAACGGAAAAAGTACCAAAGACATTTTAACACGCGACTTTTGTTGGCCTCTTTTAGTAAAGAGGCTGTTAGCTGGCTAACTTTTGGTTGTCCTTTCATGTGATCATTACCTGTTCAAAGCTATTTGCTAAAGCCTTCCAGTTCTTTGGCTTTACTATGGGTTCATCTGCTTTGGACGCACAAAAAACATTCAAATGAAACAAGACAAACATTTCAGGATTAACCAATTAGTTCAAAAGACATTAACTCATTTAGCTTTCTAAACAACTTTATTTCAGCTGAACTTTTTGAACTCAATGCTGAATTGTTATATTTTATTTGTTGACATACTTTGTTGGAATAAATATTAGTTTTAATTATTCAACCAGTTTTACTGGTTACTTGGTCATTGTGTCTTATGAGCTATTCAGATTGAAGCACTTTGAAGCATTCAGCATTCAATTCAAGCACTTTTCAAATGTTGCCAGCAAAGATATTCAAGGATTTCAAGCATCCATAGAAACCTTGTATTTGGCCAGAGTTGGTTTATAGAAATGGCAAAAAGATTCTTCTAAAGCAAGGAGCTGGATTTGCTATAGAATCACCTGACACAACACAGTCATCGAACCCCCTGAACCCGCAACTAGTCAAATAACTAAGCCACACACACTCCGGGCTGGATAGCTATTAACATACTGTTACCCTATGGGGGATGGGTACCATTAATTTTGTTATTGTGGCAAAGTTTTTGACCTTTAAACCCTAATAACACTGTGCTTTGAAGTTAAAAATATGCATCAAATCATGCAGGGCTTTGAGGAGCAGCTAGCATGTTTCTGACAATTAATATTAATTTGTAAAAGTTACAATTAAAATCAATTGTAATAAACTGTAAGCTAAGCTGAATTCTGCAACATATTACAATATTCATTCAGCTTTCAGGATCGATACCTTTGCAGATTTCAACATCTTAGATTTGCATAAGGTATAGAAGTTATCATTTTAAAACATTTTAAACTGCTTTTAAGTAAATAAATAATTTTTTCATAAAACCTGTGTCAACACAGGAGTTATGTGTTAGTAACTACACCACAATGGCGGTGTTATTAAAACCTCAATAGACATTACTGTTTGATTATTTGTATATTATCTGCAAGATCATTTCAGCCTTTAATAAAAAGTTAATGGTGTAACGGACCAGAATTGGTCCTTGAAAAAACACAAATAAATGTGAGTTTGAGCATCACATTACATTACACTAACAGTAACAGCAGTTTATAATTATAAACGTTAAATTAAACTTCTGAAAGTAAAACTTATAGATGGGACTTTAAATTTATACGTGTATTTTTATGCTTTATCAGCTGCTTCCTACAGGAAATTATTATTTTTTTGTCTAAGTATTAATTTTATTGTCCACTAGCCTAACCAGAAGCACAACAGCTGAAATTGTGATTTTAGATGACAGTTAATGCCAATCTGTGCTTATAGCACAAGGTTGGAAGTAAGAATGAACAGAGGCTCACTGGTCTGAAGGTCAGTGATGCGAATGACTCGACAGATCACTGTGATCTCTTTACAGCTGTGTCAGATGCCAGCGTCCCAAACCCTCCACCCTGACGCCAACTGAGCTCAACAAAGTCAGACTGGGAAAGAATCTGATTTAATCAGATGGCTTTATACACACAGTTCAAAACTAATACGGTCAACTATGGCACAAAATGCCTTTGAGGAGCAGGATTCACACCCCTGTAGACTTTATGATTTAAGAGACTTATCGTGTCAGGGCTCTAGACTAACTTTTTGCACTGGTTGCACTGGTGCGCCTAAATTTTTTTCTTAGGTGCACCAGCACAAAAGTTAGGTGCACCCAAATTTTCAACTGCATCACATTTAACACCGCATTTTCACAAGTTCACTTTTTTTAGTTATCTATTTATTTTTTTTTTTAAATCACTGTCCATAGACAATATTGACTTGTAAATGATTAACTAACAACCTGGTCAAAATAAAGTTCTTTATTTGAAGCACAATTCCACAAGAAAGGTAACTAAAACTTACTGAAAAGGTGTTTAAAGTGCTTTACTGAGCTGAAATTTAAACTTTAAACTGATTTTGGTCCCTAAGAGCAGCAAATACAAATAAAAACGATAATACCATTTACTACCCAGATCAAGAGTTTATAATGCAGCCTATTTATTTATTTTTTCATTTTTAAGTGTCAGAATATTATGGTTAATGCAGTAACGAGACGGTAGGCATATTATTGACATAGGCTCCATAACATGACATGGCTTACCTTGGGCATGAGCATGCTCAACCTCACTGTGTTCAATAATATATTCATCGGTCTTCCTTTCCGCAAGATACGACTGTACACAATGACGAATTCCTTTGTGGCGATATATGTGTCCCCGTCGATCAGGAATTCCACGTACGCACTGTTCGCAATTTGCACAGACGTCTTTTTTTTCAATGTATCTGCGATGACTCCTATAAATTGGGTGCGCGCGACATCATTGCTGTACGTCGGGTTTACGTTCAAGCCAATTTTCTTCATAAGAATTATTTCGGACTTGAATTTAGTGAATATTGCAATATTGTAGGCAACGTTAAACTTAATTCTCATCTCGGCCTCGTCTGATGATCTGTTTGCAGCTGCCTGCCGCTGTAAAGGTACGTTCACATCGAACGCGGTTCGCGCGGTAAGCGCGGAGGGTTTCCATGTTAAGTCAATGCAAAGACGCGTCTGAGGCTTCAGCGCGGCGCGGTAAACGCGAATTGAGCGGCGCGCTTGCCGCGATAGGCGCGTATTGAGCTGCATGAATGGGTGATACACGTGTTGTGAGCCGCGCGCAGGAGGCGGACCGGCCGTAGACGGAGTTTCGTTTTTTTTCCCCCTCGAACGACGGGTCGCACCGGTGCAACCTTTGATTTTTTTTAGTCGCACCATTGAGAAATTAGGTCGCATATGCGACCAAATTGGTCGCACTCTAGAGCCCTGCGTGTTTAAAATTCATTCAGTCATTTTCCAACCCACTTTTTCACTTTTTGGGATCACGGAGGGCGAGAGGCGGGGGTAAACCCTGGACAATTTGAAATGTACATCTAAAGACCTCATTTAGACCTCTGTGCTGTGTCCAGGTTTCCATATTTCTGCAAGCAGTCAGAATTTGTCATAACGTCTTACCAAAGCAGTGCCAATAACTATGCCAATGCGCTAAACCTTCCACTTTACACCTTAAAACCCTCTGCAGCGATTGGAGAATTGAATAATTTTAAGCTTTGGGCATACATTAATGTAAATACAACTTTAAACTGATGAAAATATCTTGGCAAAACTTGGAATATTGATAACTGTAAATGTCGGCTTTTTAAAAAACAGCACCAAAAATATGCTTCAATATTTTTACATTTTCATTTTATTATATTGAATAAAAAAAAACATTTTCAATGCCTTAATTTTTTTAAATTGGTTGATATGATGTGTTTAAGTGTTTTTTCTTACATTTTTTTTAAAAGATTTTCGACTTTTAGTCGAAACAATGAGTTGCCAATAACAGTGGGTAACCTCGGTCGCCGTTAAGTGTAGTTCAACAACAAATCTGTTCAACCCTTTGTTAACAAACCAGTCCAAAGAACACAAAGAATATGTACAACCTCTCATCTCAACAAGCGCTGCGGCTAAAGAAAGAAGAAGTAAATCTCTACAACACATTCAAAAAAACGTTGTTAACGTTGGCACATCACAAACGGTATCACTAATGCCATTGCAAAGGAAATGATACCAATTCAAATACCGGAGAGTTTTAAGGTTTCAGACGTTATTAACACCCTTGATGCCAGTAATTTGGCCAAACTACTCTATCCGATTGTTTTGCCTGAAGTCGTTCAATGCTTCCGGGGCCCACCTCTCCACTCTCCAATTGATAAACAATTGCTGAAGGGGCTTTGTGTAGATTGACAATAATGGGTCGTAATAAAAGTAGGAGTCAAGGTGTCCTAAAACAATTACGTTTAGAAAGAAGTAACTTGTTTGGAAATGAAACTTTAAGGTAACTCACTGTTGGATCTCCTCTAACTTGCGCTACTGAACAACATATTCCATTATATAAAAATATTTTTGGACACCATGGTAATCTACACATAATGTTTTGCTTGAATTGAAAAGTCCTTAAAACATCTGGATTGAACAAAACTAATTTGACAAAGCCCCCTATGATTTATGTACAGCCTGGACAAAATAAAACCCTCTGATTGATTTTTTGTTTCATTTTCAAATATGGCCATAGAATATTTTGGTGCATGTTGTGCAAACACTTTAAGAATAAAACAAGAGCCGTTGTTCTGAAACGCTGTAATATTTGTCCTGATAAGAGGGTAAAAGAAAATTTAAAGGATATCTTCAGATTATAATTATCCCAAAAATAAATTAATTAAAAAAAAGTTTTTTTCTGCCATGCTGCCCATTTCTAATAAAACCTCAATAAAATGTTGAACCATAGCATTCATCAAACCATTTGTTTTGTATAAAGAAGCATCATAAACACTTTTATACATAAAAAAAAGAAACAATAATCCAAATGTTGCAGACACAGCTCACCAAACACCTTCTGCCGTGTTAACGGATACTGAAAGTAAAAACTGGGTCTCTTTGACCATCCGCTTCGGTTACTAAAAACCTGTCAGCAGCCCTTCACACGTTGCTGAACCCTGCTTGTCTGTGTGTGTGGGTCAGCTGTGAAGCGAGGGGTTAAACGGTGGTTAATGGAGGATCTTTACCTAACCAGTCGTTAAACTTCTTGACCTCTGAGGGCAGACCGAGCTCGGTGAAGTCCCCCGTGTGCAACAGGACGTCCCCGTAAGGCATCTGGATGCCATCTGTCCGGGAGTGTGTGTCTGATACACATACAAAACGTGTGTGGCCGCTCGGCTTGGGACTGTCGTACGAGATGGGGTCCACCCTGAGAGCAAGAGAGAGAGAGACAGATGGAGTAAGAGATAGACAGTGCAACAAACAGTCTTTAAGGAGCTAGTTTCATTCATTCATCAAACTTTCCAATGTTCTCGTAATAGATGTATTATTTATATGATGTGTAGAATTTTGTATTTATTGTTAATGATTTAATTGTTAATAAATTGTAGCAAAAATTGGACAAATATTTGAGGATGTGATATTGCTTGGATTTCAGTTCATTGGTGTTGTCATCTTTTCTGTTCTGATTTTTCGACGTGTATTTGTTTAAATGGGATTTTCATATTTGAATCTTTAGTTCATCTTTAAAATATGTTATTTTAAACCTTATTTTGCCATGTTTGTTTTTAAATTAAACCGATTTCAAATTTTTTGTGCTTGATTGAACAATGTTAAATTTGGAACAAAATTACATTCTTCAAAACTGTGGTGTGTTAAACCTATAATGCTTTATAACGCCTGAAACATGAGAAATTCAGCTTTCAAATGATAAATAGTTTGTCAAATTTTGCTTAAAAATAGTGGGTGCAATTATGCGATCTTTCTGTACGTGTCATTTCCGAGGCGTGGGCGGGACGGTGGGTGTTAAGGGGTTAAAAAAAAACTTTTGAAGTTTGCTCCACGCAATACAAATGCCTCATCAAAACAGCTTTTAGCTAGTTTACATGTGAACTAAAGACTTTCAAAAACCACTAGTCTACAGTTCTACATCAACTTATCTACAAATATGTAATTCTACACAGGGTTTCTGCTGGGTTTTAAAAAGTATAACATAAAAACACAAAAAAGCAAAAGATTTGAAGGAGTCATTGGAAAAGCTTATGACTATGTGAAACACTGAAGAAGCAGCAGATCCACAGCAGGACTAGACTGCTTACTAATAAGATCATTGCTGCAAGCAGAAGAGCACATTGGCAAAGTGGGTGACGCTACACAGCAACACCGGAGTAAGCCAACAACAGAATGGTTTCAGAAAAACTAAAACTGCCTTTTGGAGTGGTCAAAGCACATGGCTTAAGAATAGTTCTAACTCAAGTGACCCGCCATGACATCATGCGTATCAGTGATAATGTTGATCTGAAATGGACATGCACACATGCAATTGAGGTGTAACATTTGCAGAATGATTTTCCTAATTCATGTATATTTTCTAGAAATGAAAATTAAAGAATCCTTTATTTCAAATAGAAGCAGCCTTCAGAGCACCACATTTGATGTCTATTTGAGAGAATCACTTTCAATTTGTCTGAACATCCCTTTATTTATTTTCCCAAAGACAGTTTTGGAAGGGAGGAGGGAGAAGGACAAGAGGTGGGAACAAATCTCTGGAACTCAAAAGCAATGAAGAAAAGATCTTGGCTGTAATTGAAGTCAGAAAAGTGCAATAAGCCACACTTTCTCTGCTCGCTATTATTTCATTACTAAAAGAGCTGTCAGTGGACAAAAAGCTCTCGGCTCTCTAATTAACACTTACATCTCCTGTCTGACTAAAAATATAAAGGACCCGACGACTCTCACACACTTCTATTAAGAAAAACAATACTTTAAGCAGCTGCAGAAAGACTGAACTAGGAACTGAGTGAGAGAGACGCCAAAAAAGCTTATTCATTTAAACCTTTTTAAAATAAAGCATGTATAAAAAATGTCATTAGTAGCTGGAAGATGAAGGCAGTCTGAAAGAAAGAAATAGCAAAGAGAAATGGAGAGCAAAAGAATAGCAAAAAAAAAAATATATATATATACATATATACATATGCGAGAGTAATTTTGCAACAAAAAAAGGGTAAGAGAAAAGAACACAAACGGAAATAACAAAATAGGGGAAAGATAAGAACACAAAAGAAAGAGAAAGAAAAAAATCCAGGGCAGAAATAATCAAAAGAAAAAATGTAATAATAAAAACATAGATGAGACACAAAGAAAGAGTGAAAAATAAAGAACAAAAAACGATTGATAGAAAGACAGAGTGCAGACGGCAGAAAGGAAACATGAGAATAAAAGAAAGAAGGAATATAAGAAAGAAAAGAAGCGGGAAGAAAAAAGAAGAGGGGAACAAGAAAAAGAATGGAACAAAAATGAAGAAAAAGAGAACAAGAAAGAGAATGTTTGAAAGAGAGAAAGAAAGAAAATGGGAACAAGAAAAATTAAGAGGGAGCAAGAGAAAGAAACAAGTTGAGTTAAAGAGAAAGAGAGAGAGAGAGAGAGAGAGAGCTTGTGAAGCTAATGCAGGTGATGAACTGAAACTGAAGCTGGAAGCAGATGCAATAGAACTCTGGGGTCAAAGTGTCCAACTTCAACATGACAGAAAACCACTGTTTGTAGCCCATACCTACAAGTTATTTTAGGCCTAAAAGAATAAATAACAGTTTGTCTCGTATCAGACCTTTTCCACTGGAGCCGACTCAATAAATACTCAAAACAGTTGGACAATCAGTTCTTCAATTAGAACAGACCATTTCGAAAATGACCTTCAAAAAGTTCCATAATAACGTCATTATCAACATTTTAAAACGGTGAGATTCCTGTAAATACATCTCAATAAAAATTGTTAAAAGGGGCCATGAACCGCTGTTTTCCTTTTCTATGTCAAATATGATGTTACTGATTGTGTTTTGCTCACTCACCTCAGTTCAACTCAGGTCAATGCAGCCACAAATACAAGAGTGGATGGGGCCTTGCAATATTTGCTCAGTGTTTTAAATATTTAGAATCTTTTAAATATTCATTAGGAAGAGAGACAAAATAAAAGGGGCTTATGGTACGAAAAAGGAACGTCTCACAAGAAATGGCAAAAATCCTAATTTAAATCACAAAGTCACACGTTTAGACACAGCAACGCTTTTTTTCTTAGATACATGTGTCGTGTTGCAGAGGAAAGGGTTGGATTTCTGTTCAAAGATTTGACATCGCACACTTGATTCTATAACCTAGAGCAACAACAGCCGATTGAATCAAATTAAAGCCTCAAAACTGCCACTGCTCCTCACTTCAGAGAGCCGGACGCACATTTGCTATTTGTGGATCTCTCTCTTCCTTCCTTTCCCATTTGTTGAAAGAAAAAGCTAACATTAGCAAACAGAAGTCGAAATGTTTGCAGGCACAACACTGAGGTTTCTATTTTTAATCTTTAGCCCTGAATAAAGCAGGTCACAAAACAATGTCACCGTATTTCCACTTATTTCTTCTATTGATGTGAAATTACAAAATAATAATATAGGTTTTTGCTATGAAATTTGCCTTCTAAAGAATAGGTCATATTTAATTATAAAGAGCACGTCAACATCTTAAATTGACCAGGAAAAGAAAAACATGCTCATCGAGCCTGATCACAGCAGAGATAATTTACCTCCTGGGTCTCTAGCTTGTTTATTTTTTAAAAGTATAAAAATGTTCTTTATTAACTACTTGCCTTAGTATACCTCACAGAAACAGCATTTATTGTATTAGGCATACAGAAACTCCTTCAGTACAGTGCACTGAATAGTTGCACAGTGACGATGATGATGTGGGTCTTTGGAGCTGGTCTGTGGGTTGACTGTGACTGTGCTCACCATCCAAAATTTTCTTGGGGTAACATTTTAGGTCTTAACTAGCTACAACTGCGCTTCTGGTCTACAATATTCTTCACAGTTGAAACTGGGAGCTTAAATCTCTGAGACAGCGTTCTGTATAATTAAATAATTCTAGCACATTTTATAGAACTCATACAAACTATAATTCAATTCTCAATTATTACTGTTTGTCTCCCATATGATATATTTCACTGACATTTCTTTTTCAGACAACCAATGATTTATAAGGAAAAGCAGGACAATTTACAGGGGTGCTCAAGGGGTTATCATTAGAGCGCTATTATTATTAATAATATTTTTATTATCAAAGTTATAGTGCGTTTTGAACATTTTCTTTGTTATTATCTGCAGATAGATTTTAATAAGGGGTGAAAAAATGTTTTTAAATCGTAATAGGTTGAGGTCAAAGGTTGAAATGCTGAAATTCCAGGTTAGCTAGAGATGCTCCTCTTGGAACCAGATGTCAGTGTTCTGAAACAAAACACCATCCATCTGGTGAGATGTTGCACTGGGGTCCTAACTCATAATAACAATAATAATAAAATGTATTTTGACACCTTTCATGCAACCCATGGACACCTTAAAGAGAAAGCCAAAACAGGTGCAACAGAATAACATTACCCCATCCTCACCCTTGGCAAAAGAAGAATAAGACGAAACCGGCAGCAGTCTATAATGTTTCGCATATGAAAGTATGACAGCTTATAATGACCATATATATAGTTAAAATCAAATATCTTTATTTACTAAAAGGAGCTAAAAAGAGCTTTCATTGAGCAAACAAGTGAAAAGCAAAGAACATGCAAGAATAAAAATGAATAGAAAATATTGATCGGTATTCTCCAGCACTCTCCACACGTTTCCCCTTTAGACTCATACAGCCGTCCTTGTTTAGAGAAGGTCACACTCTTTTGTTTGTTTTACTCAAGGAATCATTATCTTTGGGGTGATTCCCTCATACTGTTTTTATATTATTTTTCACATCACAGATTGTTGGTACTGATTGGCACCATTTGGTGCATGCGTCAGATTTGTAATCCTTTAGCAGACGCACTCAGTCACTGTCTACCTCAGCGCCTTGTGGCTGGTTCTTCACAGAGAGCGAAAACATACGATTGTTTAGAGTGTAAAGAAAGAAAGCATGAGGTCTGTTTAAAGCATTACATGCCCGGTCTGACAGGGTGCATGTGGTGAACTTTATTGCAATTAGATTCTGTAAAAGTCTACATGAAAGTAACAGAATGTAAAGTGTTTCTTTAAAAACAAGGATCTGCTTAGGATGATATCTGTAGTAATTGGGACAATCTTTATTATGGATTTCAAGAGTATTATCAATAATCAGCATATAACATTTCTTTTATGGATATCAAATTTAGCAAAGAAAGTTTAGGGCTTTTCTGTTTAAAAAAAAATACAATTAACCCCACTTGTGTCTATTTTAATTCTTTTTTCTGACTTCAAAAATTACAATATTTCAAATAGATGACAGCACCTTCCTGATCTCCTGTCACACTTTATTAAGGTGCTGTACAGTGTAGAAACACCTGCCGTCCAATAAGAGAAAGGAATAATTAGAGCAGACCACCCCCCCTCGACCCATGACTCATTATGACATAATGATCGTCCGGTCAATAGGCGGTTAATTTCAAGTCTGACCTCTGGTCTCTGGATTTAATGGCAGAGCTCTGACGGCTAATTAACACCAGACACGCTTTTTTAAGTTACTCTTAGACAAGCTGCTCTCCGTCTTTACCCTTCCCTCTTTGAAATCATCATTAAATCCCACACAAAGACAAAAAAACCTATTAAATATAAGCTATGCTAACCTAATTATTCTAATTAATCTAATTGTTTTACTCCATAGATATGAATATACAGAGACCCTATAAGAGCCCATCGCAGGACAGGGTTGGAAAGATTGGTCAATTGGTTTTGTCAGTAAGACCTCAGTAAGATGATCAAAGTCACAATTGTTCATTTATCATTTAAAGTAACTGGGCTAAGTAGGCCATGTTCTTAAATAGTTTTTAAATAAATAAATAGATTTTTAATTAATCATCAGTATTTACTTATAAATTAAAAAAAACAATATAAACAATATAGTTGTCTTAAGTTCATGCAAATTTATGAAATATAAACAAATTAATTAAGTAATCTTGTACAATAAAAATGTATTATAAAAAATCTTGAAATTAATCTGTTATGGTGATTTTTATCACTGTAGGCATCCCTTAGATGTGGATACTCCATTGCATCGGTCCAATGGACAGCGGCATATGCACAGCTATGATTTTACTTATTTAGTATTTGTCAATACAACTGTATTTTTTTATCACAGAAGTATATCATATAAGATTTGTTTAGATTAATTTCTGAAATCAGCTCCATTGTGTCAGATGTGCTTGCGTCACCTTGTGTCTTGCTGCTGTTCCCAAACTTGCCATGACAAGGAACTATATCTCAACCTCACCTTGGTAGCAGAGATTTGAGTGTGTCTCACGCAGATTTAATCCTCCTACTCAGCTGTTTCTATGTCAGTTCATAACTGGGTTTCAACCTATAACGTCATCATATGAGGCTATGATCCTACAAAATCCCAGACTTTGTGTACATGTACCTATAGGAATCGATTCTGGTTTGAAGGGAAAATATAGCAACGCCAAATGAGTTTGGTTCCAATACGCCATCTAAAAAAATAACAAGTTTGTACCAAATCTAAAGTGTATTGTGCTCACATTTGAAAAAGCCTTTATCAATTCTCCAAAAAATACTTGCCATGCAATGCAGGCCTGGTTTGTTCATTTCTTTTTAAACTATGATAAAAGCCTATATAGTCTTTCCACAAAACGCCATGATTCCATTAAACAAAGCACAGGATAAAGAAGACAAGATGCTAAGAAGGTGGAAAAATGCCGGCTTTCAAACGTATTTAATTTTTTTATAATCATTCCACGAAGACGGAAGAGAATCAGGACATTTTTCAGCTGATCACAGTCAATAAAGTTCCAAAGACTTAAAACATTTAGATTGATAAACTAAAATTTATAAAATAAATCTTTAAATATACAAATCTGGATTTTAATTGTTTATGTTTATATGAATTTGAGGTGCTTTATGAACGTTTGCAACAAAAACTGTGAATTTTTTTCCCCCAAATTTTTATTGGACTGTAATGTAGGTACACAACTCCAGAATTTAAATTAAAAGGGAAGCATAAACAAATCAGGTACAAAATGATGTACGGAATTAACAAAGTAAAAGTCTTTCCTTATTTATCACAGAAGAATGAAAAGAAAAATATCAAGTAGAACAAAAGTATTAGGAATTTCTATGACACCATCGCAATTTTGGGAATTTCTAAGCAAGAGACAGAGTACATTATGAATATTTCAGTAGCTTGTGTTGTTCAGATGTGGGGCGCAGCTGAATGTGAAAATCAGAACGTGCCCTGCAGTCAAGCCTTTGATGCGGATGGCACTGCCACGCTACTCATCTGCACAGGAAACGGCCCTTTCAGCCTTATCTGCTTCACTCAAGGCCACGTGTGCGTGTGCATGTGTGTGTTTGACAAGCTGGGGCAGGAAGCTCCGTGAACCAGGGCCAAAGAATAAAAATGATTATGATAATCATCAAGAAGAGGCAAATATTTACTCTCAGTTTCTTCGGCTATTACAGACGAGCAGATCCACAACCTTCACAGCAAAGCAAACCATTACAGACACACAGAGTTTCTATCTTATCTTGAGCTTCTCAGCTGTTGGCACTAATTCAATAAACTTTAGAGTAACACGGGGAGCGTGAGACAGAGAGAAGCAGAGAAACAGACACTTTTTCAAAGCAGACGTTTCAGAAATGATATTTGTTTCAACTACGTTTTAAATCTATTAATGTACACCAAATTTCCCAATCTGTTCATATACATGCAACTTTAACTTAAAAGAGCACTCCACCTTTACATTTTTTTCCGAATTCGCCCTTCTCTAAGATAAAAAATTTCTTGTAGGTGTACTTGCATAGTTCTGCAATTGGTGCCATTCTGAAGATACATTACTATCCATAATAGACGGATTAAAGATACATGGTGCAATAAAACATTTTCATAAATAAAGCCTTTCTTAATCTTGTTGTTGATGCACTATAACAATAATAATTATAATGACAATGCTGTCTATTATGATGAAAGGTGTCAATGATTGCAGTAATATGAGTTTCAGGGGATTGAAAACATTTGAAAAGGATATGTCATTGTACTTCTTTGAGTAACTTACACTTTATTGTCTTTTTGTTCTGTTTTTTTCGACTCTGTGCCACGTGGCAAAAAAAATATCCAGAATGCAGCAGGTTCCCAGTAACTGAAGTCTGTGTCTTGTGCATGTCACTCAAATGGAGTGACAGCAGGGACAGCCAATCACGCCTTAGAAAAAAACGTAGAAAATGAATGTAGATCGTCTGAAGGAAAGAAGCAGCTATTTGCGTTGAGCCGTGGAGGAAGAGTGAAGAGTGAATACAGAGGAAGAGTGGCGAATCGCTTGCCTTTCTCCACATCGCGAACATTTTTGAGCAGTAAAATCAACTCTGAGTACCAGCCCACTTAAAGCACTGGGGATATGTAACGTTAGCTTTGTGTGGACATTACCGCAATAATAGATCAATTCAATTGGTTTAAAAAGAAGTTAACGCTACTGAGAAATGTAGTTAAACTAGTGGCGTCACTACTTGTAGCGAACTACAGCCCAAAACTGCCAATAGGGCTGGGTGGTATGACCAAAACTTTATTTCACAGTATGAGAAATTATATTTCATATAGTTTTTTTATATAGATAGTTATTCCAGAAAATGTAATAGGGGCTTTATATGATATTATTTGATCATTTCACAATTTTATTTTTAACCTTATAATATCAGTAAATGTCTGTTTGTTTATACTTACTGTATATTCCATATATTATATTCCATGTTTCTACAACCTTCCAGCATATCTTGCATTCAACCACCAAGTTATTGTCACGGCTACTTATTTACATTTTGCGGTATACACAGAGTGTATTTCATTCTGCGATAACGATACATGCCATCAGACCGCCCTGCCCTGATTACCAAATTTAGTACCACTACAACAACACTAGCATCAAGTGCAAATTACATACATAAGTAACCATTTCTAATCGAATAACAAGCACGAAGAGTTCTTGGTGACGTATCAATTCAAAATGGATCAATAATTGATTATCAATCAAACCCTTACTGACAGAATCCCAGGCCCGTCAATTATTAATGTGTGCTAGTGTAATCTAGTGAAAATGAATCTATGATGAAAATATAATCTGGTGATTTACGATTATTCTCTCTGCTACCATAACAATGTCAGAAATATCTCAATAATGAACTATAACTACAGAGTCCAAGCTGAGGATTCTTGACACAGACGTCGCAAATAAAAAGAAAACAAAACAAATCTATGAGTAACACGCCACCCTAAAAAATGCAAGGTCTCCTGTTCTGACAAGTTAAAAAGCTTCCATACGCACAGGTCCTAGACCTGCCCAATGTCAAATATCACTTGACTTGAATAACCTTGTGCAGTGGCTCAGCGGCCAGAAGCTGTGTGAGCTTAATTAAGGGTTCTCTCATTTCAAAGTGCTCCAGAGCAGGTCCCCACCACCCAGACAAACAAAGACAGAAGCAGCTCTCTTCTGATTGAATTTGAGCAAGATCTGCATGACGCAGGCAGTTCAGAGCATTTACAGCTCTTGCAAAACTCTGCTCAAGGGCGCTTTCTTTATACACAATATAGCAGTTTTAGGGCAATAGACATGCAACAATTTAATGTCAAAAATCTTAATGCAAACACCCTCAAGAGGGTAATCAAGGCATGGTGGCCTCAGTCAGCAGCCCACGTGGGACAAACTTGAACTAGAACTCTATAGTTAATACTTTTAAGTCTTAAGGGATAAACCTTCCAGCTTTTAATTTGATTTTCTAAAGAAAGACCTGCTTCGTTATAAAAGCGAACCAGTAAATAAATGATTCACTCATTGACATAATATCAAATATGTTCAGAGTGTATCTGCTACACCCCTAGCAGACAAAGAGACCCAGCGCTCTCCATTCACATTGTTTGCTACGCATGTGCTTCAGAAAGAAAACATAAATGGCTGCAACATAAATCTGTAAAGACAGTTGCTGTAAAACCTGCTCTGACGCAGCATTTCAATGAATCAGGAAAAGAAGGACTTGTATGTGTCTTTCATCACCAGAGAAAAAGAGAAGAGAAAAAGAGAAGCATGCTTCATAAAGGAATAACATTCCTTTTCAACAAATGCCTTGATTCAAACACGGCGTAATTCAAAGTAAATAAAGAAGTCTTTCAACGCTGAGCTTTACAGTATGCTAAAGGAACATGTGCTGCATTCGTTTATTTCGATATGAAGGCAGAGATGAAATGAACACAGGCTTGAATTTCTTAAAGGGTCTCCACTTTTATGAAGGTTTTAAATATTCAGAGGTAGTGAAATTAACAAGGCTAAACCCATTTAGCCAAATGAAGGCGAAAAGTAGTGTTTGATAATCAGCCTTCAGAACATATTCAGCTTTAACTCAGAAAACAAAAGAAAAAAAAAAAATATATATATATATATATATATATATATATATAATAATTATATAATATATATTACAGGCTTATTCCAAAATGGATTAAATTAATTTATTTCCTCAAAATTCTACACACAATACCCCATAATGACAATGTGGAAAAAGATTTTTTGAAATTGTTGCAAATTTATTGAAAATACATAACCTGAAAAATCACTTGTACATAAGTATTCACAGCCTTTGCTCAATACTTTGTTGATGCACCTTTGGCAGCAATTACAGCCTCAAGTCTTTTTGAATATGATGCCACAAGCTTGGCACACCCGTCTTTGGGAAATTTTGCCCATTCCTCTTTGCAGTATCTCTGTGTTGATAGGGAAGCGACGATGTACGCCCATTTTCAGATCTCTCCAGAGATGTTCAATAGGATTTAGGTCTGGGCTCTGGCTGGGCCACTCAAGGACATTCACAGAGTTATTGTGAAGCGCTCCATTGATATTTTGGCGGTGTGCTTTGGGTCATTGTCCTGCTGGAAGATAAACCGTCGCCCCAGCCAGAGGTCAAGAGCACTCTGAAGCAGGTTTTCATTCAGGATGTCTCTGTACATTGCTGTATTCATCTTTCCCTCTATCCTGACTACTCTTCCAGTAACTGCTGCTGTAAAACATCCCCAGTATAATGCTGCCCCCACCCTGCTTCACTGTAGGGATGGTATTAGCCTGGTTATGAGCAGTGCCTGGTTTTCTCCAAATGTAACGCCTGACATTCACTCCAAAGAGTTCAATTTTAGTCTCATCAGACCAGAGAATTTTGTTTCTTTTGGTCTGAGAGTCCTTCAGATGCCTTTTTGCAAATTCCAGGCGGGCTGCTATGTGCCCTTTACTAAGGAGTGGCTTCAGTCAGGTCACTCTACCATACAGGCCTGATTGGTGGATTGCTGCACAGATGGTTTTCCTTCTGTAAGGTTCTCCTCTCTCCACAGAAGAACGCTGGAGCTCAGACAGAGTGACCCTTGGGTTATTGATCACCTCCCTGACTAAGGCCCTTCTCCCCGGATCACTCAGCGTAGATGGCCGGCCAGCTCTAGGAAGAGTCCTGGTGGTTCCAAACCTCTTCCGCTTACGGATGATAGAGGACACTATGCTTATTGGAAATTTCTCATTTTCTCAATTTTTCATTTTCCTGTCTCTGAGGTCTACAGACAATTACTTCATTCCTTGTCTTAATGTTTGGTTTGTGCTTTGACATGCACTGTTAAACCTGCGACCTTATATAGACAGGTGTCTGCCTTTTCAAATCATGTCCAATCAACTGAATTTACCACGGGTGAACTCCAATTAAGCTGCTGAAACATCTCAAGAATGATCAGTGGAAACAGTACCTCAACTCAATTTAGAGCTTCACGGCAAAGGCTGTGAATACTTATGTACATGTGATTTTTCAGGTTTTGTCATTATGGGGTATTGTGTACCCCAATTAATTTAATCCATTTTGGAATAAGGCTGTAACATAAAAAAGGTGGAAAAAGTGAAGCGCTGTGAACACTTTCCGGATGCACTATATATAATAATATATATATATAGTTGCGTACAAAAGGAATGATGACAATAGAAACTTTACCGCTTCTAAACATGGGAATGAAACAGGATTTGAACAAAGAAACTGAGAGGAAACAGAAAATGGAGTATATAGTATGTATAACTCACTTCCTCAAACATTTAAAGGAGGGCATTGCTCCTGAAATCTTTGAAAATATGTTTAACAAATTCTCCTTGGCAAAGGTGAAAATTTTACAAATTAATTTAAAACCTTATTAAAAACTAATGTCCTTGTGTTCTATTGATATTTACACAAAATACCACTGTTTTTCTAATTGTGAACATCACGCCATATGACATTTTTCACAAGTTGAAATCCTAATATACAAAACTCATACTATATCTTGTCAGAGGAACAAAACTTATTAACTTTAGTTAAAAATATAATTTTTTTTTTCTATGTGACACACAGTCAATCAGCTATGTGTTATTTGTCAACCATCCAAATATTATCTCCTTTTGGAGGGACATACACAAAAAAATGCCAGCGAGTAAAAGTATGGTGGTAGCCACATAACATCGCAGTTGTCGTAAATTGAAGAGCAGCAAACGATCATACATTTGCTAGCAGTGAATATAAGTAAATGGTCAAATGCTATTGAAAAATTGAGTTTTCCAACTGATTTTCAAAACATTCTACTGACTGCTGAAATCCAAAGACAGGATAGTGTTTCCGTAGATTTATTGGTGGCATAATGTGCACTATTCCTCCCTCTAATTAAATTAAACTATTTTTTACATGCGCAAAAGCAATTGGAATACATCTATCTGAACATCCATCTTTTGACAAAGCAGAATCTCAAGCAGAAACATTAGCTTCTGTTTTGAGTTTAAAAAGTTTTGAGTTGTGACTAAAGAGAGAGAGAGAGAGAGAGAGAGAGAGAGAGAGAGACGATGGGATGGAAAGTTAGTGGTGCTTTGAGCATTTAATTAGGGATGCACAATAACCATCACCACCGATAATTATCGACCTGACATTGGAAAAAAAATAAGACAATTCATACAGATAAATAATTTTTCCCAGATAAAACCGAACCCATAATAACAAGTGAGTCCTTGCTATATCGTGATTCACCTTATACGGCTTTGGTGTTTCCCAGATTTTTAAAAGCTTTTTTTTGTGTTCTGATTGCCTAAGGGGATTGTGGTCTAGAACTACCACACATTACCTTAAAAAAGCACACTATCCAAGAGCATGCAGTGAAACAGATTTGTGACAAAGCATAAAAAAGAGAAATATACTAGCAGCTGCAGAAAGAGAGAGAAACAGACTGTGACAATTATTTTGCTAAGTTTAAAATTATTAAGCTGTTTTCCAATAATTCTATGTTCTGGAAAAGCAGATAACACAAAACCTATTTGTTTTCCTTTTCTATTTATTTATATGGAAAAGAGAAACTAGTAAAACAATTAAAAGCGCAGGTCTCTGTGTGCCCAAGAACATCCATCGACAGAATAGTTTAATTTATGAAAGGGAACAAAGTCATTTTGTTTTTAATACATTTTTATTAATGAAAAGTAATAAACTGTTCAGTATTTATATGTAATCTATTTATAGTCACTTATTGACATCATCTCAACTTACGCCGCTGGAAAAAAGTTTGCCTTGGAAAAAATGTCCATGCCTCGTCTTTCTACAGCCGATAAAATTTTCTTCATGCAAAAACCACAATGTTAACGAAGTGTTCTACACTTTTGCATGATAAAGTTATTGAACAAAGTTTGGATTTATTTCACGCAAATATTGTGGAGGTTTAAAATCGGGAATGTGTTTAATCTTTCTAATGGTGTTTCCTTTAAATTATTTACCATCAGGTTTTTTGTGCAATGCTGGGTTAGTATTGCTGCGTCACCATTTATAAGGCAAAAATACTCTCTGTAACGCTGGGTCTGTTAACAATGGTAAGTTGGTGATTGAAATGATGTCATCGTCCATCACAATGTTTCATATTAGACATCATCGATGCCAAAATTGCTTGACATTGCCCAACCCTAGTGCCGATCGGTATTGGTTACAAGAAGCAGGAAGTTATCGGTTATCATATTATAAAGCAAATAGACCTACTTGATACGTCGTAAAATATTATTGGAAAGAAATTTTTTGGAGGGGGCACTGGCCAGTCTTGAAGTGGGGGCTGCCCTCTTATAAAACAGTAGGGGAAACACTTCAAATTTGAAGATTCAAATTAATACACTACTCGAAGCAATAACTGAAATATAGGGTTCATAAATTTTTTTGTCACCATTTTGTGTTTGTAATTTAATAACATTTTTCGCTTCCTACTATTTGTTTAACATAACAAGAAAACGTTCATTGTCTGTACAGCTTTCTAAATGTTTCTTTCAATTAACCTTACAATATAACATAATATAAAATATTATGCACAATAAAATATCATATAAAATCAAAAAAATTATATAACTAAACATTGACAAAAGTATAAAGTACAACTGCCGGCTGAGCAACTATTAAACTATACTCTTCTTAGTTTCATTTATTTGTTTTATTTAGCACTGCTACAAACAGAAGAGGTTTTATGGTGCTACTTATTCAGTATTAGGGTTCTCACACCTAGATGAACTGTATGCAAATGGGGGAAAAGACAGTTTATGGTCTTGCAGACTTTAAAAGGCACATCAAGCAAAAGAAAAAAAATCTGATCAAAAACAAACCAGAGCCCATAACCAGTAAAAAAAGGCCTTTGTAGTTGGCAGTTGTGCTGCTGAGCGGGTGTTTATGTCCAGCAACACAGGCCTCTGGTAAACATGATCATTATCTCACCGATCTAAACAACCTTAGCCTTCCCAGAATACACTGCTCCTGAAGCAAGAAGGTGATTAAGCAGAAAGCAGAGAGGAAGCACCACAGCTAGAACGCTTAACCACCAACTGAGTCATGTAATAATGCAGTTTTTAAATCTTCATTATTGTATATTACCGCTTAAAAACATGTGCCTTAACAATGGGTTATTGTATACAAGATCTCAAGACTTTGTTTTTAATCCCTACATTTATTTATTAATAAATGCAACAAGAAAACTAAAATAAAATAGAATAAATAGAAACTAAGTTGCAGTTGGCAGAATTTTATACAATGCTTTTCTAAGTATTATTTAAAAAAAAAAAAAAAAAAAGATCAATCCACTCCAACTGCATGGCATGTTTCCTGCATGGGTTTGATGCCCCTGCAGGCAACGGTCCATATTGCCCTAGCTCCCAAAAAGGTTTCGCTTTTTTCAAAACAAATTACTGACATAAATTTTTCTTACATGAAAATAACTGAAAAACAAATAAATGATGCCCTTCAATGAATAAATAATGATTTATTCATATTCCAAAAGTTAAACAAAGGCAGCTGTTCCAGAGTGCCATCTTCATCCGGCCGGCCTTTTAAGAATGAAAGTGAGGCTCTGGTGGTAAGAAATCCAGAAATAGAATGAAAAAAAAAAATAAAGAAAAAAAATTTCTTACTGTTGTGTAAGTTCCTACTTCGACACTGTAGGAGTAAGTTGTAGTCATTATCTGACCAATAAAGTAATATATTTAACATTATTTCCTATACTGGTGAAGTAGCATTCAACAAAACATCCCCCATCTATTTTTAGCCAAACTTTTCACAATAAATGACTAAATATATTGGCAGTAGTTGCAGGTTTGTTATCAATGTCATGGTTGTTTACCACTACATTGGGTTTCTTCCCACCGGAGCCTCTTTTTCATTCTTAAAATGGCCACTGTGAAATAGGTGAATTGTCTGCTTTAATTAACTTTAATTTATTCTCAACAATGTCAACACTATTTCATTGACTTCTCAGTGTTTACTTTGAGGTATACAATCAGAAATGTAAGGAAAGCTGAAAAAGCTTACAAATCCTGATTTTCTTATTTTGAAAATAATTTTACAGTTTAGACTTTTAGGTGTATGTATATTTAGCCTATTGTGAGAAAATATTACTAAACTTTTGCTTTGAATTAAGAAAGCTTTGATTTTTCCACTATACTTAAGACTAGAATCTTAAAACAAAACATTTTGCCTCAAATTATTCTTACTTCAAGAATATTACAAACTTTATCTGTACTTAAATCAATGTAAAGTATTGATAAAACACCCCTCTCAGAACATGAAAAAATGCTTAAATATTGTTAAAAAAGTCTTTTTTTGGGTAAGCAAAATTGACTTGGTAAGAATTCTTGAAAGAACAATAAAACTGTAAAAAGAAAATATTAAAAGTTATTTCTGGTTTAACTTTTTTATTGAATGTGTTTATTCACTGCGTGAATTGAGAAATCTGTAAAATTTTAAGCAGATTTTTCTAGTTTTAAGATTAATTTAAAAACTAGTTTTAAGCACAAACTTCCTTGCTTTAATACAGTTTATTTTTAAATATATATTTTTGTTATACAAAAGATTAAAAGAGTAAAGAATTAAAGAGAACTTTAAGCTCTTCTAAATGAAACAAAGTCGAGGCTCGTGGTGTGGTGGACAGCACGCTCGACACATGTGCAGAGCGACCCTTGTTTGAATCCTGAGCAAGTGTACAAATTTGCAGTATGTACCTTGCTTCCTCTAGCTTCCTGTCTGTACTGTCCTTTATAACAAATGCAAAAATCAAACCAAACAGAAATTTAAAAGATAAAAAAATGAATTGAGTCAGAATTTCTCGTTTAAGACTATATACTCTATTTTGGTTACTATAATTAAGAACAAACATTCTTGAATAAATACTGTTTTTGCTAAAATATTAGTTAATATATCTAATATTCAGACTAAATCATAGTATTTTTTAGCTCCATCATCATTTGTTAATTTGCTAATTACTGTTTTAAAGGCACGTGCCTAAACTGAACTGGGCACCATTTAAAATCAATAGAATCACATTGCTATGTTGCTGCCGGTCTGAACCCAGATTTAAAAGCCAGGTTAAACGGACATAAAAGTTTTACACCACTTCTTATGGCAAATCAATTAGAAATGAATAGAAATGTAATTTATTACTCACATATGGACGTGTGGTGGTTGAAAGCGGCTCTGGTTGATGTTGTAGTGAGTGAATGCTTGTGTGGGGTTGGAGCTGTACTCGTCCACCGAGATGGTCACTTTGCCTTGAGTCGGCATACCGTGGGCCATTCTTTCTCCACCTGACACATGAGAGACTTCACCAGGACCCTGGAGTGACCCACACAGTCAGCATCCTCCAGAACCACCACAAAAAACCCTTGAGTATACTGAGGAGGACAATGCGATAGTATCTGTAGAGAACAAAACAGTGATGAGGAGAAGATTACAATGTGAAATCACCTGCACGTAGCACGGCAAAATGAAAAGTGCCTCAATTTAACAATTCAAATATATATTTGCTTTAAGTTAGCTTTTGTCTGCTGGACAGTCACAAAATCAAATGCCGATTTTGGCATTCATCAAAACTAGCCAACTAAAAGTGCATACAACATGTCTATATTTTTACTTTTAACAATTGAAAAATGTCCAATAAACTGCTCTTATATGATTAACATTTAGAAACTGGTGTTTTCAAGTATTAAATATATGTAATCTACACTCAATATGGACCAAAGTCAGTATGAGGTAAAATAGCACAAAGCAAATCCATCACAGACAACAAAAGATTAACAACAGTGCAGTAAACAACATGCGAGAGCAAAAGCAGGGAGCAGAAAGGTGAGCAGCGGGTCCTGTTCGCTTGCCATCTGGAGGCTCAGTTAACCATCACCGAACCCTGAACTACTACTGTCCATAGACAGCTTTCTGTCTCTCCTCAAACTGAGCTTCAAACTCATTTACTGTTGCATTTTTTGGTTGTTTAGAAAATCCCCAACAATGTAAAACAGAAGCTAGAAATACTAAAAAATATCTGAGCAACTAGATGGGAAACCAATTCCATTTTTCACTAGTTTTCTATCTTAATAACTGCACGAAATCCTCACACAGCAAACAAGACTAAATAGCAAATTCAGGTTGACCATGCAAGTGTTTTCTTAAGTCAGCGAGTAGCTTTGAACATTTACCAGAACTTGCTTAACTCTTTACACACAAACAACTCAATGTACCAATCTCAATACTAACTATGAGTTAAAAAAAAATGGTCAGGACAAGAGTAATTTCTTCAGATTTTAATATTTTCAATTTAGTTATTGTCAAGTAAAGTTTGAAAATTAAGGTTGAGAGGCATTACCAGAATGTATTTAAAATTCCTCATCCTCACTTTTACAGTAAATCATGTGTATGGGCAAACGTGATAGTTATTCAATGCTAGAATATTGACATCAGGCATTAGGCTAATTTAAAAATATAAATGTAGAATTCAGAAATAGAATTCCTCAAACTTTTACAATTTATCAATGACCAAAATTCCTGCACTTTCACTGTAAATACATTTCAGCAGACATGTTAGTTGTAACCTGATAAATGAAGGATTTTAACTTTTGCCAGTTTGAAATTATAAATGCAGGTTTCTTCACTTCCCCAGTTTGAAATTATAAAAACAAGTGACATTGCATCATTTCTTTTTAATTTACAAATAACCAATGTTCCTCATATCTGAACATTTGCAGTAATCAATTGTTTAGGGTCATTTGTTTTTAATACACATTTAGCAACTGTTACAGATTACATATTTATGAACACTGCTGTTGTCAAAAAAATAAAGATTTCATAGGTTTAAAAAGGGCTCAACTCAAAAATTTTAAAAAGGTCACGTAATAACATTAAAATAAAGCCTGCTCATGTAAAACATAATTTCATATTTCATATTTGTCACTCCTCTTTCACGAAGCAAATGTAAATAAATAGTTAATTTAACGATTAATGCTTAAACCTTTTCATCGCCCTTCTAGAAATAAAAAAAAAACTAAATAAAATTAAGATATTAAGAAAACTGACATGTCACTTATCATGCCAATAAGTTGTTTATTAGTAATTTTAAGCAAAACATATCTTCTAATAAAGCATAAACATAGTGTAATCAAATCCTAAAACACTGTTTTATATGCATTTATATTGAATGCTCACCTTCTACACCTTAATGTAAATAAATCAATAAATTAATAAATAATTTAAACGGTTCCTCACTCATCTCGGCTAGCTAGCTACCACTAGCTTAGCTGCGTAAAAACCAACCGTTGCGTTCGATATAATAAAACATCTACAAACACGCGTCATATTTAACGGCACTCAGCACCGCGGCTTCCGGCTGAAAATGCGAGGGAACGATCAAAATAAAGGCTGCAAATCATGTCCGCGGACTCTTCAGTGAGAGTAAAGAGATCAAGTTCAACCTACTTCACCTCTGACCACATCACCGACATTTCTAGTCCCGTCCCCACGCATAGTCGCACGTAAATGTATCCGAGAGTCAAGCCGCGATGGGTGATCGTTCCCCGGGTGAGTGGCAGCGCTGACACCGCCGCTCAATGACAAGCCACCTCTAACCCTTTTGTGTGTTTTTTTTCCTCGCTCCCTAGCAAAATTATATTTCCAAGCTGCAAGAAGAGGTCGAAAGCAACTATTTCTTCCTCGCCCACCTTTAAAGATGTTGCTCCATGCACGCCGGGGAATGCAGATGTCGGTCGCCGAAAAGGTGGCGCTCGGAGCCGGGCGGGGGCAGGACCCTCGACCCTGGGAGACCCGCTGCTGAGCGGGAGCAGAGACGCCGGGGTAGAAGCGCAAGCAGGCGGTGAGCTTCGCTCTGACTGGCGGAAGGGATAAGGGGGAGTGAGTCTAGACCGCAGCGGAGGAAGAAAGGACTGCCACTGGGGTCAGAGAGCAGCGACGAGAGCATAGCCTCCGCACTAGCATGGCGGAGTGTGTTAGTGTGCTTTACTCCTCCCCTCCCTCGGAAGAATCTGCCATGATCTGCTGCGTTCACACGTGGAGAATGGAGAGACCCGAATTTCCCCCTTCTCCTTCAGTCTCTTCGGTTCTTGGGTTTGTATTTAATCACAGGAGCACAAGGATTTTGAGGGAAAGCTTATGTAGTTTCTGTAAACCGTGGTTGTTTCAAAAGAGCCTTTTTCTCTAATTAAAAAGTAGCTGCAGAGATTACATTTATTGATTTTATTGTATAAACCAGGGGCGTTGCTAGACCGAAAGCTCTTACCAAAAAATTCACCCTCCGGTTTTCTTGAAACCCTGTCGGATACACCACACACATACTGTACGGAAAATAACTTGCATTTAGTGATTTCTGACTACTTATTTATTTGCATTTGCACTTTAGTCACACGGGGTAATCTAATTTTAATACATGTTTACCCTTAATAATAAAGACCTTTATTCCACTAATGTGTCTGAACTAGTTAAAGTGTGACGAACATGCAAATGATTAAGAAATCACTAAGGGGCACACAATTGTTCACATCATTGTCCGTCAAAATTGAAGTAAATATAATGAAAGCAAAGACAGCAATTTAAATTTTTATAAAGCAGTCATTTTTATTTCTGTCCAGTGCTTGAAGTAGAAACGCAAAATTGACTAAAGTAGTCATGTTCCTTCATTTGGAGATAAACTGCACCCAGAACTTGGGATCGAAGTACGGCCTGGTAACTGGAATACCAGACTGGCAGCAGCACATATCGGAAGAAACTTTAAGGTGGGCAGTTTACGTATTTGTCCACTTCAAGCAGTGACTTTGCCTTTTAAATGCCTCTTCGACTGAAGACAAAAAGGAGGTATTTATAGTAATGAAAAGTATTTAATTTTTATTAGTGGTTTGTTTATATGTATTAATACCCTTCTCTTTATTAATGTACTTTATCCACTAAGCCAGTGCAGGGAACGAAGCAGCTATCCCATCATTGATGCATTCACAAATTTGGAGAGAACACACATTTCTAAAGAAGATGCATTATTAGGTTTTGAGAGTTTTACACAGGTTCATAAAGTCAATTACACAAATTGGCAAGTTTCATGCGAGGTTTCAACGCACCTTGTTCAAATCTAATGACGCCAGCTGGACACCACACATCAGACCGAACAAGTGCTGCCAAGTAAGAAAAAAGTTGAACACTGCGATTTTTGGATTCGTTTTTCGCAAGGAGAACAACCAACGAAAGCTAGTTCATTTGATGATGTGTGTAGGATGTAAAGAGTCACCCAGTGGCGCTGCCCCACATTTTCATAGCGACTTCATACAGGAAAGATTTGGTGTGCCAGAAATCCTTCCTTTTTTCCACATTTTTGTCAAACAGTTTTCTGTGATCAGCTACCAATAGTATAAACTGCTTTTATAAGTGTTCTTTGATTTCTTCTCTGTCAACGTCTTCTTCTGTACTCTTTCCCTGTGTGGCATGGAGTGCATCTGATGTGCCATCTTCAGGTAGGGCACGTCATTGGTTCAATATTTCCTCAACACAGATGAAGAGCACCCTGCTGAAAAGCCATCCAAAGATTTGTGCAAAACTCAATTTGGACCGGTGTGTAGAGGTAAACTCTCCATGAAGTGCTTTGCATTCCTCAATGTGTAAACATCGTGGAAATAAATTGAGTGTAGCTAGAGCAGCGTTTTTTTCTGCATTTTTACACATATTTAGGCAACATAATTAGCACACAGCTTTTTGGTAAACTAACAAGGATTGTTTCCTAAACATCTTTCGGGACTTGGCAATCTGGATCATCACACCCACATCCACTATCCTATTATCTGTAGTACTTTAGCAGGTCCAAATCTGATTCGAATTCGTCTCAGTCCAAAAACCTATGTTGCCTCACCTTCCACCCATTCACCATCCAGTTGGGGTGGTGGATCAGAGATCAGAGCAGACAGCTGGGCTTTAAGCTCATACCCCATACCTGCCACATACGCTCACAAACTACACAGGTCCAAATAACGAACTACTGTGACAGCCATGATAGCTACATTTCTCAAGTACAATTCACCATTAATACAAGTAGTGACGAAAACATATGTTGAAAAACGAAATGTTATGCTCACATTTGGCTACAGAGAAGTGCTGTTCTCTGAGCAACCATAACTGTTATCATCATACTTGCTGGTTGTAATTGGGAGGAAGAGACTGGTACAAAAAAACCTGCCAATTGTTCTGCGCTTTGTCAAGGATGGACTCCGGAATAGTCTTCTCACAGCAAGTTGGGTGTTCATCTTTTTTTTTTTTTTCAATCAATGAAATACCTTTATGTTAGTTGCAGTATCTCACATGAATATATCAATGTATTCATGTTGAGGAAGATGCCACAGCATTTGAAATGCTACATGTTGAGGCTACAGTTGAATTCTCACCATCTTCGTAAATTTTTTAATAAGGAGCATTAATTGTTGGCTAGTACTTTGGTGCAGGTGGCGAGAGGGGAATAGAACATTTGTATGTCACAATGTGGCATACGAGCTAAAGGATCCTTTCTTTAGAAAAGAATAAACTAATTTAAAACAATAACTTGATTCATGCTTAAGAGGTGAAAAACACCTTTATACAGTGTATAGACACAATGATTAATGGTGAGGTCACAAAACATTTCGACACCTTTAAACACTGATCTTATTCCACATCTTGGCCACAAGAGGAATAACCATATGAAACAAAACATATTTAAATTCTTTTAAAATGATTTTGCATTCTATCATTTGCTTTCTCTCGCAAACTTTGAGATTCCCCTTTACATAGAATACATTACTTTGCAAAAGATATTTGTTTTAATTTTGACCATTTAGGTCACAATGATTCGCTGTTGCGACCCCTAAACTGGGAACAGCCGAAAGTAGAAGAAAAAAGTTCACAATTTTTGCATCCATCTGCGAAACATAATATTTGTAAGAAAAAGTAAAGTATTGGAAAAACTCTCATTTTCCCCACCACCATGTCCATTTAGGAGCTCCGTAAATAACCGTTGGTGGTATGATTTACAGTTGTTTCCACAATTGTTTGCTTAGAATGCAGCTGGCATATTCATCATGATGGAGAGGGTGGTATCAACAGTAACTTGGGATCATTTAAAGAAACACACTCCAGAATTAAATGATTTTGAACTGTTTAGAACTTCAATATATTGACCAATTTAAGTCAGACATTTCATCAAAGCCATAGGTAGTGATAGCAGCTTAAGAAAATGTTCATCTTATCTCCTAAAACTGATAAGATCAGAAGTAAATGAACTCTCATTAACAGTGAATTAATTTATATCTTGAAATGCATGATTTCTCTTGCAGATTCCTGTAAGAGAATATGTGAAATGTCTATTACCTCGAAAGGTTGTGAGCAGTTTTGAATCTGTGAAATGTAGATTTTTTCAGTCACATTTCAATTTCATAAAAAGCTATTCTCACAAACACATACAAGGCACACACTCAACTAAGTGGCATTTCTATTTGACTTTTCTTTTATCCTCAGGAAATGTGTTTTCATGGACTAGCCAGCAAGCATTGATGTGAAGGCAGGGTATGAATTTGATTCGTGGAGGCTGTCGTTGAACACTGCACCATCATTTGTTCCCTTGCTGCATGAGGGCGATGATAGATACAGCTTCAAATGTCACTGAAGAAATGGCCCCTGACATGAATGTTTTATTCAGCTTCCTTCCACTGATCACTTCTATACGATAAAAAATGTAAATGTTATGCAGAATGCTTAAAAATCTTCTATATGCTTCATGACCTTCTATAAAAGAGGGGTAAAATGACTCCATGGAAATGATATAAAAGCAACATTAACCAGAAGGGTGGGATAGATTGGGTATGACAAGTGAGGGTGATTTTCACTTAACCCGAATCCAGCAGTGTGGGCATGGGGGCATTTGGATAAATAGATACACATTCACTCACTGAGGGATTTATGTTTATCACTTATATACTCTTGGAATAAGGGCATCAAGTAAGAGAGGAAGACATAAATATAGTTGGATATGACCGAATTAATTTTAATCATAGGGGTAAGGGACGTTTCAATCATACTGGGAAAAATATGCACATTTTTGAACCTATCTGTGTGGTGTTCACTGTAGGTCACATATATTTTATTGTAAACCATTTGTAGGGAACAGACACAGGAAAGAGCACTGAATCATTGTTTTTTTTTTTTTTTTTTTACAAAGATAAGGTACAGAACAGAGACATTTGATGAAAGTGTCTTGATTTTTACCAAAGACTGTAAAACTGTGACACCGCCTACTGCTTTTGGGCTGATATGAGGCTTTTTCCCACCTGGACTGGAGGCTACAATTGACGGGTGCTAACAAGTGACTTCCTGATTAGAACCCTGTCTCCAGTCTGGTTCACACACGCCTCTCTCACACATTGCTGTTCTATTGTTATATACAACTTACGGTACTTTGTAAGAAATTCTTTGTAACAAGAATTTGATAATGACTTCTCTGAATTTGATTGTTGGCAGTGTAAAGTATATTTTTCATGACATGAAAACAAGTCTACTGTTCTGTGTAGCTGTCAAACATAGCTGTCAATCATATGGCCCCGCCTAGGTTTTTACAGTCAAACAAAATGACTGTACCTTTTTTTGCTGTTTTCTTTCGAAAATTATTAAAACAGTTTGTGTAAATAACTTAATTGGTGAGGATTTTTTTTTTAGTTCAGCTTTTTCCCATAGACTTGGATTGGCCAGAAATCATCCTGCAGCCAGCACTAACGGGGCACTCGCCGTGGTTTGGCTGCATACAACATGGACACCGTGTCTGTGATGTCACCCATAGGTTTTGAATGAAGGGTTTTTGCACCTCAAACTGGGTGTTCCCAATCAACGCCTATTTTTTTAGGATAATGAAAAATAGGCGAAGGATGCACAGTTAGGTAAATTGCCTGATTGGCTGAAGATTTCAAGTGGTTATATACAGTCAATGGCTGTCACTCAAGAAACCTTGACCTTGGAAAGCTTAGGAAAAAATGGAAAAGCTTAATATAAATAAAACAAATGAACCCCCTCAAAGTTTTTCATGAAGGGTAAATCAAGCAACATAGAGAATCATTATGTAGCTGTGAAGTTGAGGTTTTTAACATGGCTATCTATGGAAACCTGCTAACTTTTGTAATCTGTCAAAACAGTGTATTACTGTTCATCTCTTAGCCTGTTTCATGCAGCCAGAGCGGACTGTGTTTATTTTAGTTTGTGTTTAATTCATCTCAAAAACCACCAAGTCAAATGTATTTATATAGAGTTTTATGAAGATGCTTTCAAGCAGCTACTCTGAAGTAGGATCCTGTTGTAGAAGAATTCTGAATTTTGTTTAATGGCAGGTGAGTTGTGATTTTAGTAATTTTGGTAGGGACCAAGTTAGGTATCTACCAAAGTCTAATTGTTATTATGTGTTTTATGTTGGGGCATGTGTGGGGAAAAAAAACACAATTTATATTCACACGGTGAGCTATATTAGAGTTGCTTCTGTAGTGCTCAGTGTAGCCTCACATGGCAAGTTTTAGACCAAGGAGGCCAGTGAAGTTCTTCAGTACCAAAATCACCCTCTGAACTTAATGGGCCTTGCTTTGAACAGCAGTCAAGTTGGAAAAGGAAAAAGAAATCCTCAAACTGTTCCCACACATTTGGGAGCCTTTTTTTCCCCAAATCCCTTGATTTGACAAAGCATTTAGTGTCGCTTCTTCTGGTAACTCCCAGGTCATCAGATGTTGGAGTGTGAAATGTCACTTCAGAGAATGCATTTTCATTTTCTAGAGTCTGAAACATTGACTTTTGGTGATCTAAGGCTTGGATCTGCTAAACCCTGGAAACTTGGTTCTTAAGCTAATTGAAAGCCGTAACATGTGAAGGTATAAAGCAGTTGGTGACTTCTGCATGCTGTTCTTATTAAATGTAGTTCTCATTGTCTTTCATTTATCTGTTGCAAGTAACTTACACTATTAGTTGCACAAGTGGCATCCAATCAAAAATCGCAGAGCTCCAGGGTGACTTATTCTGTGTAAAGTGGTGCTTGATTTGCTTGAAGAAATATCGATTGGAAGATTCTTTTATCAAATAAACAAAAATGCTTCCAATACAAGCATAACGAACATAACAATCTCAGGTTACATTGCGAAAGTTGAAGCTAAGAGTCTGCTCCATTGTGGGATTTGACAGCTCTGTGCTTGTGGCTTGAAGGTGTGTGCTTCATGTTACCTTTCCCGGGTCGAGTTAAGCCAGAGCAGTGATAGGGCTGAGAACTGAAAGTGTCTTCCACAGAAAGCTCATTGACCTGGTGTCATGTTTTGACAGGGTTTACAAAGCCCTGTTGTTCTGGAACAGCACATCTCATCAAGGAAGATCCACCCAGAATGGAGCTCAAGCTTCGGCACAAAATGCAACTGGCACTTGATTGAAACACCAGACAGATATTGCAATGAATGGATGGGTACAGATTGGGTGAATGGGCATTTGGATGTCTTTAAAAAACACTGTGCATAGGTTTTAGTCAGGTGCGAAAATACAATGAATTAACAATTGATAAATCTGAATCAAATCAATACTTTGTGTGACCACCAGCCTTTAAAACATAAATTGTTCTAGGGACACTTGACAGGCCTGGACATGCACTGTCTTAATCAGTGGGACATGCTGAGCATGGCACAAATTGAGTCCCTGGAAGCACAGTGTAAACTTCATCTAGACTCTGGAAATGTTTGGAACACCGTTTTTGAAGGAACTCAGCTAGGAGGTTGTTCCAAACATATCTGAGAACTAAGCGCAGATCTTCTGTGGATGTAGGCTGGATATTCTTACATCCTTTTTTATCTTCATGTATTCTCAGTCGCAATCGAATATGTTGAGATCATGCCTCTGTGTGGGCCACAACATCACTTTCAGTACTTCATGTTCTTTCCTTAGAAGATCATGACTGGCTGCATATTTGGAGTAGTGGTCCTGCTGCAGAATATACTTGAGGCCAATCACACACTGATTGATTAATATATGCCTGTATTCCTTAGCATTGAAAATACATTTAATCCTGCGGGATATCTTCTCTTTCAGAAGCTAACTGTCTTTCATCTGCTGCTGAAAGTTTCCTTTGCCGACCAATGCATCGATGATCCTTAACAATGTCGTTTCTTAAAAAGAGCTTGAACAGCAAATCTTAAAACAGCACATCTTTGATTTTTTATTTTTTTTTTATCTGGGGAGACCTTCTTGATGCAATATAACAACCTTGTGTCTTGTTGTTATGGTCAATCTTACCTTTGTTGTGGTTGATTGTGGTTTTTCTCTACCTAACCTTGGTTCTAGAGTTTCTCACCTAGGTTTTAAGCCTCCTACACAGCTATTTGTGTTTCAGTTTTTGACCATTAGCAGGTGTTTGATATAACTGGTTGATCATAATCTTGAATTTAATCCCCCAGAGTTTGTGTAAGGTTTTCTACAAATAATACTGAAAATATTAATTATTGATTTGAATTAGATTTTTCTTTTGTTCACTGCAAATCTGCGGAAAGAAACAATCATTCTTTATATTTCTATGTTCTAGTTGGTTCAAATCATGTTTTTGAGGATCTGCAAACAATTAAAAAGAATAGTATGTGTGATGGACATGCAGTTTGAAATAAGGTGACGTGGGTTTAAATCCTGGAGTCATTGACATTTTCCACACTTCTCTACCTCCTTCTCTACCTGTTTCTCTTCCTTTTTGAAAAAAGGGGAAAAAAGAATATATATATATACATAATAAATAATAATAAAATAATAACATTATCTTATATGGTGAGGGGTTTAGTATAAATTCAATAACAACATACTTCAGGCAGGTTTCCTCCAGTCAAATTGTATTATCAATGTTATTAGTGAATACTAAGTATTCCTACACCTACTCAAGCTGCTGAAATGACATCATGATTCCAGTGTCATAGCCTTCATCAGATTCTGGTCTGAACCAGAGAACTGTGCAAGAAGCATGGATGCAGTCAATCATCACTCACTGTTCTCTGATGCATGCCAGGAATATTTTTATAGTTGAGAAAATGCTGTTCGAGAAACACCGGTTGCCTGAATTTATTTATTTATTTTTTTTTCAAATTTAGATTTAAAACACAAGGCAAAAAAGCACTGCAATAATTTTACACATCTTAAAAAGTTTATGATGCTTTATTTGCTTATTTGAAATATTCTTTGCTGCAGACAAGGACAAAATATTCTGTGTTTAATCATGCAGGCAATTGTAAACATTCATTTTAGATTGCGGTGAACCAAGCACTTACACTATTTATGGTCCCATAGATATATTGCAATCTAATGCATTTACACTTTATAGGCTGAGATACTGCATGAAGTCTTCTGTTGGATGAATAATGCATGTGCCCAATGAATATATGTATATACTTTAGCTAGAAGTATGTGATATATCTGCAGAATGAAGTCTGGGTGCACTCAAAAAATAAATAAATTGCTCAAAGTCTATGGTTTAATTGTTTTCCAGCCCGTCCTTGGCTTGAAACACACCAATTTAAATGCTTAGCATTATATTTATATATAGGCTATAGGCCACTCAAGGACTTTAAATGCTTCTTTAGACGCCAGTCCTTAATTGTGTGTTTGGGGTCAACGCCTTGCCGGAAGAACCAGCCATTTTCATCCTCAATGATCTTGCTGGTGAAAGGAGAATTTCTCCCCAAATCCCATGAATCATAGTTCCATTCAATATTTCCTTTACATGGTGCAGTCGTCTTTATCCTTTTGCAGAAAAAACAGCCCCAATGAATGATGTTTCCACCCCCATGTTTCACAGCAGTTACATGTTTCTGGTGATCCTCTTGATCAATAAATGTTTGCCAACAATTAAACAGGCCAATTTCACAGGTCCTTTATCACGTATCAGTAACATTTTTTCATGTTCTGTTTGGGTGTGAAACATGATAAAAAAATGAATCAAAACAACTGAATTCTAAAATTATACGCACAACTGAGTAGAATACACTTTTTTTGTTCTCTTGGACTCATTGGATGGAAATGGTGGTTTGTTCACAATTATTTTATGCAATATACCAGTTTTCTGCATACATTTAATTTGTATCTTTACGATGGAAATATGACTATTGTCTCATTTCAATATAAAATTCCTGCTCGAATCTGTTCAAATACATATGTCTCTTTGTGCTTTTTAATAGTCCCGCTCTTCAAAGTTACGGAGACACAATGGGGCAAACTAACAAAATTGTCATTAAATTATTACTTTTCTTTTCGTCCATAAAGACATACTTGTCATAATGTCCCAGTGGATTAGATTTTCAATTGAGCTTCCTACACAGGCTGGCTGGGCGCTCCCTTAGAGATAGGGTGAGGAGCTCAGTCACTGGGGAGTTTGTTCCAACACACAGCGAGAAGCCAGCTGTGGTGGTTCAGGGATATGTTTTGGGAGCATCTCAGGGAGGTGTTGCTGGCATGTCCATCTGTGGAGAACCCACAGAGAAGACCTAAGATTTAGTAGAGAGACTATGTCTCCCGGTTGGCCGCCCTAGACTGTTTTCTTCATGATCTGGTCCTGGATACGCAGAAGAAGAAGGAATTGATTCTGACGTGTGTTAGATCACAAATTGGTACAGTTGGCTCAACATAGATTTTTAAAAATACTCTCGCTACTGATGCTGATGATGTCAGACACCAAAAACACACTCTGTGAAGAAGTGTTACCATGGCAATTGCCTAACTATGAAATTAGTGCTCAAAGCCTCATGAGCACCACCTGTTTCAGATCACATCTGCCCAAGGAAACAAAATGGGCGTGTACAGCCACGCCGATGAGGTTAGGAGTGTGGGTGTGGCTTAGTGAAAGACTGAAAGATAAGTGCTTCGTAACAGCTGAACAAAAGTTTTATAAAAATTCTACACACTCATAGCTTTCCTTGCTACAAATCCATTATTAGTATAGTATTGGTTGCTAACCAAGTGCTCGAAGCTAGTTTAGCTCTGACTTCATCACAGGGAAAGCCATGTATCACCTCAGCACCTTTGGCCCACGTAAACACTCCTGCCCGGTCTTGCAACTTCATTGTTTACATTCTTTGCGTCATAGCCT
Source organism: Danionella cerebrum (assembly GCA_007224835.1). Classification (NCBI taxonomy): domain Eukaryota; kingdom Metazoa; phylum Chordata; class Actinopteri; order Cypriniformes; family Danionidae; genus Danionella; species Danionella cerebrum. The sequence goes on along the minus strand of SRMA01027097.1, from coordinate 272,618 downwards.
TTTATGAAACAATTTTAGGAGGACTTCAATATCCTCAGTGGGCACTGTGGTCTTCCAGTTAGAAGTTTGTCGGTTCGAGGCTCGCCAGTGACCTTCCTGGAAGGAGTTTGCATGTTCTCCCTCTGCTTGCATGGGTTTCCTCCGGGTACTCAGGTGTCCCTCACAATCCCAAAAACATGCGGTTATTTGATGGACTGGCGACCTGTCCAGGGTGTACCCCCGCCTCTTGTCCAATGTGCGCTAGTGATAGGCACCGGCAGACCCCGTGACCCCAAAAGGGAACAAGCGGGTTGGAAAAGAATGAATGAACAAAATCCTTATAGTATTAGGAGGCAGAGTGGCCTGGTCTGGATCTGGAGTCCAGCTTTTGGTAGACCCCATTTCAGCACCACAATCTTTTTTTTTTTTTTTAGATCGTTTATGGACCTCATATATAACCGTTATATAACCATTATTTAAAAACATTTCTGTCCTCTGAAACAGTGGAAAAGTATGTTCTGGTAGCGTAAGAGTTTTGTCACTGTCAATTCTAATGTCATCCTAAAGCAAAAAGTCTCATAAAGATGATTCAAGTAAAACTCAAATAAAAGAATTTTTCTTATGCTTCCTGTTTATATCATCTCTTTTTCTCTTCACATTTGCCTCTCATGTTCCCTTCCCCCATTGCTCCTCTCTTTCCACTTCCATTTACCCATCTATTCCATCTCAAGAGGAGATGCTAGACGCTCTCTTCATTACCCGGAACACAGGCAGTGTGATTGTGTGTGTCTGTGGATGGATTGAGAGCCAAGTGACTATATGCAATGTTTTATATCCTGTCACGTGGTGGTGATTTATCCTATTTTATCCTCATTGCAGAAAATGAAAGAACTGTTTTCCTCAAATTCATCCTTCCTTCTCTCTAACTGTCATATTTTTGAGCAAGACAGCAATTCAGTGTGCTTCATAAAAGCATTCCTTGGTCGTTTCTGTAATGCACTGCCATTTATATGTAAAAGTAGTAGTTTGCAGTCTGCATGAAGGAGTATTCAGATTCCATAGAGGTTTACTTGAGGATGGACATACAATGGCAACATGAGTGAGCAAGAGTCAAGACTGAATTAAGTAAAAGAATTGGCTGAATTTGCAAAGATGAATATGAAAAAGTATATGAAGGTATTCAGATCCCCTTCATTATTTTGCTCTTTTTTGGATTGCAGCCTTTTGCTAAAATCATTTAAGTTCATTTGCCCCTCGTTAATGTACACACAGTGCCCCATATTGGACAAAACAATTAAAAAGAAAATATCACATGGTCCTATTTAGTATAGTGTATGCAAAAATTTGGGCACCCCTGTACATTGTCATGATTTTCCTTTAGAAATCTTTAATTGTGTGAATAAGAAATTTCCTTGGAATACAGTGGTACCCCGAGATATGAATGCTTGGAGTTACGAAATGTTCGAAATACGAAAGGTCTCGCGGGAAAATTTTTGCTTCGAGATGCGAAGAAAAATTCGAGATACGAACAAACACCAACAGTTCTGTTCAAAACACTTTAACAACACAACAAAATATTTTTTTATTCTGTTTTATTATCATTTATTACATTAACAATGTGTAGATTTAAGAATTTAAGAAACGTTACTTGATTTTTCTCTGGTTTCCCATTTTTTTTTCATCTACTTCTACTGTTGTTTCTGAGAGCCGTTGCACAGATTAAGCGCTTTACATGTAAAACTTGCTTCGAGATACAAAATGTTTGAGATACAAACGTCACCCTGGAACGGATTACTTTCGTATCTCGGGGTACCACTGTATATCATACAGGAAACAAACTCAGTGACATTTGAGAAGTAAAATTAAGTTAATATGATTTATGGAAAGTGTGAAATAAAATGATTTAGCCCCCTTGTGAACTAATACATTCATGAGTCATTTGGGATCCTCTGCTATTCCTCCTTGCTGATCCGCTTCAGCATTGTGAGGTTGGATGGTGAACAGTGGTGGACAGCCATTTTAGGCCTCTCCAGAGATTCTCAATCGGGTTCTGGGAGGGCCATTCAAGAACTCCAGGTCATGGAGTTGTTGTGAAGTTACCGTATTATTTTAGCTGTGTGTTTAGGGTCATTGTCTTGTTGGAAGGTAAACCATGGTCCCTGTCCGAGGTCCAGGAGATTTGCAACCAGGATATTCCTATACTTGGCCGCATTCATCTTTCCCTCAATTGCAACCAGTTGTCCTGTTCCATGCAGCCCCCACAGCATGATGCTGCCACCACTGTTGGGTCTGTATTTGGCAGGTAATGAGCAATACTGGGTTTTCTCCTCGACATATACAACTTATGTTTAAGCCCAAAAAGTTCTATCCTGGTCTCATTAGCCCAGATAATCATATTTCTTATCATTTTGGAGTCATTTTGTTATACAAACTCCATGCAGGCTTTCATGTGTCCTGCTGTTTGTGAGACCACTCTGCCATAAAGCCTTGACTGGTGATGTTTCACTTAATACAACTTTATATACAACTACATCTCTGGAGCTCAGTCACTGTGATCTTTGGTTTCTTCTTTACATAGTTCTAGGAGGGGTTCTAGTCATCCCAAAAGTCTTTTATTCAAGGACTATGGAAGCTACTCTGTTCTAAAGAACCTTAAGAACACCAGATTTTATTTGTTTTCTTGGCCAGATCTGTGCTTTGCTACAATTCTGTCTCTGAGCTCTTCAGGCAATTCCTTTGACCTTACAATTCCCATTTGCTCTGAGCTGTGAGGTTTTATATAGACAGGTTTGTGGCTTTCCTAATCAAGTCCAATCCAGAATCAAACTGGACTCAAGCGAGGGCGTAGAACCATCTCAAGGATGGACAGAAGAAATGGACTGCACACGAGTGTCACAGCAAAGGGTCTGAATACTTAGGTCCAAAACTTAAATTATTTAGCAAAGGGCCTCAACGTAAAAAAAAGAGTTAAAATTTTAAGTGTGTCTGGATTAGGGGTGTAACGGTACGCTAAAATCGTATTCGGTTCGGTACAGTGTCTTGGAGAGTTCGGTTCGGTTCATTCGGTTCGGTACAAAACAATAAGAACTTACATATTCTTTATTTTGAAAAGCTGCCAATACACAATAGAATTCTTGCATAAAATAAATAAAAGTGACACATTTGGGTGATATTTTAAATAATTTGCACTCTTTATTAAGAAAAACCCATTTTTTTAAATAAAAAATGAAATACTGCAACTAGTTAGGATAGTTAGGATAGATTGACCTATCCACATTTTCTGAAGAGAGCATAGATCTGGTTGCAGTGACAATATCTCCAGCAGTAGAAAATGTTAGATGTGTTGCCTGCCCGATCTCCGTGGAACAATGTCGGCATACAACTTTACATTTATCCACTCGTCTATCCCCATTACGTATTTACGAAGCCAAAGTGTTCCCAAACAGGAGAGTGTAGTGAGGTGGGAGGGTCTTCAAGCTCTGGCTTCTCTTTCGCTTTTGATATGATTCCATTTTCCTACTCGCGCTCGTGCTCGTCACTCAATAGCGTCCGTGCGGAAACTCGCCCTGGAAGATTGTTCCGCTGCGCTTAATATCGCGCTAATAATAAATTTAAATTATTATAAAAATACCGAATACAGAAACGGTACGCAAGTGTACCGAACCGAACAGGCCGTACCGAAACGGTTCAATACGAACCGTGAACCGTTACACCCCTAGTCTGGATACTTTCCACACACACACTGTAAGTGTAATTAAGTTGCTATAGGGATTAATAATTCATTAAAAACAAACATATATCAGTTTATACCCAGTTAGAGAGTTCTTGTTAGAATCCGCAGTGTCTACTTGTGCCTCAACTTAGCTCATTTTGGGCAAAAGGGACCACCCCTTCACGAAAGGACGCCAGATATTGCAGAGCCACACGCATCATTCCCACTCATATCTCCTGACATGGACAATAAAAAGACAACCTGATATTGTTTTCAGACTGTGGGAGAAAAACAATGTGCCTACAAGCACGAGGAAATCACAGACAATTCTGCAGGAAAAACTAAATCATTGCAGATAAGTTTTAGCTTCACAGCAGAGCTAAACCCTGCTCCAGCCCATGCTTCTAATTAAAATGTATTTAAATAATATAAACAAATCTACAATTGCATGTTTTATTTCAAATGTCATCTAATATTTTAATTACAGGATGAATTAAGGACAAGATTTATAGTAACTGTTGTACCTGTAAAAGATAAACATTTGCACCTGAATTGCTTCCACTTTCAGTCAGAGCATCTGTATTCAGAGCAGTTTATTATCTAAAGCATCTTCCCTTGCATTCAAGATATACACCTTATCAGGTCATGCAGTCAAACTGAATCGAACCCATGACCTTGTGGCGCAAGCATCATGATCTAGTTTGAGCTACAGGAATGCTTTGATTCAGAATGAGGCTGGTTTTAAGCCACCGATCACAGTTCAATGGCCTTTTGTTTGTCTAGCAGCATTTCTGTTGCCTAGGGCGCTGTACAGAGAATAAACAACAGAAGCATGCAAAATAGACAGTCAAAAGAGAGTTTACAGAATAAAATCAGTAATATTGAGATTAAATTCCTGCCTGCTTTGATTACTTTGATCTCTATTCTAAGTTCTTGTCCAATTATTTTGCGTGTGGCTCCACCCCTTTCATTCCTTCATGTTTTTCGTTTCAGTTGATTCGTCGTCACCTGTGCATTATATCAGAATGTTTATGTTGTTAAAATACTTCTGACAACATGGCTGCTTGAAATCCAGGCTTGATCTCGATACCTTTTAGATCTAGTCCTGTCAATCCGATGGCTACATCTGCTGATGTTTCCACAGTGCAGCCTATTGTGTCTACTAAGCAATGGTGGTGTGCTGTTGTTGGGTGTAAAATGAACATAGCAGTATTACTTAACTCACTTCAACATTACAAGAGGGGGTGGGGTCAGCAGTAGCTAAGGGTTTTTTTTTTTAAAGACCATACTCCTAAATGAGTTATTCTCAACTGAATCATTTTTGATTGGGTAAAGTTTTGACATGTACATGTGGCACTGTTTTTAAAGCAGCACTGAGCACATAAAACTAGATATCATATGTAGTGTGGCACAGGTTATTAAGTTTGCTGCAAGTTTGGCTAACGATGTCCCATGTGTGGCCCTTGTTTGGAAACTAGACCTGTCCAGTCATGCACCTTAGTTCATTGCAGCATCATCTGCCATGTGTAGCAAGAGGAGTTTGCAGTTGGCATTAACTAAATTTGGTTTATTCGCAATGCAGTTATTATTGAAAGAACCGAGGGAGAAACAAATAGAGGGAAGTTATTCACAATATTAATGTTTCATATAAATTAAACAAATGAGCTTGAAATAAAATCTTGGGACTTGAGAACCGAAACATAGTATGTAATATATGAGAATGATAGTAAAGGGAATGGAACTAGATGACAAAATAAATTTTCATGTTTTCATTAAATTTCAGCCAAAACGAACAAAAATAAAATGATAACAAAGAAAAACAATCAACCTAAAACAAAAGTAATCACTTAACCACCATAAAAATCTACACTGATTTTAAATACACACCAATCTTTCTTGTTTCATTTTCGAAATTCTCCTTTGCGATCCTGAAAGTTACACTTGCCATTCTGGCACAAACCTCCCATTAGGGCGTGGTTGACAGTGGTTTCCCCTCATCGTTTGAACAATTTTGATTGGTAGCTCAATGAACTGGATGTACAAGCATTTTTTTTTCACCAGTGATTTTAAAGGTTTCATGTTTGTGAATTAAATTATCAATTGTGAATAAACAGTCCTTATTTTAATCCATTAGTACCTTAGATTTTTTTACAGTGTTATTTCTTATCTCTTATAAAAACCTTAATACAGTGGTACCCCGAGATACGAAATTAATCTGTTCCAGGGTATTCGTATCTCGAACATTTTGTATCTCAAAGTTTTACATGTAAAACGCCTAATCTGTACAACGGCTCTCAGAAACAACAGTATAAGTAGATGAAAAAAATGGAAAACCAAAGAAAAATCAAGTAACGTTTCTTCAATCCTTAAATTTACACATTATTAACACTGCTGTGTGGCAAAGTTTCCAGTCAAAATTTGGATTTCAATGCAAGCGGCTTCAATATACATAATCTATTTCATACATGGCCACATAAATATGTATGTATGGCCTTGAGACAAACTTGAAGAGAAATTTCCAAAGCAGTGGTTAAAACAGCATTCAGGATCTGGCGTTTTGGAAAGAGCGAGCAGTTCGTAGGATGTGTATGTGAATGCTTTACTCAGAATAAAGTCGAAAGAAAGAGAGGCCGAGCGAATGCTTTGAGTGGGTCTCGGCCGGCCGCCTGTTTCTGCTGAAGGCCCCGGAGGACTGGTAGGCGCGTGGCAAGCTTTATGCACTATTCATGGGATGTAAAGAATGGCCCGTCTGAGAGAGAGAGAGAGAAAGAGAGAGAGGAGGGTGAGTGAAAAAGAAAGAAGCAAAAAGAGAGACAGAGTAAGAGAAAAATGGAGCCATTATTCCAGGCCTTGAACGGGATGGGAGCTGCTTGTTTTTGCAGCACAAGCAGGGGAGCTTGAATATTAGTATGTATAGAGGAAGCTAAGTGTGTGTTTGTGTGTGTCGCTCCAGATGTGCACTGTATATACAAGGGCTCATTATACTGAGAACTGCAGCATTTACATTAAATGTATATAGTGTGTGTTCTCATGAGATCTGCTCAGCTTGAATTCAGATGGAGCTGGTTAATATAGACTCAGACGCAGAGACCATTATAACTGCATGGAGAAAACAAAACTTTAAGAATGGAATTAAACGGGTAAAACTGCTCAATCGGTGCATAATTTATTCTTTTATTTTTAGGTTTAAAATAGTTTCACTATTAAAGTGCTCTAATAATTCAAAAAGCTTGTTTTGTGGTTTTTGTAGTCGCCAATAACAGGTTTAAAGGATGAATCCTCAAAAAACACTTACTATAAAACACTCAGTGTCTTATAATAAACATGTATTTCCAGATGATTCATCCAGAGACTTTTTATAACTCTTCTTTTCTGGGATAAAAATACTGTACTGACTGAAGTAAGTATGACTTGGTTTGTTGTGACTGAATAAAAAATGTCAAAAATAAAATGTCCACCTTTAAAAAATTTATTAATTATTTTGTAGTGCTTTTAACGATAATGAAGAGTCAACATGACTTCAGCTGCGATGTACGGGCGAGCTTTCCAGGGTGTACCCCCTTCTCTCGCCAATGTGAACTGGAGATAGGCACCAGCAGACCCCTGTGACCCCAAAAAGGAATAAGCGGGCAGGAAAATTAATGAATGAACATGACTTCTGCCTCTTCTTAGAAGAAATGAAAGAAGCTTTTTCGTACAAAAGCATCTTCTCAACATCGTCACAGCATCTTTTCAACATGGTGTTACCAGAATCCACAAGTGTTTTGAGGTATCACTCAAACTCAGTAGCTGCGTGTTCATCCACGGTTTTATGTGCGTTTTGGAATATTGCATAGAAAACCCTGCATGGAAACGCCGATATGCACACACATTTTCAAACTGTGCATAAACATATAGTAGTATAAATGTTTTGTCCAATATGAAAAAATGTGCAACTTTTATAGAAATGAAATACAATGCAATGGCAATGCCTTTTTCTGTTGGAACTGGGGCACATTATTGGAGTAACCAACGGATTGCACAACATCTGAAATATTGTCAGTCTAAAATTTCTTAGCCAAAGTCTGTCATCAAAGGGCTTGCAGGTTATCACCTCGCAGTACTGTCTTGAACGCCTGCGTTCCCAAAGAGGAGTCTCCTGCCTCCAAAAGCATGATTTCATCTATGTGTTGATGCTAATTTATCAATATGAAAAATGGCCTTCTCCTAATACAGCTTCCATTTGTCTTTTGATATTTGCTGCCATTTTATCAGGAAGTGACGCTTTTGTACTCTTGGACTCGTTAGTTGGAAACAGTGCTTTTTACACATATATTTTACGCAATATTCCAGTTGTGCGCATACATTTAATTAAAATCTCTGGATGGAAACTAGTGTTACCAACTTGGCAAATTCATTGCCAGTTTAGTGACTTCATTCAAACCCCGTTTTAAAGTCTAGCCACTAACCGTTATCCTAGCAACTTTCTGGGGTTCTTTGTGAGTTTTAAGTCACATTCTAATTGTAACGCATTAGTACTGTGTCCCAATATGACTCTTATCAGTACTTTCATGAGTTCGGTATCTGGATCTGCCTAGTAACGTGACCATGATTGGTGGGTACATAAAGGTACTAGACAAGATACCCACGAATGGACGGTGATCAAGGACGCAAACCCCACATAGTGTGGTGTGGTCATGGGGTGGAAGGTGGGGTAACTTGAAAAAAGTTTTCTTCAATCGATTGGGTTTATATTAGTGTTAAGTGCTAAAGCGTTTTATGAAGGCCTTATAATTACACCCGAAATTCTCCCGACTAGATATCGCTCTCTGTTTTCAGGAAATGGAGACATTTGAAGTTTAAAAATAGGCATAAGTGGGAAATCTGAGATATTTTCACAAGAATAGCTTTTAATTACAGCTATTACAGCTTTTTCACTTTAAAATAACTTTTACAGGTTAATTTCTCAAAAAATGATCTGAAGGAATCACAGAGCTTCAATTAATGTTACTTACTTCATCCAATTCACATCATGTTTTTATTTTGCTTTAAATTTGTGTTTGTAGAATCCTATATGTGTATATTTATCTGTGGACTTTTGTTCTTTGGCTTTAAAAAAATGGAAACAATACCTACAACATGGTCAATATGCAAAGTTGGCGATGCCAACATCCAGTGGCTGAAATCATATCACACACTGCATTTAATGTGCTTTTCAAAAATCCATAATAGAAACACAAGCTAAAAAATAATAAGAATAAGACGTTTAAAATCAAAAGTATATTTATAAAATTGTTTTTTTTCATAAAATATGTGGTGAGTTCCAGCCGAGGCAGATGCCCCTATTTTCAGATGGATGTGTTGTAAATGTCTCCATCGCATGGTGTCCTGAAACGTGGCCTTAAATAAAGCAAATTGTTAGTTATAATTGTGGTGTTACTCTGCTTTTGCCAGCAAATGATGAACCTGGACTTCTATTGCACCTGCAATGTGCCACAGAGTGTTACTTCCAACCACGAGACGCACAGATGCTGCAATTAATGACAAAGAATGCCCAATCAGTTTTCTTTCTGAAGCCCAATCATGTTTGTTAATCTTAAGTAATATTCTGGGCGACAGTAGGTAGCAGTTTGACCTTTGAGTTCAGGCTCATTGGTGACCTTCCTGGAAGGAGTTTGCATGTTCTCCCTGTGCATTGTGTACTCTGGTTTCCCACAAACCCAAAAACATGTGGTTAGGTTAATTTAAAAATCTGGAGATGTGCCCCATCTAAAGCAATAACTAGCTGGCATGTTTGCCCAACATAAGCAGGAAATGAATGAAAATGCATAAAAATGAGCAGTTTTCCAAATAAAAAGAAAGTGTCAAACAGAACAGAAATATGATCAATTATCTATAAATGCTTAGTTATTATTCCACATTCATTTCAAGATAAACACCACACCCCGGATAAAGGTTCCTTTGTTTTGCACATTAAAAAGAAGAATAAAATCTTTTCGTCATCCGCCACATCTTTGCAGGAGAGGTCACAGGGCTTTTTGTGCACCAGGGAAAAGAAAAGAAAAAGGAAAATTACCTGCCCTAATGCTCAAGGAAGCCTGTAATTTATAAGAATTTTTCATGAAAGGTCTTTTCTGTATTGACGTAGTTTCTGCGCTTACTGTGAGTGACTAAAATGGCAGCTCCTTTATGGATCATGCGTGTCTCCACATCTTCACGTATATTTTCCATAAAGCCTTTTAAACACTTTAAGTTCTTAAATGCAATGTTCACATAAAAAAGAGGAAAGTGCTAGAGGCAGGAGAACACAAAAGTGCAGGTAATTTATGAAGTGCTCTTAGGTTGAAATGCCTACGTTTTGTCTACATTCTACAGTGAAATGAAAGTGGGGTTAAGATGACCTCAGCTGAGGCCAGCAGGTGTGAGAGTCAATGTTTAATCTGGGCCTGAGACACAAAGGTCAAACACAGAGGTCCCAAATGACCTCACAAACCACAGGCTTATTTAAATAAACAGTGGGCTGTAATTCCATTGCACTTTGCTGTCTTAAAATTAAATAAAAGCTTAAATTGAAGGTTAAAATTGGTCTTGAATCCAAAATCTAAAGTAAATAACTTAACTTTTACTAAGAAAAATCCATTTGAGTTGAACAAAAGCTTTGATTAACACTCTCTCATTGTCAGGGAAGGAATGTGTGCAACATTTATTTACTTCAGTATTTATTTCAGTGAAAACTTACTTAAAAACATTGCTGATATATGTTCCCTACATATTTGAGTACTGAATAACATTTTTTACGACAGTGGGGGGGAAGGTACTATGTCCAGCAAAGAAAAAGCTTTAGTCATATTTACTCGTGCTAATATTTAGCGATTAGCATTTAGCCCAAAATGAACAACTTAACATTTAAAAGTGCAACGTTTTCTAAAAGGTTTCACCTCCGAGTTGCCAAAAAGTCATTCAAGACCTGTAACTTAGATGGTTTTTATTGTAACCGGAAAAGTCATTTAAGAGAATGATTGTTGAACATGCTAATCTGTAATACATGTGCTTCTAATTTCTGCTAATGTACATTTCGTACACACATATCTTTAAAATATGAACCTAAAACAGTCATATTTGCATGTAAAATCTAAAAAAAAAAAATATTAGATTTTAGATCTAACATAAAGAATGTTAGATTTGCTCATGACATTTTTGATTAGTTTATTACATTTTTCATATATATATTTTCATCATATTTCGTATACATCCAAATGAAAACACAGCTATCTTATCCATATTTCTAGTTCCTTTGCTTGATCATTCATTAATAAGAAGTTCAGTCATTAAGATTGATGACAAATGAGGACCGTATGAAACTATAAAATGGAATATTAAAATTGTAAAAGCCATAAGCATTAAATTAAACTCTTTTTTTCACTATATGGACAATAGCTATGGTGCTATGGTTAATGTTAAATTGGCATTTCCTGGGTTTTTATTTTATTTGTAATAAATCAATGATGCAGCCAAAAATAACTTAAAGAGTTACAACACCCCAGAACACTATTTGAGATATTAACATGTATACATTGACCTCGAAACCGAACTATTTGCTTTTTTTCAAAATTTAATGAAATTGGGGTTTTCTTTTTGGCACTTCATGTTTTAAAAAGAGTTTTGTCATATACATCACTTTCTTATAGGTCACGAAACAATCTCCTGGGTCTAATAATATACAGGAGTAACAGCTGAGAATTATCCAATCACGGACAAAGGTAAGAATTTATATGATCTTTTCAGAAAACATTCTCAGCCACTCAATCTCTCTCGCATGAATGATATGAGTGACACAGTGTTTAAGCATGCAAAATGTTTCTGCTATGCAGGTATCTCAGTATTACACAGCTGGCCACACCTCTATTCCCTGGATTTTTCAAAACTGAGGTGTGAAAGCACCCTGCTGTTTCTCAGTAGTTTTCACCCCTTTAAATATTAACTGTTCTAAAATGCAATAATGCAACATTTATGTAAACTAAAGATGCAATAAATAACTTTGTTGCTTTGATGTTAACGTAAGCTGCCACGTTACTGGTCTTGGGCACTGCATTGTGACACTGTTGCATTTCTTACATTCAAAATCAAAGAGTTCACTTAGATAAGGGCATAGATGTATTTCTACAAATGTTGATGCCCTTTCATCTGAGTAACCATCAGTATTGGCCGTTGTTGCCAACATTGTCTTGAAATAGCAGGTTTGTCAGCCTTACTGATTGGCAATCAGTGTAGGTGGTTCCATGTTGCGAGAGCCAGAGTCAGACAAAAAGTGGCAGTTCTCAGCAGGACAGAAACCTGAAGTGAAATAATTGCCGTGGATCGAGCCGCACACACAGGCGCCCCCAAGTCATTCTTCAATACTGTTGGTGGCTTCAATGCTACAATGCTGTCAACCCAAATGAGGCAGTAGATTTGAACCCTACCTCTAACCATAACGTTAACCCAAACTCTAACGCTAACCCTACAATGTTTTGTGGTGGGAGACTACGAATCTTCAATACTCATCACTTTTTTGATTTGAGGTGGTTTTGTTTTTTTTTTTTCTCTTATTAGCATTTAACCCCTATCTTCCCGTCCTCCCTTCTCCCCCCTTTAGCCTTCACAGAGTTGACTGGGAGTCTGAACGAACACTGGTAATTGAGTAAGGGGACCTCATCAGGGGATGTACAGGCCAGTTTCCCATTAACCTAGCTGGGGGACCTTAAAAATCTACCCTACCCTTAACCCAGTCCCACTTCCAATTATGCATTTTCCCCTCCCCAGAACCCATTCCCTTTGCTGTCTTCACCCTGACTCCTAACCCTAAACACTACGCCAACCCCAATCCTATATACCACACTTGTACCCTCCCCCACACCAACCCTTTACCCCAACCTTGTACCATCCCCAACCCAAACCATTACCCCAACCCTGAACCTAACTCTGACCCTAAAATACACAATGTTGTCATGACCCTGCTCAAAGATCACAACTCAAAGGTACAAACAAAATCTGCCTACATAAACTCAACCCTAATCTTTATGCTGCTACAGGTGGTGGTTCCATTATGCACAAAGCCCGATTGGTAGAAAAAGCAACCAGAGACTAGCAACTCACCAAACACCAAGGAAGTGTGCACGAGACAGCCGCTCTTTCCACTTTCCCCACAACACTATCAAAACAAAACCCAAAGGAGTAGTGCCACTTTGCCTACCTCATAAATCAAATTTAAGAAATATTGCACTTACCAAAGACTTTATGCACTTCAGTCAAAACATAGACATGGAACTCGAATAAACAAAATTTGACTGTGCGGTCTGCTCACCTGAGCATGTGACGTCATCAAAAGACACTTCATTTACAAAAAACAGCTGATGCGCATGGAGTATACAAAACACGAGTGGAGGAGCCCCCATTTTGTCATGACCCGGCTCAAAGACCTTGACGAAAGTTTGCCCACAATAATTACATTTCTTAAACAACTCATAGGTACAAACAAACAAAAATGCCGGCAAACAAAAAGGAACGAGGTGGTGAGTGTCCAAGCCCAGGTGTCCTCCATCAGGACAGTTGACAGCTCCACCTAGAACATAAACACAAAATGACTTCTAACGCAAAATTGCGGGCCTTCAGGATGTCTTAAAATAGACTCTTTGCGGTATTCCATGTGATGTTGAGAGCTTCATGTTACACATTGTACTATACTCGGAAGAGTGACTTGACCAATAATCTCGAAGGGGCTGTTGTCAGATGTTTAATGTGATTGGTTTCTTAAATGCTATGAGTCATCAGCTCCGCCTACTGTCAAACACTAAAACAGCCGACAGTGGCAGCAACTTCCTGCTGACGGATGTTGTTTTTTGTATTTTTTCCATATCTGTTTCCTTTTCCTTCCTCAGCAACTGTAGCATTTAAAAAGTAGAAAAGTACTTAACTTCAGTAAAAAAATTATTTAAAAAAAAAAAACATCTTATAAATAACTTTAAAAACTACTAAATTGCTGTAGTATATTGAATTGTCTATTTTCCACTCCCACTCACAGTGGAGACAGAGTAGGATTCTTGACAATAACATCAGAAAAAAAACAAAGTTGGCAACACTGTGATGGGGTCATTTAAAATCTATAAATATTATAAAGTAAATACTTGAAAAAAAGTCCTAGCTGCTTAAAAGTATCCAAAGAAACGCTGTGTTCTGGAAAAAGTCAAGTCACTGCATGTGATTGAAGGTTTTGGCCTCCAAAGATGGATGGATTTGGTCTCAGAGATGATGAGGTTGCTTCTCTTTGCTTCACATGCTAACAGACCCAAGTTGTTATAAACGTGTCTATATTTGCAAAGAAAACCTACAATACTGCCTACAGTGCCAAAAAATATACTGAACCATGAATCAAAGACTGTTCTCTATACCTGGCAATCACACATTCCATCTTAGTACAACAGCTACGACCGCCTGCTTTCTTTCGACTGAAGACAAGGTTAAAGCTTTACATGTTTGCACAGCATGAATAAAATATCTTCAAACCATGAACTAAAGAAACGAAAAGCTTTTTTACCCACTAGTGACCTCTTGACTTATGGATCCATTGAGTATAGATAACAACCTCGAAGGGAAAATGATGGAATACATCACATGTGTTTTGTCCACACAAGTATGTTGACCCTGCTGACCTCAAAAGACTTAACCTTTGCCCCCTGACATTGGAAAAGCACTTATTGCCTTCTGATAATCGAAATGCATTGTTGTTGAGTGGCACGCTGTTCAATAGCCATGAGGTAAGGGGCTTGAAATACATCTGAAGAAAGACTGCAAGCTGGGAAATTACTTGGTCTGAGGTGAGGTCACTTCTAAGACAGACACAGGTGGAGGAAAAGAACATGAAAGCATCTTCTGGAAAGAAACCAAAGGAAACCTTGGGGAAAGCATACAACGGGACAAAACTGCCTTCCAAATGTGTCAGTCCTATGTGAAGTGTTTGGTGAGATTATTTTAAAGAAATGTCATACACTCGAAAAAAGGTTCTATATTGAACCAAATCTGTTTTTTTTGGCTCGTAATCATAGGGGAACCTTTTTTGGTGCCACCAGTACTTACGGTATCTTCAAATGTGCTTCAGTAATTTAGCATTTAGAACCCTTGCCTGGTGGTGCATGCTTAGTATGTTACCTACCTCACCTGCTCACATTCCGACAACCTCCCAGTCCATATGAGAGAACTTCTCTTCAAATGTTCCATGGATCTCCTGGTGAATGAGGTAAAGCATCAATAATAAAGACATTAATAGTATCTTCAAGAAAGACATCCAATGATGTGTATGTGGTGTCATTATTAAACCTCATTATTGCTATGTCGTTGTTCTGGAGTGTGTGTACGGTCACTCAGATACAAGTATACAAGGTCCAGTCAGGTGTTCCCTCTGGAGACCTGTGCAGGGTTGTAAGCTCCAGGGATCTACACTTTGTACAGTCTGTAGAAAACCAGGACAAAGTCTCTGAAATTCCTTCAAAAGCCGCCACAATAAAAACATTATAATCCACACTACGGGGGTTAACAGCACTTCCCATAAAGGATACTTCATCATCACATTGTAAAAGTGATTAATTCCTGCAATATTACCCTGCGAATCCCGGCGTGTCGTCATCTTCGCTGGACTTTTACTGAGGTGAAAACCTTTGGCTTAGACTCGCTCAATTGGTATCTAAATTTTTCCTAAACATCGCATGTGCCATCTGTGAGGGGCATGAGGCTTAAAAAGGCTCCCAGGGGCAAATAAAGTGTGTGGAAAGTGAGCTTTCTTCATGTGTGAGGCATGTGAAGCACCTCTGTGTTATTTTTGACAGGAACTGTAACAAGTCCAATCACAGCTCTTCAGTGCAGTACAAAACTGTTGCACTGTAAATGGTTTGTGTAGCAACTAGTTTGGGATTTTATATTATTATTTATTATTATTATATATTATTATATTATATTGCACAGTTGTAAATAGTTTATTTTGATGTTCATGATATGTTTTCATACACATTTTCATTTTTTGTCTTACTTTCTAAACTTGAGCGTATCTTAAAAACTAAGCAATAAATTCACTCAGAATAATTTCACTGTGGTTCAAAAGCATTTTGCGCAATTTTTTTTTCAATTTTGAGGGATAAAGCTATGAAATGTCTGAATTTAGAAAAAAAATTTGTTTGGATTTTTGACACTTTATTTATAATATTGTGCTAACTCTATTAATATTATTAAAATCTGGAATATAAAAGTTGTATTGATGCATGGAAAATTAAAATACTTAAAAAATGGCACCACAGCAGGTAAAAATGTAAAATATGCTCTGGTGGACTTGGTTCTATGGCAGGTCTTAAAGGATTAAAAGATTTTTTGGTTGGCCACTGCATCTATGATCATCAATGTTGCCCCTTTTTTGTGCTTTTTTAAAATAGCACAAGAAATACTCACCTCGGTGGGAAAATTTGGATGTTCGACTAGTTCTAAGCCTCTTAAACAGCTGTTTTTGTTTCAGTTGCTGGCTAGGTTTCAACTATGTGGATGATTAGCACCTGTTTGATATCTTTGGTTGATCATACACCTGACTATAAACATACGAGATCTCAGACTTTATGCAAGTGTAGCTATAAATTTTTTTAAATGTAACAACAAATATTTGTTTGGCACAGTTTGGTTCACTCACTGCATTGTGTACATTTACAAAAACGATGCAGTGCAGCGTCATTCATTCATTAAATTTCGAACCCGCGTATTACTGGGTCACCGGGGTCTGCGCACATGGGGCGAAAGGCAAGGGTACACCCTGGACTGGTCGCCAGTCCATCGCAGGGCAGCACACACATTCACACCTAAGGGGTATTTAGATTCTTCAATTAACCTAACCGCATGTTTTAGGGACTGTGGGGGAAACCGGAGGAAACCCACGCAAGCACAGGGAGAACATCCAAACTCCATAACTGACCACCTTCTAACTGGCTGTGCTACCCACTGCGCTGCCCCTACAAAAACAAATAATCATTCATTTTCTGAAAACATTCCCATAAGCATTTTTCACACCCCCTAAGACTTTTGCACAGCTCAAGTCTTAAAATGCTTGGTGGTGCGAATAACTAGAGGATAATTATTATCCATTTTATAACAGTAAAAGAGCAAACTGAGGAAACATAACAAGAGGTAAACTCTCCGAGTGCCAACCAAGCCACCATGGTGCGATACTCCTGACATTTCTCATTGTGTGTAATTGCCATTCATTCACTAATGGAGTGCATTGTGTCAGTAATGACAGGAAATGTCAAGTCCCCAAACAGAGCGGGGCTTCGTCACAATAGTTTGCCTTTTTCACGTGAAAATAAGCATTTTTTCCCCTCGGAAAGGGGAAGCCCAAAAGATGGGTCCATGTTTTCACTGCCATTTTGAGATTGTGTTAAGCCTTATTACTCTTAGCAGACCACAGTATAATTAAATATGATGAGTGCAATGTGACCGAGCAAGCCATCATTTTCTCCACTGTCTCAGTGAAAGGTGAAGGACTTCATTTGACAGCAAAATGTCACTCGTGATGGTTGGGCTAATATTTCAAAACCCCTGAAACCTTTCAAAATGCTGGACGCTGCACAGTAATTTGGTTTGAATTCAAAGATGTATTTTAAAAGGTCTCCTAGTGGGAAACTGACATGAACTGTATGAGTGTATGGGTAAGCAAAGGCATATCCAAATGCTGGCTTTATTTGATTAATAGGGGAAGTTTTGATTAATAGGGAAAGGCAGGCAGCCAAGGCTCAAACACAGCCTTTTACGTCCTGCTCACCTCATCAAAAGAGCCAGTGTTCATTGATCGTTCTCCTTGCGAAAAACCAAACCGATATGGCAATCAGAAACTCTTTTTCATTGACACCACCACTCGTTCGATCCGATGTCTGATGTCCAAGGGGCCACCTCACACTTTCCTTCTCGATGCGTAAAAGAAAGTGACTGAACTGCAATTCCTCGACCGGCTGCTGGAGGCAGGCTCCAGAAGTGAGCAGGTTCTCACTCACTCCAATTTTAATGGCCAACTTTGAGCTGAAAAACTCATATTTCCACCCCAGTCTCCACTAGTTCCATTGATTTACAACTCTAGATTTGACCTTCATGAACACTCTGAACGAGGTGAATTTTTTCCTAATTAGTTTGTTATTTATCAAGCCTATTTATCAAGTTGTGCATAATTATGGGTGTGGTTTCTTGAGGGGCAGATGACTGACAGTTCTTTCAACCAGTCCCATCACATACATTGTCTGGTGTCGTTCTTTCGTTTTTACATTTTTTGTGTGTGGTTTTTTTGCCCATTTTAGGTTATCGGGAAGTGACGCACTTTCACGAAGCTGCTGGCAGGCGACCCCAGAAATTGGGGTTGTGTGCATTGACCTTAAGTTTAAAGACTAGAACACATTGGACAATGCCAAAACAGTCAAATATTGATCGAAACAGAGGAAAACACTAATGACAGAGATGAGGGGGATTGTGGCGAACATTTCGTTTCTCGAAGCAATTTTTACATGAAAACGCCTAATCCGTGGAACGGCTCTCAGAAACAACAGTATAAGTTAATAAAAAATGGAAAGCGAGAGAAAAATCAAGTAACATCCTTAAATCTAATGTAATAAATGATAATAAAACACAAGCAAAATACGTAATATGTACACAAATGTGAAACCTTACCTTGAGAGTTTTGCGATGTGTCAGAGGAGGTGGAACGGATGCAGAAAACATTACGGCACCACGTATGAAAGTTAACTTTCTCAAGATATTTTACAAATTACGAACACCAACACGGTTTCAAGCACAAGCGCAAACACTACCGAGCGAACTGGAGAGAGAGCTTCTGAGAATGCGTCACAGGGTTTCTCTAAGTTGAGCTACAGAACAGCACTTCTCATGTTATAAACGTTATTTTTAGGACACCTTGACTCTAACATTTGTTATAGTACATAATTGGTAATCTAACATAATGTTTCACTTGATTTTAAATGGATTTAAAGTGTTTTAAGGTGTATCAGCCCCTTAAAGCGCACATTCTGCAATGGGAGACTTAACAAGCGGATAATAGACCTTACTTATCTCAAACATTTCATAACTCGAAGCATTCGTATCTCGCAGAACCACTGTACTTTATATAAAATACTTCAGCTCACCAAGTATTGTGTATGAAGAGTTTTGCTCTAAAGGTTAGAACCACAAAAAACTAGTGAAAGTGATTTATACTAATGGCAAGTCGAAAAGAGGTACATTGTCATCTTTTGTTCAGTTTAAACACAATATTACTCTGCAAATATTTGAAAATGAACCAAAGTGAACTCACATAGTGCTGCACAGAAAGTTGCTTTACAGACAGACATATTACGAGCAAGAGGTCCACCACTTGCCTTTCTCGTCTTTTTAACATGTTCCTTGCTGTACTTGCTTTTGCTCCCTCTCCTCAGAGACAATAACCGCCATCATAAACAATTCATTTTATTTTGGAAAAAAGATGTTAACAACACTAAAGTTGAGGTTTACTAACAGGAAGGCCTGTAATTTTTATGTGTTTGAAAAGTGTGCAGTGATTTATATGTCTGTACACCCTAGGGATGCCTGTGTGTGAAAATCTCAGCAGATCCAGCACGTCTGGCACCAACAATCCTGCCACATTCAAAGTCACTTAAATCACATTTCTTCCCCATTCTGATGCTCGATTTGAACAGCAGCAGATCACCTGGACCATGTCTACATGCTTAAATGCAATGAGTTGCTGACATGTGATTGGCTGATGAGAAATTTGCGTTAATGAGCAGTTGGACAGGTGTACCTAATAAAGTGGCAAATGGGTGTAGATAATTGTGTCCTGTATCAAAAGGGAGCATTGATGAAATAAATCCTGTTCTGAAGCTTATTATACAATGGTCAGAGTTCAAGGACAAAGTGCAGAGTGAAGGACTACAACCTCCTGTTTTCTAACAATCTGAGCTAACCCTCAGTCTAAAAGTGACCATAAGACGGAAAACCCTAATTACAATGAAAGCTGTTCAAATACACAAAACACAAATCTTAGAGTTCAAATGTTTTAAACACTCTTTGTAACTTCTTAAAACCTGCGGGTTCTTGGTGGATTGGGAACATCACCTCAGTCGACATGGAGCACTGGCCCTGAAGAAGATTGGTTTGTCCTCTGTTCTGATGCATTATGGGGGAAGAGGAATTGAAATCAAGGGTCCACTTTGTGCTCCTGATTGTATTGAGAATGAGACCCCAGCAACATGCACTTCAGCCCCAGCTACAAATAGAAAATCAATAGACTGCAATTAAGCACAAAGCAAAGCTCAGAGGAGAAGCGGACGGATTTATTTATTAAATTCCAACTCTTGTGGCTATTTCAAACCTCATTTGGAATAAAGGCTCGAACAGTACCAAAGTTTGTTGCCCTCAAAGTCACAAAAGGGGTGTTAAGAAACAAAAAGTGTGATTTTTAGTTTTCACATTTCAAGTTTTCTGTGCATGGATAAAATCTGATTTAGCCACTATTCATTCATCTTCTAACCCACTTATTATACTGGTCACAGGGGTTTGCTTGTGCCTATTTCGCCTGGACAGGTCGCCAGTCCATCACAGGGCAACATACACATTCACACCTAACGGAAATTTACATTATTCAATTAACCTAACCGCATGTTTTTGGGATTGTGGGGGAAACTGGAGTACCCAGAGGAAACCCGAGCAAGCACGGGGAGAACATGCAAACTCCTTCCAGGAAGGTCACCGGCGAGCCTCAATCCAATAACCTTCTAATACAATGTTTGGATTACTGTATATAATATTGCACTATATTAATTTTCTATTTTTGCGTTTGCATCAGTATTATCATTGAGAATACATATTTTTGTTAAATATTACTCAAAAGAACTATAAATAGTAAGTAAACTGTCAATTTATTTGTATCAAATTCAAACCATTATTGTAATCTGATGATCTGATACTGTATATCCTAAAATATTGGTGACCTATGAATGATATATGTAATGGTGCAAACCGAACTAGTCATTTACATTAAATCATTGTCCAGATCCTGAAGTGGTTAAGAAATCAATACGATCACATGCAAATAATCAATAATGATTAAAAAAACGTTCAACTCAGCAGTTTCAGTAGGGCTCAGTTCTAAAAGTAAACTTTTCATGGGGAATAAAAAGGTTGATTCTTTCAGTTTGAAAGTTGAACAATCCACTTTAGCTCCACAAAGAGTTGCCAGCTCAACAATAAGAGAAGCCTTCATTGTTTCTAAATGAGAGTAATGGCACGTTTAGTGTTTTGGGTCTATAGAAATGTTACTTAAATACACGCACCGGCCACTTTATCAGGCACGCGTCACTAAAAATGGGTTGTACCCCATTTGCCTTCTGCCATCCATTTTCCAACCCGCTTATTCCCTTTTTTTGGGTCACGGGGATCTCCAGCACACATTTGACTTCACAATTGTCTTAATCCTTCGAGGCATAGATTCAACAAGCAACTGGAAACCTCTATATAAGCATGGGCTCCCCTGAACACGTGATTTGTGAAATGTTGTGGTTGGGGGGGGGGTCTCAATAATGTGTACAATGTGATATTTTGTTGTGAAATTTAGGGTTATGTATAATATCATCATTGTGAATTATAAACAGGAGTAAAAACAGGAAACAAAACCTGGTAAAGGTCAAGGTGTGGGGGCGCTGTGGAGTAAATCGAATTACGATAATTCATTTACTCGTAACAAGCGTGTGAACAATTAGCAGTTAGCATGACATAATAACCATTGGAGACGCATGACTAACCCCTTAAAGGTTATACAGTGGTACCCCAAGATACGAAATTAATCCGTTCCAAGGTGGCGTTCGTATCTCGAACATTTCGTATCTTGAAGCAAGTTTTACATGTAAAACGCCTAATCCGTGCAACGTCTCTCAGAAACAACAGTTTAAGTTGATAAAAAAATGAAAGCCAGAGAAAAACACTAAGAGATAGGAGCAGGAGGACTCGAAAGCACATTCGTATCTCGAATTTTTCTTCGTATCTCGAAGCATTTCATATCTAAAACAATTCGTAACTCGCTGCATTTGACTCATTGTCAAGAATCAGTCTGAGATGATTCACACTTTATGCTGGAAGTAGCAATCAGAAGATGTTATTTGAGTTGCCTTTCTATGAGCTCGAACCAGTTTAACCTCTGACACCAAAAAGTCACTACTCCGACTTTAATCAACTGTTTTCCTTATTTTTATGACTCTGCTTTGTGTTCGGGTTTTTGTACTTTTTTATTTTATTTGTTGTACCTTCATTGTACTATTATTACTAATATTCCGTTTCACCACACACCAAACCCTGATGCCAACATTACCAATTAAGTCAATGTTTTCACTGGTCTAGCCAGTATAACATTTACATTTATATATTTGGAAGATTCTTTTATCTCACTTTTATCAATTCAATTCTCCCTAAAACCATTGCCTCCACCATATCACAGGAACAAGGTACAATTAGTCCAAAAAACTAAAGCTGAAATAATTTCCTTGTTTTCCAGCTGTTACTGGAGAAGCGCACAGGCCCATTCTGTTGTCTAGAGTTGATTGACGTACGCGTACTGGTGCGGTTCTAATGGGTCTGTGTGTTTCTCTCTGACAGTAGAGCGTAATGAATGACCTTGCACGTTCCCCACTTCAGCAAACACCCCAAGGAAATTAGAGGCCGCGTGTCATTGTTTTCGTCAACCTCATTTCTTCATCTTTCTCTTGGCCTCTCTTCCACGGCCAGATTTGAAGAATTTGATACAGGTCTGGAGTGGAAGCAAGGGGCGAGTAAATGAAATATTGATCCGCTGCTCTGTGGCCTTGCCTTCACCTTGTCCCAGCGCTGTGAGTTACCGACTTTTTCCGTTCTGCTTGTAATAGGAATTATTACAGAGGGCCTGGGCGAGTAATTACTGGGCATGGCGGAGGGGAGGGCCCCTGTCGTATATTTCTCTAAAGAAGTTATTTACCGTGCCTTCTCCAACACCACCCGGGCCCTTTTCCCTGTCGCTATCCGTCCAACCCCTGTCTTTCTTAACCTTGATTCAATTCTCTTAACTATCATTAATCATCTTGGGTGTCTTGGGGAAGTTTATCAAGAGCAAAACTGGGGGTGTGAAGAGGAGGAGCATGCTCTGAACAGTTTGACATTGCTGTCGTGGAAGTTGAACTTAACTGACCCGCAAAGAAGAGTTCATGATGATTTGATGCTTGCATTATATTATTATTATGGAAACAAATGGGAAAACCACTATGGTTAAATGGTTTAACTCTCAGCTGCATTGTTCCTGGTTTTAAAGGCGACCTCAGATGAAACTCACTTTTGAAGATAAATGTAGTTAATCCATTAAGGTCTTTTTTAAGACCTACTGTTTGTACATCCTCTCAATTCATTACCATTAACTATCAATCATATGTCCCCTAAAAAAGGCGGAGCTATGATTGACATCTCCTCAGAACAGACTGGCTGTGGTCATCACGTCATGAGAAAGATAATTTATGCTGCCATCAATCAAAATTCTTGTTTCAGGAGTTCTAAAATCTGGACCTGCTTTAAGTTTTTTCTTTTTTTTGTAAGTTTATAAGCGTGTGTGGTGGGTACGAATGTGCAGGCTTGCTGTCTTGCTCGGATGCGCCCCAGTAGACCCCTGAGAGGTGAAGGGGAGGTAGGTGGGAGCGATGAAGCTGATTCGGACTGAGTCAGGGAAAAAGAGGAACGACAAGTTTATATGGAAGAGGGTTGATGGAATAATTGAAGTAGGCGTGGCTCCCGATAAACTCCTCCCAAAAGACGTTAAACAAACTGTATTTCAGGAGTTGAAATATCTGGACCTGCTCTAAGTTCATAAGCGTGTGTGGCGGGTACGAACGTGCAGGCTTGCTGCCTTGCTCAGATGCATCCGAGTAGTCTCCAGAAGTAATGACAGCTGCCATGCGTTGTTCCCCAAGAAGCTTTAAGGAAGACAGAAGGGAAAATGGGTTTGTAGGTGAATGTGGGGTCTGCTGGAAGGTTACTCTGGTAGAAAGTTACAAGGCAGAGTTGGTGGGAAGTGCTTTGAAAGGGTATGGAATATTAAGGGAAAATGGAGGTCAGGTGGACAGAGGAAATGAAAATCTTCTAGTGGTATAGAAAGGAGGGTTGGGACAGATAAGAGGTGCTTCTGTTGGTTCTGGGATAGGGGATGGGTCTGAAGACGTGCTCTCCGGCAAGGTTGTGGTAGGTTGGTGAGTTTCATTTTGGTTACTGAGTTGCTGTGTGGTCTGACCCTTTAGGTGCATACCTTAAAACCCGGAAACGTTTCCGGAGACAGACCTGGGTTAAGCATGAAGAACCTCAAGGGTTTTCTGAGGAGTCACCCAAGTTACGCACCCTCTAGGTCGTTTCTGGATGGGCGTGGCATCCTGGACATGCCTCTGAGGTGCCAGCCTAATCTAAATAAATCGATACCAGGCCACAAAGCAAGTTAGCGGGTGATCCATCCAGCTCTAAAGGTACCATGCAGACATCTTCTAGGTGCTGAACTTGGGATACAGAAAGTTCTTCTGGTATTCGGTCTGGGTCAAGCATAACGTTCCTGGGGTTACCTTGTGATCGATGGAAATAATAAACCTATAGGTGCAAAACTTGGATGGAAAAGTGCATTCGTTGTCGGGTCTGGTTTGGAGTGTCTGGGGGGA
Source organism: Danionella cerebrum (assembly GCA_007224835.1). NCBI lineage: Eukaryota > Metazoa > Chordata > Actinopteri > Cypriniformes > Danionidae > Danionella > Danionella cerebrum. The sequence continues at coordinate 248,192 of SRMA01027097.1, read as the reverse complement.
AGAATTGGGTTGTCGCCAGACTTTGATGCAAGTTAGCGGCCAATCCAGTGACTCTGAGGTGAAGGTTGAGGTGGTCCAGTGGAGGAGTTATTGGAATAGGGTGGCGTGAGCATTGCAGAGACGATGTTTATTGATTCTAATGTAAGTTCTGAAAGCTTCTGTGGACCATCTGCCTTAGATGGATTGGTTAGGCAAGCCTTTGGCTGCAGCAGTGGTGGCAGCTCCAATCCAAAATGAATGAATGGAATAGTTTTCTGGAGCAATCCCAACCGGTCTTAGTATAGTATACTTTGACACAATGCGGTGCTCTGAAACAATAAGGATTTTCTCCTAATGAGTAAGTCGCGTGTGCTCATGTGGACCCCTCAATGGACAGATCGGTGGTGGCCTTATATTAGCACAATGGCAGTAGGCGGTGTCACGTCGTCCATAATTCTGTACAGTCTATGCGGTGTTCGCTTACACCAGGGGACCTCCTGGAGTCATAATGACAGGTATTAATGCTGCTGCTCAGTGCTCTGCCCCTCCTCTGCCAGAGGAGCCAATTGGCTCTCAAAAACAAAAAAGCAGCTAAAAGGCGGCAGAAGCACATGAAAATGTTGCTGAAAATTTTTCAACACCTCCAAACATATCATCCATTATGTGTAGGTTGTTTTTTTTACTACTTTTCTATTTGCTCTTATAAATTACCTTTAAAACAGTTTTTTTCTTACACAATAATTCCACAACAAACCTGAAATTGCACAAAAATACAATTTCGAGCATCAGATTTGATTTATTTATAATAATATATTTATAATTATTATTTTTCGCAGCAAAAATTTTGTACAAAATTGTTTTATGAGAAAAATTAAAAGGGTTGAGACAAAATAAAAATTCATTATTCATTCCCCCAAAAAGCAATTTTAACACAGGTGAATCTCTTCTAAACAATATACACTGTTTCAAGCTTTTTTGTTCCATAAATTTGCCAAACAAACGCCATGTCACAATTCTTGTACTTCCAATGGTTATCCCTTCATTTCACCACTAGATGGCTTTGATGACACCAATTTGAGTCTCTAAAATGATCTGTAATGTTAATTTATAACCAAAAATATCAAAACTAATAACCTCTTTGAAACCTTAAAATGTTTGAAATCAAAATAAAAGTTAATTATTCAGTATATCACTTCACAAATATTGAAAACCTACATCAAAACCTATATTAAAACGTTTATGATTATAAAGGTTACTTCCTATTTTGTTATAAAGAATTGACAGTTTTAATTCAATTAGACACTTAATATCTCCAGGGCACTGGAGAGGGTCCTGCCTCCAAGAGCGGTCAGAGGACCAATAACATCTGGCACTGACCCGCTTCAGGGGCCGCTCCGTGCTGTCGGGGGGGCCGGCCTGGCTGCTGCCGGGTGGGCCGTCCCCCCGCCGTGGCGGGCGCACCCTTGCTGTCTCACTTCCGGGCGCGGGGCGTTTCTCTCTGGGGGTGCTGGTGGTTCCGTTCCCAGTGGGGTGGGGTGGGATGCTCCAGCTCGGGAGTCCGGGGCCCCTCGGTCATGTCGACCCACGGGGGGTGGAATGATCCACCGGGTCACTTCGGTCTGGTTGCAGAGCCGGTTCTGTGTCGGACCTCGCAGCACACTTGGGAATTAGAGGAGTGAGGGTGAAACATGGGAAATATTTTTGGGAAATTTGGGGTCAACAGTCCAGTGCGACGGGGAGTGTGGAAAAGAGGTGAAGAGACGAGTGCAGGCAGGTTGGAGTGGGTGGAGAAAAGTGTCAGGGGTGTTGTGTGACAGAAGAGTGTCTGCAAGAATCAAAGGAAAGGTGTACAGAACAGTAGTGAGACCAGCTATGATGTATGGGTTAGAGACTGTAGCAGTGAAGAAGAGACAAGAGGCAGAGATGGAAGTAGCAGAGATGAGGATGTTGAGGTTCAGTTTAGGAGTGATGAGGATGGACAAGATTAGGAACGAGCACATCAGAGGGACAGCTCAGGTTGGTTGTTTTGGAGACAAAGTCAGAGAGGCCAGGTTGAGATGGTTTGGACATGTGCAGAGGAGGGATAGTGGTTATATTGGAAGAAGGATGCTGGAGATGGAGATGCCAGGCAAGAGGTCAAGAGGAAGACCAAAGACGAGATATATGGATGTGCTGAAAGAGGACATGAAGGTAGTTGGTGCAAGAGTAGAGGATACTGAGGACAGAGTTAGGTGGAAAAGGATGATTCGCTGTGGCGACCCCTAAACTGGGAACAGCCGAAAGTAAAAGAAGAAGAAGGGTGAAACATGGGAAGTTGGTCGGCCACTTGTGGGTTGGGTCTGCTGTCTCTGGGCACCGTGTGCTGCAATCGCTTGTTTGTTAGATATCTGTGGATCGGGTCAGTGTGTGTGGTTCGTCCAGCTCGCTGTTTGTGATCTTTGGTATGTTATGTATTTATCTTCCGATGTAGCTGAGTTGTATTTACAACACCATTATGACCCCACATGAATCATTGGCTGTGTGTGTATGTATATTTAAACATGTGTGTCTGAATATACAAACTGCAAGAATTGTTCTGCATGAACTACAACAAACGGACATGGTTTGTCAAGGTAGATGCTCTGTATATATGTGTGTTGTGTAAAAGCTGCAAATGGGACAAAACGAACTGTTACTATGACTTATGCGTTATGTTCAGGTAGGTATTTATTTATTTTATTTTTATTAATTTTCAGATTTTTTTATTCTATTTTTATTTTTTTTTTCTTTTCTCTCTTCCTCTTCCTTTCTTTCTTTTTCACTTGTGAATCTTCCCCCCTCACCCTTCCCCAACCCTTTATCCACTCCCCCTTTCAGTCCAACGCCGTCTTGTCCTGACACAACTGATGTAAACTGACTCGCCGGAACCACAACTAATAAATATTTACATACATTCAATGCTCCAATCCAGAGGAGAAAACACTACACCAGGTGTTTTACTCCCTTGGAGAAAGTAAAACTGTCCAACTCAGCAAGGCATATACTCTCCCACGAGATGACTTTTGAGCAAGACAGGACAAGGTAAAAAAAAATAAAGAAAGAATTGACGTTGTAAATGTTTTAGGAAAATGTGTAGACATCATAGCTTTACAAGGGGTATCATCATTCTACCAATGGGTCCATTCCACTACTTTTCCCCAATAGATGGCACTAATTTGGGGTCTGTAAAATGAAACTAAATTAGTTTAAAACATCTGGTGTGATTTGCAAGTGTACCAGTGCATGCAGAGATTTCTAAGTGTTAATGCAGACCAGGAGAGTATCAGGTAGAAATGGAGTAGATCTGGAGGAAACCAGAAATCTATAAATGTGTAAATATCATCAAAAAATCCACAAAACCATCCGTTTCTGATCATGTAGCTTTAAGAATTTGTGTACACCTGCACCTGCTGCCATGCACATGAACAAATAACCAGAGGAAACGGCTGGTGTTGATGTATAACAGCGTCACTTCCAGAAGAAATGGCTGTTTATTTGGTTGATAGATAGTGTGCACCGGTGCCCTTGCTTTACTGTGCAGGATCTAAAGGGTGCGTGCTGGATCACAGCCTGTACTCAATATACCGAAGGTCAATGTCGAGAATAGATCTGGAGTTAGTAGGAGTTCCTCTTGGGTACGAACCTTTGAAGAGACAATCTTAATTTAACTTTTATTTACTATGAAAATAAAAAAAAACATATCTCATAAATGTTGGTAGCAATCCAAATAAATTTTGTCATTCTACACAAAACCAAGCTCAAAGCTGAAGAGACAAAGAACAATAAAGTAAAAGATGCTTTCATGCATCGAGGACAGAGCCTGATTTAATTTATTTGGCAACCGATTGAGAGGACGGAGCTATAGAGATGAGAACAAAAGGCAGGAATGACAATCAATAAAGGAAAGAGCGATGAGTGGAGAGAATTTAAGATCAAGGACAGATGCAGAGAAATACAACCGGAGATACAAGGATGTGAGAGAGAAAACGACTTAACAGAACTCAGATTTAAACTTTCCTTCTACAATGTCTTGTATAGACGATTTTATAGTTTAATAGTTTCATAGTGTTTCATGATTACATTGGAAGCTTTCTGAGGTAAGCAAATCTACAAATGAGCACATTTTAGCAAACAAAATGTTTAAAATTAAAATACCCACAGCAGTATCCCTTGGCATTAATGCTTTGTACAGTCTTGGCTTTTTTTTAGAACCGCAATTCTCAACCAGTGGGCCATGGCCCAGTAGTGGGCAGTGGTTTGCCATCTGGTGGGACGCAAAGGCGACTATACCAACATATAAATATATTGCACTATTAAAAAAGTATTGCACATTGCCTCACTCTCAAGGTAAGGTTTCACGTTTGTGTAATATTATGTATTTTGTGTGTTTTATTGTCATTTATTACATTACCAATGTGTAGATTTAAGGTTTGAAGAAATGTTACTTGATTTTTCTTTGGTTTCCATTTTTTCTCTACTTACATGTACATTTACATGTTACATGTAAAACTTGCTTCGCGATACGAATTGTTCGACATACGAACGTCACCCTGGAACAGATTATATTTGTATCTTGGGGTTCCACTGTATCCCATTTCTGGAGAAACTTGATGTAAAGGAGGTTGGGCAGTATCACATCACCCCAATTATTATTATTTTTTTTTTAACGCTTTAAAAATACAGAGAAAAAAAAATGTGTTATAAGAAGAAAACTTGGATAGCAACTTTTGGGTAAGCCAATGCTTTATTTTGCTTTTAGAAGAGCACTTGACAACTACACCCTTCTGTTTCCATCAGTTCTTTAATTGTTAATTTTGCAGTGATGGAAAATACCTAATGTGCATTCCACCTGAGGGTTCAATATTTTATACATAACTGTCATATTTTACCTGCTATAATACACAGGTTACAATCCTACAAACATCTGGAGGCTGTTCTCTGAATGCACGTAACGACAGGGGTCAAATACAGAGCTTCACTAAAAGCCTCCACTTCAATTCAAACCAAGATGAACCTTTGATTTTTCCTCCCATGGAGCCTGTCCAGAACTTGCCCTTCTAACAAGATCAAGTCCACTGCTCATGGATTCCATTACCCTCTTCTCAATTCAATTACATCTACATTTGTGCGGGTTAAGGACTTGAGTGTGCTGGCAAGCCCAAGACTTCATTGGACAGAGAGAGATCCTGGCATTCGCCCTCTCTGACATGGAGATGAGTTAAAACAAGCCAAGAACACGACAGAGAGCAGAGGAGAGTGGGAGATAGAGAGAAAGAGAGAATTTAAAAAATCAATAGACCAGAGAAACAGGCATGAAGATTGAAGGGTGCTACGGAAAGGGAGAGAGAGAGATTGTGAGACCATCAGATGTGACTGACTGGGAATCCCTGAGAGTATATCGATAAAAGTCAGCAGGGAGGGATTTGGTAGAGGTCACCCAGCGGCAGTGAATGTCTCCAGGGACGATATGCAGAAGCAGTCTGTCTTGTCAGAAGGGTATGAAAGAAGAGGTTATTTAGTCCCGTCTCCTCTAGCTATCCCCCTTTCACTCTTCAGGTGAAGGCATTTCAGTACTTTTTGACCTACTTCAGACAGCCCATTAGAGACCATCTGAGCCCATCTGGGATTCTTTTATATACAAAAGATGACACAGTAAGTGGGGTGGTTTGTATGAAAGCATCAAGGCCTCTACACATGTTTCGTGCGAGAACATGCCTTGATCGATAACCATGGGCTGTCTGAAAAAGAATTTGGCTCTTCCAAAACGGATTGCAAGGAAAATGATCAACAAAAGCTGGCTCTTTTGATGACGTGAGTAGGACATCAAAAACATCCACATTTTCATAGCGACTTCGCACAGGAAACAGGAAATAAGGAGAAGAGGAGGAAGAAGATAATCACGACAATATCAAAGAACACACAGACAAAAAATGCCATAAAGAATTTAAAAATGTGAGTATTTGTGCCACTATTGCCTTAGACCTCAAACGCCATCATCAGGCTGGGAACGACATTGCATCAATATATCCTAGACCTAGAGGAAGAGGACCCTGCTGAGAAGCCATCTGAACATTCGAGCAAATCTCAATTGGCCTTAAGTCTCTCACTTATGTGTAAAGCACTTTGCCTTTGTATTTTTTAGACAAGACAAACCTTTTTTGAACAAGGGCTTGTACAGGAGGCCCTGTAGAGGAGGGGCCATCATGGGTTAGCTACTTTGTGACATTATGCCCTTGATCCCGAAGTAATGAAACTCCTTTCATAATTTTACAGAAGCTGTGTTCATCGTTTGATCCTGAATAAACGAATACGCCTAAGCCTTCTCACAAAACAATAACAAAAACAGTGGTACTGCGTCTACTGGTCTGGAAACACCAGCATCAAGCACCACAAGTGCTGACTCTGCTATGCAGGAAACTTTAACCCATTGATACACCTATCCCCATTAAAACACCCTATGTTACTGTTCAGCATCCCTCCTCACTGGCACTGCCTCCACTGGCCTGGAAACCTCAGCATTCAGCCCCACCTCAGGCAAGACTGCCTTTGCAGAGAAAGATACTTAAATGTCCATCCCAAAACTCCAATGTCCATCACCATTCAAGACCACTAGAAGTGCTTTTTCTGAGCTGGAAGCATCAATCAAGCTCCACTTGTACAACCTCTGTTGGGCAGGAAATGTCTGAGAAAATTTTACACAAATTTAAGAGGGGCTAGCTGAAAGACCCTGATCTAATCATTGTGAGACACATACAAACGTTTCTGCATCACACTCAAAAGTGTGTACTTTTCCACCCCAAAGTGCAAAGTAGAAGTGATCATATTCGAATCGGGATGAGCATCTGTATAAACAAGAACATCACCTGTAAAAATAACTTAAATGCCTGAAGTGTGTCAAAAAACAGCTGATAAGTGCAAGCATACATCATTCCAGTGTGCATAAATCAGGAAAAGGCAATACAGGAAACAAAATGCAGTGCAGCATTGCTACAGGTCAATTAACACATTAATGTTTCTAGGAACAAAACGCAACATATTTGAGATGTAATTTTATACCACAGTACACCATATGACCTGAAACCGATCAGTCTGTCCCACAGGCAGCATTCACAGTGTCTGCAGCAGTCACACGTGGCACCTCATCACCTTCAGCTGTCTCTCTTGGCACTCTTTCCTTGGCCCGGAGACAATTTAAAACAGATCGATAGCGTTTCTCCACTCTAGCATGGGAGTCAAGCTAGCGATTTCCTCCACCCTCCCTGTCTCACCTCATTGGCATTTTCTATTTCCATTCCATTTCCAGCTAAATGCCGTTTGCCCTGTATTAAGCTCTGAACACAGCCGTTACTAATTCAGCACACTGAACAGAGGAGGCTTATTGCTTGAAAGGATCTAAAACCATTACAACACGAGCTTACCTGTTCAGCTGCATTGTATAATCCCCAGTGCCTGTTCTGAATCCATTGAACAGGTTTGTTTAACCTGATTGAATGCAAATATTTACCTTGTTACTTTTTTGTTTGAAATAAAGGAACAGATTATACGTTTCTAGCCAAAAATTGTACGTCACCAATTTAAAAGGGAAGAAGAGCTCAGGGTTCGCATAAAATGTAAATTTCTTTTCACCACCGGGAGACCTGTTAACACAACAGCAGTAAGACATATAGCTGCAAGGTCAGTCACTCAAAGGCAACAAAAGGGATGCTGCAAGAGCCAACAGGAGCCAAAGAACCCCAGGAGGTGCCCACCGTCCGGGTCTAGTGTTGGCACTGGGCTCAGCTAGACTGCTCATTTCGACAAGGATTCGATGACAGGGCAAAATGATTTAGTAAGCTTGGAGCATGGCGGATGCACCAGAACATGGGATCCCACACCTGTGGTCCGGAAACCCATGTGACACTCGAATAATCAGGGTGATTGCACCCCGGAGCACTCCCCAGCACACTACCCAGGAGCCCGTATTGGTCTGGACAGAGTGCTGAGTGACTTTTTTATTTATGGCACCATATTTTTAAATACCTTCCTGAGCGGCTTTGAACTGTGACAGTATGTCTTTCTCGCCACACGCTACAATATGCACTCTATGCTAACTTTATCTCAAGGCAGTCTCGAAAACAGGTGCAGGATCAAAATTGTGACCCAAGGCCAAAAACTTACTAAAAGAACACATTCACAGTGATTGTGATGACCTGTGGTGCCCTACTAGGAACTGGGAGCCTAGCTGAGCCTGTACTTCTACCACTACAAGTACAGTATTCACCAATGCTCTCACATCTACACAAGGTTGAACTCACTCAGACACACTGGAAAACCAGAAGTACAGCACATCAGCTCACAGACTAGAACTGACCTCAGCAATAGGGTGGATCGAAGTTTCTCCCAGCTAAACTTTCCATCGAGGTGGAATCCGGAATCGCACTGTGTGGGCGGGAAAATCCGCTTTCCCCATCGCTGCATACGATTCCACTTCCATTAAGTCTCTCTTGGCTTATTTCAAGTTACTAGAGTGTGTTCTAACACAGATTTGGAACTAGAACCAGCAGGGCTGCGGCTCTCCGAGGATTACTTCATCACTGCTCTATACTGTGGCCCTGATGGTAACCTACCCAGATTGATTGCTAAAAAATTGAAAGTAGGCAGGGCAGATCATTATAATCTGGTAAATAAAGCCGTGTCCAGGTTTAAGTTTCCCAAATTGTATGTTCAAATATATCACATTAATCACTGCAGGAATCACTGTCTCTCAGCTAGCATCGGTGAAAAGCCATAGAGAGACCATCCACCATCCCTGAACCCTGACAGTCTCTGATTTCACTTTGTGAACAGTGGCATAATAGAACAGAACGGTGCAACCATTATCACTACATGGAATGCCATATGAAATAAAAAACAACAGAAGCTTGTAGTTCACAAATACATCGGACATCAAAGAAAACAATTCGTAATAACCAGTGTTCTAATGCTAATTTGCTACAAAAAAGGGATGGTCCATGAAGACCTTGACCAGAAGATGTTTGGAAGAAAAGAGATGGACAGTTTATCAGAAAGAAAAGAAACATTAATGCAAGCTGTGAAGTGAAACTGCAGGAGAAGATCCAGGCGATGAAGTTTCAGAAACAAATTCTTGTCTATTCATATTGTTTTGCTTGAAAAGGACTCGATTGAACACAAGTAATAAATTCTGGACGGCAAGTAAATGCTATTATGCATGAAAACTTCATGAATAACCTATCCGTGGCTCTCACATTTCTGCCTTTGACATGCGTGCACTGATACTGATGAGTGATTCAGCTAAACAATGTCTCTTTAAAGAAACAGATGCTATAAATTTCCCAGCAAGGCCAACAGTGGCTGTGAGAAACTGAGGGAGGAGATAAAGGAGTCAAGGATGAGCGAAGAGTTGCAGCTTTATTCTCATCTTTCATGATTGCATGGAGACAAATTTGACACTTCAGTAAAAGTGGAGTATTTTATTTCGCTGCCTGTTCTCTTATAGCGCATTAGTTTATAGGATAGGCTATTCAGATTGCAAGTCAAAGTGAAGTAATTCAAAATTTTTTGGCTATATGACTGGCCAAAGTAAGTGTGATTTATAAATACCTGCGGATCACTGATCATGCAGAGGAAATACTGGATGCATCTGTGTTTTAACACTTTAAGACCTAAGGGAGCGCCGACGATCACATTTGCATATCTCTTTGGTGCAGTACAATACCCTAAATAGCTTGTATAGTAACTAGTTTTGGATTTTTTATTATTATATATTTATAAATATATTATTTATGCCTGACTTTGTTGTGTTCTCCTGTTCTAAAGTTTCACCATAGCAAAAATCAATTTTTATTTTTGTTTTTTATTGCATTGTATATTGATGAGTTATACTATCTATGATTAAAAGTATCTCAGAAATTTTTTTTTTATTTGCAATTTGATTGCATAGTTTAATGTGTAAAGATTGACCTCACTCCATATATATTATTAAAATCTAGGATATAAGTGCTATATGTAAGATGTATGGCAACAGTACAATGTGATGCTAATGGGTTTTTTTTATTCATTTAAATTAAAAAAAATATTTTCCCCTTCACTGGCAACATTTTACACAAGTGCAGTTTGGATACCATACTCTGACCAAAGTCAGAAAGTGCCATCAGTCCTACTTTACCATTTTAGTAATATTTCTTCCAGAGGCACTGATCAATAGAGGGAGCTAGGCCACCACCCCATGCACTGCACATTCACCTAAACGTGAAGAAGATTATATATTCATTCATGCGTTTATGTAAAGCTTCTAAATTAATGTTTATACGCCTGCACCTTCTCGGTGGTCGGCTAGCCAACTGCTTCCCAGTGTACTGAAAGTCAATACAAAGCATTTAATTGTCGTACGTTTAGTTCTTTTGCGCCCCAGCTCTGAAACTCTCAGCCTCCTCCTCTTAGGTCTGATACTGAACTGGCGTTTGGTGTGTAAACTAGTGTTTTGCTTAGTGAATAAAAATAAACAATTTATCTTTATATGCGTTGTTTGAGTTTGACTCTGCTGTATCTGCTGTACTCTGTTATCCCCAAGTTATTTAACTATGTGCAGTGCCCTGGGCAAACTTTGTATTGTGGTGTGGCACACTTTACAAATAGATTTTGATTGAATTCATTCTCACTATATTTTCCGATCGACCAGAGGTTTGTAAATAGCTTTGTTTGAGCTCGTAGACTGCTGTTCTAATCTCGTTCATGCTCAAGTAGCAAAGACTTTGAAAGAGAATGGGGCACAGATGTAAGTTTACTGTAGCTGCCTGGATAAACATTCAGAGACTGAGGGCAAATTTGTTTTCTAAGTGGTTGTGTATATTTGCTATTGTGTTTTCTTCTTGCATTTCCGAAGGAATGCTCATTTTTCTGAAGCATCTGATAGCAGAAAATCATCGACTGTTTAAGCTGTTGTATCCAAAACATCCTAATGATTCACTATCCTGAATGCGTCAGGCAGATTAATCCACACGTGAACCGTGAGGTATAAACCAAACACAAGTTTTTAAAGAAAAAACCTGACCAAGTCACTTGCAATAAAACACCAGCTCATCATTGGGAGTCTTGTACTGTAAATTATACTGTCTTATACGGCGAATGCAGAGCGCCGCAGAGCGGAGGGCGGTCACGGCCGTAGGAGAGGTGTAAGAGAGGCCGCGGCTTCGGGCTAGCTGCTGTTATGGTAAAAATATACCTTCTCAATTGATAATAAACACTGGAGACCGTTTCAGAGAGAACACAGCAAATGCAGCTATTTATTGTAAAGATTTAGCAGTCTCAACGCATTTCCTACACATATGTTATCCGCATTGGAAGAAGAACCTCAAGCGCGGAAGAAGGGTGGGACTGAAGTATGATGTGTGCTCTTAAAAGTTTCTCAAATTACATTTCTCTAAATGACCACTAGATGGTTGTATTATATAGGAAAATTCCCATCACACTCCGGTGCCTTCGATCCTAGAATAGGGCGGATCGTAAGGAGCAGGTATGAAACTTTTTTTTGTTACTTTTACTATTTACTGACTGTTCATGTTACATGTTTGGCATATAATTGTTCTTAAAATGCTGTTAACTTTTACACAGTTGATCTAAAATATTTTACTACAGTATTCGGTTCAGAATCTTTTTTTTCTAGGTGTTCCTCATTTAAAATTGGGTGCTTCTTATATCCCTGTGCGTCTTATACGGCGGAAAATACGGTATATTTTATATGCTTAAATACATCAATGTGATGATAATGGTACATATTTATTGCCCTTTTTGATAGTTTTATAGTTTATGCACCAGCCACCACAGCTTTTTACTCCAGTAGAGAAGTGTGTACTTTCTCGAGCTCTGACTCATTTTTTGTACAGCTGTTTTCAAGTCTAATGTGCTCAGCAATGCTTTTAACTTAAAAATTTGCTGAAAAAAATGCTTTTTAAAAACATTTTAAATAACATTTTCATTTCACTCTAGAAATGGCATCCCTTATACCCAGAGCATTATTTATCATTTAACCGCATTCTAAACCTGCATTATCCTCCTTTTTCATTTAAAATAGCAGCACCATTAAATAGAAAAACAACATTACACCTAATTTATGAAGCAAGAAAGTCACTTTTCAACACTTGATGTTCCTGTTTGACACAGGAAAGGGTTTTCCACAGTTACCATCAACCTTTTGCATTCCAGTGAAGATTTACAAAACCACACAAGTAAGTGTGATTAAATAGATTATTCCAGCACAGAGTATTCCAGCAATGGTAAAACCCTCAGCAAATCCTGATTCATGAATGTCCTTGGTCCACAGCCCTCTTTCTTTGTTTGGATATTCCCTTTAATGGAAATCAAATTTAAGAAACGTCCAAGCTGAATTGATTCAAATTCAGTGTGGAATATAAAATACATTTACTGATTCATATTTCAAAGTCCATAGACATTTCACCCAGATTCATTAATTTAATAATAGATTAAATATATATTTGAAGCAATACAAGTGTGTTACACCTTAGAGTTGATGTCTTGAAGTTCTTTCACGCCTTTCAGACGTTTAGACCTGTGAACATCTGACTCAACAGCTTTAATAGAAGAGCTGCAAAGGTTTAAGTTTCAATATTAAAGTTTGGATAGTTTGAATGTTTTCTGTGGATGTTTAAATGTCTGAATGTTTAAAAGTTCATTTTGTCCTTTAGGTGGCACTGGGGGACCTTTAGGTGGCGCTGCGGCTGCGCTGCAGCTGTACTTCCATGCGGGCAGTTCTGTTGTAGCCAAGTGACATTGGTATTGTTATGGAGTAAGATCATAACCACAAACATATTTTTCCAACATTAGCCAATGAATCTTTGAAAAGAAAATAACGCTGTGCCTAAACAAATCGGAACATTTTAATTCAAGTGGTGATGCTGGAGGGTTTGGCTCAAATGTGATTAGAATTTTTAGCCAGTTTGTAGCCAAATTTCATAACTTTCCCGCAAGCAGATCTAGGGCTTGCTATAGACATCAACACCCAGGAGACTATCTGTGGGACTCAAGTCAGATAGGTAAGTGTGTTGCCCTATGAACAAGACCAACTCTATGGTCCTGCTGGGAAATAAAATCAGCCTCTCCAAAAGGCTTCTTAGCAGATAGAAGATTTTCAGATTTCAGAAAACCCAGTGGACCAACCCCAGCAGTTGCAGCCAAATCACGAAAGAATGGAAACCTTGATTTCTAAAATGAAATGCAACATTTATTTTTGTCTGAAAAATAGCCAGTGCGGTTCTTGCTCACTGACCAGCTTTTGATGTTTCCTCAGGTTCTGGAGTAGAGAGCAGTGGCCCTTGATCGATTGGCTCCAGCTTCAGGAAAAAAAAATTCAAGAACTTTGGGGATTTTTTTTCTGTCAATTTTCTCAAAGCTGCAGCTAGCCTTATTTAATCAATAATCTAGCACGGTGGTGCAGTGGGTAGCACTGTGACCTTTCAATTAGAAGGTTGCTGGTTCAAGGCCCACCAGTGACCTTCCTGGAAGGAGTTTGCATGTTCCCCCCTATGCTACTGTTGGTTTCCTCCAGGTACTCCGGGTTTCCCAACAAACCCCAAACATATCAGGTTAATTGAATAATCTAAATTCCCCTTAGGTGTGAATGTGTGTGATGGACTGGTAACCTGTCCAGGGTGTGCCTCTGCCTCTTGCCCGAAGTGAGCTAGGAGACCCCAGCGACCCTCAAAGGGAATATGAAGGTAAGAAGATGAATGAACGAATTTCAATGGATATTTTTGGTATATAGCAGTCTTTGACCAAACTTCTACTTTAGCCTCAATTTTTGATACCCTCCTTATGGAGGTCATCATTGACAGTCTTCTGGATACCTGTCTAGTCAGCAGACTTCCTCATGATTTTTTGAGTTTTTCATGTATACTATTCTAATTTTCTGTGACATAAATGTTTTTATTATCTGTGAGTAATGATGAACAACATTTTAAGAAACAAAGTCTTATTTACAAATTACATATATATATATATTACAGAAATGCACAAATAAATACGGTAAATTTCATACCTAAATGCGGTTTGTTTCAGACAACCTATTGTTCAAGTAAAATGCACAAGTCCCATTCATAATGAGCTCTCCTGATGTTGAAAATGATTATCTAGCAGCATACCATTGCATGTGTACAAATTTATTTACACAGAATATTTTGTTCCAATAAACTGGGTACATCTGTGATACACCATGGACCGCTCTCAAAAGCTGGGTCTTTTTAACACAGTTCATTAAAATCATTAATAGTCATGAAATGAGAGTTGCCCGAGTGCAAAAGGATTAATGCCCTATCCATATTAATTAAGCACAAGCAAATCTGAACTGAAAAGAAAAGAAGAGAGACAGGATGGATTGGGGGATGGATAAAAAGGGCAGAAGCCATACTGACAGCACTTGGATTACACTGTGCTAAAAACCTCCCTTGCCGGACGTCCCCTCCATCTCCCCCCAGTCTGATTAAAATTCAGTTTAATTAAAATTGATTGTATTAAGGGACTCTTGTGCTTAATTAACTGCAGTCCATTCAGCAAGAGCTGACAGAGTCGTTGTAATACATCTGACCCTGGAAAGCGTGGAATTTATTATGTTACATGATATAACTGTAAACGGTTTACTTCTTTTATATTTTCAATGGCCCAATTTTATTTGCACAACTAACTTGATCATTGTTAAGGTGAAAGAATTCTGCTGGTTGCTCTTCGCGGGGCTCCGGTGGTGTCTGCACCTCACATTGCATCAGGACACCAGTCCATCACATGACCTTGACAAGCCAACACCATTTTATTCATCTTAGCGTGGTGCCCTCGCAAACGGGTTATGCCCTGCCCACTGAAGCTCCACCCACATCGTTCCATTGGTTGTATTCACTAACCCCAACCCTAAGAATAACCCTGTTAAGCATGGAAGTGACAGTACAATTCACCATTCAGTGGGCGGGGCTTATCCCATCAGAAGTCTACAGAGAGGTGCACTTTGTTTTAGTGATAAAGGACATCTTACAACAGTGAGAGTGGTCATTGGTGGTTAACATTATGTAAATGAGATGCGTTTTTCAAGAGCTACAGCCAGTTGGAGAAAGGCCCTGTTCACCTGATGGTTAATGTGATGAGGCTAAATAATGGCACATCATTTCTGCAAAACTAGACATTTTTGTGATTTCAATTACTTTGAATGGCCCATATATGGACATTGCACAGGAAATCTAACATAAAATGATGGTTTTCTTCATTTTAAAACTAATTACATTTGTGGATCATTACGGTCGGAAGAGCTGGTAGACATCTAACCACTTTGAGTGGTAACTCAAGACTACTATCTATGTTTTGAGTGTTTTACCCAAGTGTGTCTCACGTGGACTATGGAGTGCAGCCAAACAGTGGCGAGTCTATGGGAACTTTAAAAATTATTTTAATCAGAACTTATGTTATTTACACAAACAGTTTTAATGATTTTCAAAAGCTATCTATATAGGGAACATACTTCAATATTTATTATGTTGGCTTGCTTGCAAAGCCAACATATTGTTATTGCACCTAAACTTATTATGTTGGCTTGCTTGCAAAGCCAACATATTGTTATTGCACCTAAACTTATTATTCTTCTTCTTCTTATTCTTCTTCTTCTTCTCTTTTCTTCTGACAAAAATTCTCAACACTACTCCTCCTAGCCCGTTCGAGCTACAGCCACGAAACTTTCAACACACCTCAAAGCTGTTATGTAGTTTGTTGCTATATCTCTTCGGACCGATTTGATCAGCGGTTTCCGTAAAAATCGCGAATTTCGGCCCAAAAATCGCCTAAGTCATTCCCTATGGGAGCCCTAGAGTGGTGATGTCATCGCTCACTCTAACTTTGAGCAAGCTCAGTCTTGTTGCTACTTGCACTGTTTTCTCAACTAAAAATTAACCTTTACACACACATTTTATATCTAAATGGTAGAGATTTTTGTCCTCTTTCAGTTGGTGCTGTTTTCATTTTTAAAAAACACACGGTTTTTACTCCAGGTGGCCTAAACCACAACGAGTGCACATAATTGCTCCATTCACCTCCATTCAAAAATTCTGGTGGACTCTGTTTAAAATCTCAATCGCAGGCTATTTTTAACTCGCCATAAATCATTCACACTTTATCACAGCTTCACAAAATTTACACCATTCTCTTCCTTAAAATCTTGGGATTCTAACAGTAAAAGAAATATTTCAATACCTCTGGCATTCTTTCGTAATCCTTATTTGTTTGAGGGTATGGATTTCTCTGAAATGAGCAGTTGCACAGAATCAAATGAAGGCTATTTGTAGCTCGCCATAATTTTTTTATTTCTAATCAAACCTTCACAAAATTTACAGCATTCTCTTCGTTAGGGTCTTCTGCTTCTGACAAAGAAAGAATCATTTGGATATGTCTTACGGTTCTTCTATAATCTTTATTTGTTTGAGGCATGAAAATCGGATTTTCTCCAGCAGATTTGCCATCATTTAAAAATCTGACAGTTGAAACTGGCAGTTTCAACAGCTGGCCCTTTGCAGCAGCTGCACTTGATTACTAATAAGTAGGTCAAAGGTGTCTCATTGACTTTCAATGGCCCATTGAAATGAATGGAGCATGAATCCCATAGATCCTGTTGTGAAAGAGCTTCTGTAATTGATTGACACTGGAAAGTCATACTAGCATTAAGGAAGCAAATCACTTATCAAGCCCATCATTGCTTGTGATTTAACATAAAATAATTAAGCCACACCCACTTTTTTACAAAACTATCGATGTCAAATATCTTCTGAACGGAACACAGTAGAGACATGGGGGGTGCTTTATATTATTCTAAATGGAAAGTAGATTACAACATGATGTCACTGACTCCTCCATAGCAACCAGACTGGTTACCATAGCAACCAATATGGCATGTCTCAGCTTAGGAAAGTCATAGAGAGATGGGGGTTGCTGTATTTTACCCGTATAGATATGGGGAGCAATATATTAGGTCAGCGACCCCTCCATAGCAACCAAACTGGTTACCATAGCAACCAATATGGCGAGGCTCTATCTCAGCTTTGGAAAGTCATAGAGACATGGGGGTTGATGTATTGACATGGGGAACAATGTGTTAGGTCACTGACCCCTCCATAGCAACCAGACTGGTTACCATAGCAACCAAATTTGCATGTACCTATCTCAGCTCAGGAAAATCATAGAGACATGGGGGTTGATGTATTTTACTCGTATTGACAGGGGGAACAATATGTTAGTTCACTGACCCCTCCATAGCAACCAGACAGGTTACCATAGCAACCAATATGGCGCATCTCTATCTCAGATTAGGAAAGTCATAGAGACATGGGGGTTGATGTATTTTACTCGTATTGACATGGGGAACAATATGTTAGGTCACAGACCCCTCCATAGCAACCAGACTGGTTACCATAGCAACCAATTTTGCAAATACCTATCTCAGCTTATGAGAATCATAGAGACATGGGGGTTGGATTATGTTATTGTTGCAGAATTGCCAACATTTAAAAAAAATAGGTATTAACGGCACCAACGCAAGCCAACATCGAAGTTTGCGTGCAAACTTTAAAATCTAGTTCTTCTTCTTCTTCTTCTTCTTCTTCTTAGAACAAAAAAACTACCGTCAACTCCTCCTAGCCCGTTCGAGCTACAGTCACGAAACTTTCCACACACCTCAAAGCTGTTATGTAGTTTGTTGCTATGTCTTTTCGGAACGATTTGACCAGCGGTTTCCGTAAAAATCGCGAATTTCGGCCCAAAAATCGCTCAAGTCATTCCCTATGGGGGCCCTAGAGTGGTGATGTCATCGCCCACTCTAACTTCGAGCAAGCTCAGTCTTGTTGCTACTTGCACTGTTTTCTCAACTAAAAATTAACCTTTACACACACATTTTATATCTAAATGATAGAGATTTTTGTCCTCTTTCAGTTGGTGCTGTTTTCATTTTTAAAAAACACACGGCTTTTACGCCAGGTGGCCTAAACCACAACGAGTGCACATAATTGCTCCATTCACCTCCATTCAAAAATTCTGGTGGATTCTGTTTAAAACCTCAATCGCAGGCTATTTTTAACTCGCCATAAATCATTCAAACTTTATCACAGCTTCACAAAATTTACACCATTCTCTTCCTTAAAATCTTGGGATTCTAACAGTAAAAGAAATATTTCAATACCTCTGGTCATTCTTTCGTAATCCTTATTTGTTTGAGGGTATGGATTTCTCTAAAATGAGCAGCTGCACAGAATCAAATGAAGGCTATTTGTAGCTCGCCATAATTTTTTTTATTTCTAATCACACCTTCATAAAAATTACAGCATTCTCTTCGTTAGGGTCTTCTGCTTCTGACAAAGAAAGAATCATTTCGATATGTCTCACGGTTTTTCTATAATCTTTATTTGTTTGAGGCATGGAAATCAGATTTTCTCCAGCAGATTTGCCATCGTTTAAAAATCTGACAGTTGAGTCAGCTGACTCGTTTGAAAATCTGGCAGTTGATAACTCCAGGTGCAGCTGATTTCAAATAAGTAGGTCAAAGGTGTCTCATAGACTTTCAATGGCCCATTGAAATGAATGGAGCATGAATCCCATAGATCCTATTGTGAAAGAGCTTCTGTAATTGATTGACACTGGAAAGTCATAGTAGCATTAAGGAAGCAAATTACTTATCCAGCCCATCATTGCTTGTGAATTAACATAAATTAATTAAGCCACACCCACTTTTTGACATAACTTTCAAAGTCAAATATCTTCTGAACGGAACACAGTAGAGACATGGGGGTTGTTTTATTTTAGTCTAAATGGAAATTAGATTACAACATGATGTCACTAACTACTCCATAGCAACCAAATTGTTTACCATAGCAACTATATTGCCACATCTCTATCTTAGCTTAGGAAAATGCTAGAGGCTTGGGGGCTGGTAAGCTTCACCCATACTGACAGCTGAAACATTATATTATGTTAATGACACCTCTATAGCAACCAGACCGGTTACCATAGCAACCAATATGGCATGTCTCTATCTCAGCTCAGGAAAATCATAGAGACATGGAGGTTGCTGTATTTTACCCGTATAGATATTGGGAGCAATATATTAGGTCAGCTACCCCTCCATAGCAACCAAACTGGTTACCATAGCAACCAATATGGCGCAGCTCTATCTCAGCTTTGGAAAGTCATAGAGACATGGGGGTTGATGCATTGACATGGGGAACAATGTATTAGGTCACTGACCCCTCCATAGCAACCAGACTGGTTACCATAGCAACCAATTTTGCATGTACCTATCTCAGCTCAGAAAAATCATAGAGACATGGGGGTTGCTGTAATTTACTCGTATGCATATGGGGAACAATATATTAGGTCAGCGACCCCTCCATAGCAATCACACTGTTACCATAGCAACCAATATGGCTTATCTCTATCTCAGCTTACGAAAGTCATAGAGACATGGGGGTTGGTGTATTTTACTCGTGTTGACATGGGGAACAATATGTTAGGTCACTGACCCTCCATAGCAACCAGACTTGTTACCATAGCAACCAATTTTGCATGTACCTATCTCAGCCTATGAGAATCATAGAGACATGAGGGTTGGATTATGTTATTGTTGCGGAATTGACAACATTTAAAAAAAAGGTATTAACGGTACCAACGCAAGCCAACATCAAAGTTTGCGTGCAAACTTTAAAATCTAGTTATTATGTTGGCTTGCTTGCAAAGCCAACATATTGATATTGCACCTAAACTTATTATTCTTCTTCTTCTTCTTCTCTTTTCTTCTGACAAAAATTCTCAACACTACTCCTCCTAGCCCGTTCGAGCTACAGCCACGAAACTTTCAACACACCTCAAACCTGTTATGTAGTTTGTTGCTATATCTCTTCGGACCGATTCGACCAAAGGTTTCCGTAAAAATCACGAATTTCGGCCCAAAAATCGCTCAAGTCATTCCCTATGGGAGCCCTAGAGTGGTGATGTCATCGCCCACTCTAACTTCGAGCAAGCTCAGTCTTGTTGATACTTGCACTGTTTTCTCAACTAAAAATTAACCTTTACACACACATTTTATACCTAAAATGTAGAGATTTTTGTCCTCTTTCAGTTGTTGCTGTTTTCATTTTTAAAAAACACACGGTTTTTACTCCAGGTGGCCTAAACCACAAGGAGTGCACATAATTGCTCCATTCACCTCCATTCAAAAATTCTGGTGGACTTTGTTTAAAATCTCAATCGCAGGCTATTTTTAACTCGCCATAAATCATTCAAACTTTATCACAGCTTCACAAAATTTACACCATTCTCTTCCTTAAAATCTTGGGATTCTAACAGTATAAGAAATATTTCAATAACTCTGGTCATTCTTTCGTAATTCTTATTTGTTTGAGGGTATGGATTCCTCTGAAATGAGCAGTTGCACAGAATCAAATCAAGGCTATTTGTAGCTCGCCATAATTTTTTTATTTCTAATCACACCTTCACAAAAATTACAGCATTCTCTTCGTTAGGTCTTCTGCTTCTTACAAAGAAAGAATCATTTCGATATGTCTTACGGTTCTTCTATAATCTTTATTTGTTTGAGGCATGGAAATCGGATTTTCTCCAGCAGATTTGCCATCGTTTGAAAATCTGACAGTTGAATTTCCAGCTGCAGCTGACTCGTTTGAAAATCTGACAGTTGATAACTCCAGGTGCAAGCTGATTTCAAATAAGTAGGTCAAAGGTGTCTCATTGACTTTCAATGGCCCATTGAAATGAATGAGCATGAACCCCATAGATCCTAATGTAAAAGAGCTTCTGTAATTGATTGACACTGGAAAGTCATACAAGCATTAAAGAAGCAAATTACTTATCCAGCCCATCATTGCTTGTGAATTAACATAAATTAATTAAGCCACACCCACTTTTTGACATAACTTTCAATGTCAAATATCTTCTAAACGAAATACAGTAGAGACATGGGGGTTGCTTTATATTAGTCTAAATGAAAAGTAGATTACAACATGATGTCACTAACTCCTCCATAGCAACCAAATTGTTTACCATAGCAACTATGTAGCCACATCTCTATCTTAGCTTAGGAAAATGCTAGAGACTTGGGGGCTGGTAAGCTTCACCCATACCGACAGCTGAAACATATTATGTTAATGACACCTCCATAGCAACCAGACTGGTTACCATAGCAACCAATATGGTATGTCTCTATCTCAGCTTAGGAAAGTCATAGAGAGATGGGGGTTGCTGTATTTTACCCGTATAGATATGGGGAGCAATATATTAGGTCAGCGACCCTCCATAGCAACCAAACTGGTTACCATAGCAACCAATATGGCGCAGCTCTATCTCAGCTTTGGAAAGTCATAGAGACATGGGGGTTGATGTATTGACATGGGGAACAATGTGTCAGGTCACTGACCCCTCCATAGCAACCAGACTGGTTACCATAGCAACCAATTTTGCATGTACCTATCTCAGCTCAGGAAAATCATAGAGACATGGGGTTGCTGTAATTTACTCGTATTCATATGGGGAACAATATATTAGGTCAGCTACCCCTCCATAGCAACCACACTGTTACCATAGCAACCAATATGGCGTATCTATCTCAGCTTACGAAAGTCATAGAGACATGGGGGCTGGTGTATTTTACTCGTGTTGACATGGGGAACAATATGTTAGGTCACTGACCCCTCCATAGCAACCAGACTGGTTACCATAGCAACCAATATTGCATGTACCTATCTCAGCTTATGAGAATCATAGAGACATGGGGTTGGATTATGTTATTGTTGCGGAATTGACAACATTTAAAAAAAAGGTATTAACGGTACCAACGCAAGCCAACATCGAAGTTTGCGTGCAAACTTTAAAATCTAGTCTAGTTCTTCTTCTTCTTCTCTTTTCTTCTGACAAAAATTCTCAACACTACTCCTCCTAGCCCGTTCGAGCTACAGCCACGAAACTTTCAACACACCTCAAAGCTGTTATGTAGTTTGTTGCTATATCTCTTCGGACCGATTTGATCAGCGGTTTCCGTAAAAATCGCGAATTTCGGCCCAAAAATCGCCCAAGTCATTCCCTGTGGGAGCCCTAGAGTGGTGATGTCATCGCTCACTCTAACTTTGAGCAAGCTCAGTCTTGTTGCTACTTGCACTGTTTTCTCAACTAAAAATTAACCTTTACACATACATTTTATATCTAAATGGTAGAGATTTTTGTCCTCTTTCAGTTGGTGCTGTTTTCATTTTTAAAAAACACACGGTTTTTACTCCAGGTGGCCTAAACCACAACGAGTGCACATAATTGCTCCATTCACCTCCATTCAAAAATTCTGGTGGACTCTGTTTAAAATCTCAATCGCAGGCTATTTTAACTCGCCATAAATCATTCACACTTTATCACAGCTTCACAAAATTTACACCATTCTCTTCCTTAAAATCTTGGGATTCTAACAGTAAAAGAAATATTTCAATACCTCTGTTCATTCTTTCGTAATGTTTATTTGTTTGAGGGTATGGATTTCTCTAAAATGAGCAGTTGCACAGAATCAAATGAAGGTTATTTGTAGCTCGCCATCATTTTTTTATTTCTAATCACACCTTCACAAAAATTACAGCATTCTCTTCGTTAGGGTCTTCTGTTTCTTACAAAGAAAGAATCATTTCGATATGTCTTACGGTTCTTCTATAATCTTTATTTGTTTGAGGCATTGAAATCGGATTTTCTCCAGCAGATTTGCCATCGTTTGAATATCTGACAGTTGACTTTCCAGCTGCAGCTGACTCGTTTGGAAATCTGGCAGTTGATAACTCCAGCAGGTGCAGCTGATTTCAAATAAGTAGGTCAAAGGTGTCTCATTGACTTTGAATGGCCCATTGAAATGAATGGAGCATGAACCCCATAGATCCTAATGTAAAAGAGCTTCTGTAACTGATTGACACTGGAAAGTCATACAAGCATTAAGGAAGCAAATTACTTATCCAGCCCATCATTGCTTGTGAATTAACATAAATTAATTAAGCCACACCCACTTTTGACATAACTTTCAATGTCAAATATCTTCTAAACGGAACACAGTAGAGACATGGGGGTTGCTTTATATTAGTCTAAATGGAAAGTAGATTACAACATGATGTCACTAACTCCTCCATAGCAACCAAATTGTTTACCATAGCAACTATATTGCCACATCTCTATCTTAGCTTATAAAAATGCTAGAGACTTGGGGGCTGGTAAGCTTCACCCATACTGACAGCTGAAACATTATATTATGTTAATGACACCTCCATGGCAACCAGACTGGTTACCATGGCAACCAATATGGCATGTCTCTATCTCAGCTTAGGAAAATCATAGAGAGATGGGGGTTGCTGTATTTTACCCGTATAGATATGGGGAGCAATATATTAGGTCAGCGACCCCTCCATAGCAACCAAACTGGTTACCATAGCAATCAATATGGCACAGCTCTATCTCAGCTTTGGAAAGTCATAGAGACATGGGGGTTGATGTATTGACATGGGGAACAATGTGTTAGGTCACTGACCCCTCCATAGCAACCAGACTGCTTACCATAGCAACCAATTTTGCATGTACCTATCTCAGCTCAGGAAAATCATAGAGACATGGGGGTTGCTGTAATTTACTCGTATTCATATGGGGAACAATATTAGGTCAGCGACCCCTCCATAGCAACCACACTGTTACCATAGCAACCAATATGGCGTATCTCTATCTCAGCTTACGAAAGTCATAGAGACATGGGGTTGGTGTATTTTACTCGTGTTGACATGGGGAACAATATGTTAGGTCACTGACCCCTCCATAGCAACCAGACTTGTTACCATAGCAACCAATTTTGCATGTACCTATCTCAGCCTATGAGAATCATAGAGACATGAGGGTTGGATTATGTTATTGTTGCGGAATTGACAACATTTAAAAAAAAAAGGTATTAACGGTACCAACGCAAGCCAACATCGAAGTTTGCGTGCAAACTTTAAAATCTAGTTTTTATTGTTCTGCTACACAGAGCAAAGCTGACTGACCACTGTCAACACATCTAGAGAAAGATCATTTATGCTGCCACAATCAGTTTCAGAGAACGTGTGAGAAGGACGTGCGTGAGCCAGACACGAGGCTCAATGGTAGCAGTAGGGAGCAGATTTTGGTGACTATAGGCATGTACTAACTATTTTTCGCTCATGTGTAATTCAAAGGCAGAATGTTTATACTTCATAGAGCAGTATAGAAATGTATGACTTGCTCAGATTTCTCGATTTTGTTCATTACTGTCTCTGGTGATCATTGTTATCAGTGGGAGCATAATCAAACCGCTAGAGATACTGCAGTCCAAAAATAAGACACAACGTCACATTTAATGTCAGACTGTTTACTACCGCTGATGAAATTATCATGGCTGGCAAATGTATATTTCCTGGACATTTTGCTGCCTTTGCCAAGAATCGCACGGGAATTAAATCAATACTTTTGAATTTACAGATATACCAACTCATGCGAGTCATGTTTTGTAGCAACAAGGACAGAGTGTCTGACAAGTTATGTCCAAGTTTTATCTACATCGCTACAAAAATTAGATGGTAGAAACGCCTGAACATGTTTTGTAACAACGCTTTTCTCCAAAAACAAATACGCACATTACATTCCAGCAACCTTTACAAGAAAAATGCTCTTTCCACAAGTGATCCAGAAAAGATCTCAGCTTTTAACTAATTTTTTTAACACATTTAAACATCTTGAGACCTCTATTATTATTTCGTAGTAAAACCGTTTAATGTTTAAGATAAGGCTAAAGTCTTCACCAGACCGAGACCAAAGAATACTTTTTAATTTCTCAAAACAACTGTTTTGGGGTGTTGTGACCCTTTTAATATTCCACAATGTTGTGATAACAATCTTGCATGCACATTACCTTTACCATAAACTATTTCCAATAGACCCTCTTTGTCAGGACTGCTGTGCAGTGTAACTATCCATAACAAGTGACATCATAGGATAAAAGTCTTAGCAATAGTCCCACCACTCTTATCACATAGTCTGGTGCCAGATAAATGCCAAACTTGGCCTGAAATGTTTTGCTGCCCGGCCAACTGACGTCAGAGACATTGGGGATTGGCAGCAAATCTATAGTCAAAACGTTCCAATTCAAGAGCCAACCTGTGATCATTTTTGTTCTTACATTTATTACATAGTTTAAGATGGTCTGAAAAGCACCAGAACAGAAAACTAATTAGAATCATTGTTACCAGTAATGTTGACACAAGTAGTGGGAACGTGAAGTACTGTATCACAAAATACCCTGTTGCTCCTGCACCTGTATCCAAATTCCTAAACATACACAGCAATACTTCTTAAATACTGTTTTTCCAGAATCCCCTACCCCTAGTGAAGTTTACATGAACAGCAGTCCACTCCCACTACCCTTGTTTCTTTTTCTCCCTCGGCTGTGAGAGAACTTATGAGTTCTGGCCAGAAAGATGACAGCGGTACAAACGCTGAATAGATAAGGCTGCGACCCGAGGGCAGGCCAGAGGATGAGATGAATACATTACTCAGATAACGGCAAGGGAGCAGGGTCAGTGTGGTTCAAGACCCAGAGTGCCCTTAACTAAATCTCCCGCATCTGTAACAAGAAGGGCCAAGGGAGAAGATGGCACTAAGCATGTGAAGACGGAGAGAGCAAAGGAAAAAAGCAAGGGAGGGGTATGTACTCCTGAGCCCCTTATGGCATCTCTCAGCACCGGAGCAAGGTCTGCAAGATTGGCCGCCATCCCAAATGCAAGGCCTTTTATCACAAGGCCCCACTCTATCAAGTCTGATCGTGTGTGTGCCAGCCAATGGCATCATTTATCCAGCGGAGCAGACAAAAACAAGCTGCTGCCAGTATTGATGGGCCTCCTCAGGGCCCTCTGCGGATTGAGGTCACCAGGTCACTGATCGCCAGCAATCTGGAGGTAAATGGAAACTGGGGGCTGTTAGATGTATGGCCGGCCACCGCAGGACAAAGCCCAGGTGAGTGTGTGCGGATGAAAGCAAGCAGCAATATACTCTAGTATATTGTTCCCCTCTTCCTCTTACCCTTAGCTCTGAAGATAACAGGATTAGTTTCTTGTTTATTGCTTGGATTTTGACCTCACTTACTCTCATAACTTCATTGTCTTGGCTTTCCAGTGTAACGTAATAGCACAATTTAGAAGAATGGCATTGTACGGTGTGGGACATGCTATGAAAAGTGCATTTCTTTCATCTCTTCTTTGGTCAATTTCTTATTACCCCATAGCCCTTTCCCAACCATTTTGTACCATTGCCTGATTTCCAGAACCATCCTCTACATAAGACCCTAAGCATCCTTTTGCATTTTGGTTGCATTCACATTTATTTTTAATTTCACGAAATTGGTGCATTTTGTATGATTCTTTTGATGATAAGAAATAATAATCAATTCATTAAAACAAAATATTTTGACATTATCTGGATTTTACTCTCCGTCAATAAAGCTGCACCATCCGAATATAATACCCAATCATCAGAGGACAACCAGTACTTAACTGTTCAGAGCTCACTTTTCTGTGCACTCTTTAGCTGTCCCGTCCACAGTACACACCACAAGTATCAGGCTCACCTCCAGGGATCCCCAGTGAGGACCTCTCCTTACCTCCAGTGGTTTCCAATTAATATTCAAATACCTACCTCCAGAGATCTCCATCCAAGACCTATCTATACCTTCAGCGATCTCCAACCATGACCTATCTATTCCTTTAGCGATCTCCAACCATGACCTATCTATACCTTCAGTGATCTCCAACTATGACCTATCTATACCTTCAGCGATCTTCAACCATGACCTATCTATTCCTTTAGCGATCTCCAACCATGACCTATCTGTACCTTTAGTGATCTCCAGGTATGACATATCTATACCTTCAGCGATCTCCATCCAAGACCTATCTATACCTTAAGCGATCTCCAACCATGACCTATCTATACCTTCAGCGATCTCCAACCATGACCTATCTATTCCTTTAGCGATCTCCAACCATGACCTATCTATGCCTTTAGCGATCTCCAACCATGACATATCTATGCTTTTAGCGATCTCCAACCATGACATATCTATATCTTTAGCAATCTCCATCCAAGACCTATCTATACCATTAGCGATCTCCAACCAAAACCTATCTATACCTTTCACAATCTCCAACCGAGACCTATCTATACCTTCAGCGATCTCCAACCATGACCTATCTATTCCTTTAGCGATCTCCAACCATGACCTATCCATGCTTTTAGCGATCTCCAACCATGACATATCTATGCTTTTAGCGATCTCCAACCATGACATATCTATATCTTTAGCAATTTCCATCCAAGACCTATCTATACCATTAGCGATCTCCAACCAAAACCTATCTATACCTTTCGCAATCTCCAACCGAGACCTATCTATACCTTCAGGGATCTTCAACCATGACCTATATATATATCTTTAGCGATCTCCAGCCATGACCTACCTATGCCTTCAGCGATCTCCAACCATGACCTATCTATACCTTCAGCGATCTCCAACCATGACCTATCTATACCTTCAGCGATCTCCAACCATGACCTATCTATACCTTCAGCGATCTCCAACCATGACCTATCTATTCCTTTAGCGATCTCCAACCATGACCTATCTATGCTTTTAGCGATCTCCAACCATGACATATCTATGCTTTTAGTGATCTCCAACCATGACATATGTATATCTTTAGCAATCTCCATCCAAGACCTATCTATACCATTAGCGATCTCCAACCGAGACCTATCTATACCTTCAGGGATCTTCAACCATGACCTATATATATCTTTAGCAATCTCCAGCCATGACCTATCAATACCTTTAGCGATCTCCAACCATGACCTATCTATACCTTTAGTGATCTCCAGCCATGACCTACCTATGCCTTCAGCGATCTCCAACCATGACCTATCTATACCTTAAGCGATCTCCAACCATGACCTACATATACCTTTAGTGATCTCCAGTCATGACCTATCTATACCTTCAGCGATCTCCGACCATGACCTATCTATACCTTCAGCGATCTCCAACCATGACCTATCTATACCTTCAGCGATCTCCAACCATGACCTATCTATACCTTCAGCGATCTCCGACCATGACCTATCTATACCTTAAGCGATCTCCAACCATGACCTATCTATACCTTCAGCGATCTCCAACCATGACCTATCTATTCCTTTAGCAATCTCCAACCATGACCTATCTATGCTTTTAGCGATCTCCAATCATGACATATCTATGCTTTTAGTGATCTCCAACCATGACATATCTATATCTTTAGCAATCTCCATCCAAGACCTATCTATACCATTAGCGATCTCCAACCAAAACCTATCTATACCTTTCGCAATCTCCAACCGAGACCTATCTATACCTTCAGGGATCTTCAACCATGACCTATATATATCTTTAGTGATCTCCAGCCATGACCTATCAATACCTTTAGCGATCTCCAACCATGACCTATCTATACCTTTAGTGATCTCCAGCCATGACCTACCTATACCTTCAGCGATCTCCAACCATGACCTATCTATACCTTAAGCGATCTCCAACCATGACCTCTTTATACCTTTGGTGGTCTCCAGCCATGACATATCTATACCTTTAACCACTAATATGTTTATGTGCAACATGTGCTTCTAGAGTGCTTTTAAAAATACTAATATGTGTGTGTGTGTGTGTGTGTGTGTGTGTGTGCGTGCGTGCGTGTGCGTGAGTGTGTGCGTATTGTAACATTTTGTCTAGTTCTGTCAAGCCTACTCATTACTATTGTTTTGAACCAGCTGGAATTCACATACTCTTTAACTACTATGATTTGTACATTTGAAATGCACATTTTGTGACAATGAAGCTTGCGAGTACCCCGCGAAATGTAATATTAGAAACTGCAGAGTTGATAGTTTAACTGGTTTAATATGATAAGATTAGCAGTGTTGCTTTAATATAAAAAATTCACAAAGTGCCCACGCTATGGAACGAAGCACATAAAACACTGTTTTACTGACAATACGTTTATTTACTTGTAATGTACTTGTGCAGTTGCTGCTGCATCTTTCTGTGTTTTATGGCATATTTGTTAAGAGATAACCAACCAGGCATGAAGAGAACAGCTGCAATTTAGAATACTTCAGCGCCACCTGCTGCAAAAATAATAAAAATAAAGTGCAAAAAAGAGTTTACGGTTACATACTTAAACACTAAACAGATTAAACACATCATGAAATACTCTAAAGGGAAATATTTTTATTTTTTTTTATTTTAATTTATGCTTTATTTTAAATGTGTTTATTACCAAGTGCAAACATGTATATATCATGTAAAAACAATTCCAAATCTAATATTGAATGCATTGTAATGTAACATTGAAGCAACTTGGGCAGGTGAACATGAGCACGAGGAAGTGTCGACAATTGCTATGATTAGATTAAAAACAGCAGCCCATGCGCTAACGAATTTCGCTTCCCACACCAATCGTTGTCGTCAATGTTACATACGTGACTTCTAGAAGAATGTTCTGGATTATTGAATATTGATTTTTGTAATTAAGGTTTAGGTTTATAAGCTAATCAAAGAGCATAGGTAAAAATAGAAGCTATTTAATAGTTTCATCATTCTCTTTAAAGCCATTTGGCAAAGTCGGCAGACAGTACGCTTGACTTTGAAATGTCAGATATCTAAAAGTAATGCCAAAAAGTAGCTGTGATTGTTTAACTTAATAAACCCAAGCACAAAGGTTTTTACTTGAGAAATGTTTTAATGCGAAAGGTTACAGTCAACCGTTGGTTTTAACCGAGTAATGTTCATTGGCTGCCATTTTAACACAGTGACTGGACTTTTGATCATTCACATTACGAAAACAACGCCAACAAACAATAACAACACAATATTTGTAAATGGTACACAAACTAAGGTATATAACTACAATAATGACAAACATCTAAATAAGGTAAACCATTTTATTTACATTAAAAATTTGTATAAAAAAAACCGTACCGTACACTTTACACAAAATAGAACGTTTTTAAACCATGTAGGGGCAACAATTTATAAAAAGATAAAAAAAGCACTCTGTCTTTGTCCACTAGGTGGAGACAAAATACTAAAATTCACACGGTACAAATTTTATTTCAAATAATAATGTTTTGGGGGGCATAAAAGCAACAACTACATACTATTTTCAACAGTTACATTAAATATTAATGACATCTATGGGTGAAAAAGATCAAGAGTTATATATTGCACCTTTAAGGCTTTTGAGTTTTTTACTCTTTA
This sequence comes from Danionella cerebrum, assembly GCA_007224835.1. NCBI lineage: Eukaryota > Metazoa > Chordata > Actinopteri > Cypriniformes > Danionidae > Danionella > Danionella cerebrum. The sequence continues at coordinate 217,792 of SRMA01027097.1, read as the reverse complement.
TGTAATACGCTGTATAAAACCCCACAATAAAAGGTCAAAGTCTGACTTGCTTCAAGGTACTAATTCAAGAGGATAGCAGACTATTATTGCCGTAAAAGTCTATGGAATTCAGTATTAGAAAGTATGCCTCATATGTGAGGACAAATTGATTATGTGGTAAGGAAATAACTGGAAATACAGGGAAGTTGTGTTTTAGGGTCATCTCGGATCATATTTTCTCAGTTGATTTAAAATATAGTTTATTTGGTTCATTCAGAGGAGAACGAACAATGGAATACTTTCGACAATCGAGTAGGGGAACCTCTCCATGTAAGTAAATGACAAAATATGGCAAACAATGATCAATTAATTATTATTGATTGGATGTTTACATCTATGCGTTGCATGAAACATATCTTGGATTGAATTTTGTGCCATCCATGGCACCCACATTTACAAATACCTTTTCAACCAGACTGACAAACATAAAAAAAAAATGTAAAACTAAGAATTATGAAGATGAAACTTTTGTTCTTATACTTTTGCTGATAGTGGACAATCATGATCATTTTACAACCGTGCAAATTCACAATTGCTGATCCCAGACCAGCAAACCGTTTAAATTCATACTAATGCTGCATCCTGGACCAGCAAAAGCATGTGAAAATGGTAAAAAACAAAAATTGATCCTAGACCATCTTATTAATAACTTTACCTTATGAATTCATACAAATCACTGGCAATATGATTTCACTATGCTGGTTCTGGACCATCCCAGTACAAAAACACTAAACACTGGTCCTGGACCATCAAAATCACAATGAACCATCACAATGATAGTCATTTAACAACTACATAAATTGATTACTGCTGTACATGGTCTGACAGATTGCTGAACAATCTTAATCCTTTAATCCGAAAATATCACTATTGCTAACCATGTTTTAATAATAATTATTATTTTATTACAGTATAAATGTTCTTAGGGCGGCAACCATAATTTTTATTAAACTGCCTTAATGGCCTTAAATGTTGATCCTTGACCATCATTTAAAACAGTATAAAGTCACTATTCCGGAAAAATCATATTCATAAAAATTTGAAAAATTCACAAGTGATCCAGAGCTACTTTTTTGTAAGCTTATTTTTTTTAACGCTGATCTTGGACAATACTAATAATTTTTAAACTACAGGATCATAATAATCATGCCGTCGGCACATTGACCTTTGAATTACGATTGTTAATAAAAAAGATAAGATGTTCGGGAACAAGTTATCTATAACCTTTAACAGCAAGTTATCTTTAATGTCAGTCTTCTTGAAAAACAAGATTAAAATTAAAGCTGCAGGCAGCAATCAAAGGGCTCACGCACCTCAGGCACCAACACCCCTTGGGCAATATGTTACAGTAACCACTATGACCAGTCCTAATTTAAAAGACCTGTTCAAGCAAGAACATTTAACAACAGGTGCTAAAAATGAGAAGAAACATGGTTCTATATTCACAAGGGCGCAGTGGCTAGCAATGTGGCCTTCTAGTTAAAAGGTTGTTGGTTCGAGGCTCGCTGGTGACCTTCAAGAAGGAGTTTGCAAGTTATCCCCGTGCTTGCGTGGGTTTCCTTCGGTTTCCCCCACAATCCCAAAAAACATGCAGATTAGTTGAATAATCCAAATTCCCCTTAGGTGTGAATGCGTGAGTGAATGTTGCCCTGTCCAGGGTGTACCCCCGCCTGAATTCCTGTCACAACAATTGCTATATCAACGTTAAATGCATTGTTTTCTGTGACCACCTCAAGTAGATGTGTTCTGATATGGACTAGTAATATAGAATGTGGATTTTGGACTCATCAGACATTGTAGGAGGAGTCTATTAAAGTACGAGGCCTGGAATTGGTTTTTGAAAGATCTTGGTCCTTTTCACATGTATTCTAATTTTTAAACATGTCCTGTTGGAGAATTTTCTTAATATTAATGCTAATGCTAACAATGTTAACCTGTTTTGCTAATAAAATATGATCACGTTAATGTGACTCATGGGAGTGTGCTTCCTGTGTAAGACACCGTATATAATAGTCTGGGTCTCCTCTCAAGAGGGACCACAGAGCGGGCTGTAAATGCACACCCTAGGGGGCTTCAGGTGAAACATGCTTTTGAGTACCCTTTGATAATGAATAATAAACCTGTTTTCTTTCTGTTCATTACAATCCTGCCTCTCGAGTCTTCAATATAAGAAGGATAATGTCCGTAAAAACAAAAAGTCAAAATAGCATTACAAAACTGAAAATAGGACATTCCATGTTGCCACCAGGTGGCACTATAACTAATACTGTAGGTTGGTGCATATATTTGTTCAGACCATGGCAAATTTAAACCCGCCCAGACATGGCTGAGTTATTAACAACTTCCTGTTTGTGAATTTCGACGGTTGCCCAAGCACATAGTTTCCCAAGGTCAAAAAAGCTTCTAACATTCAATATGCTTTAAGATAAGACTGATGGAATTTGGAGCAAGGGTACAACACAAGGGTAATTGGTGGCCTTTTTTAGTGGCTTTTGCAGACTTTCTGTCGAGATATTTAAGTCTTGGTGTCCTTAACGTGTGCCAAACTTCATACGCCTATGACAAACTGTTAGCGCACTATAAGCTATAGAATTATTTTGCAACCCTGTTCAGATGTAAATTTTCACCAGTTCTGATGTGTGTGAGAAATTTCGTTACTTTTCAAGCTCATTTAGACAAATAATACTTTAATAAATATAGCAATAAGACTCCCTAAATACTGGACAGTTTAGAGATGACGTGAGAGGGTTGTGATTGGTTGAATAAGCCCTTAAACCAGAATTAGATCCTGCAAGACAAAATATATTGGCCAATGATTTTTCATCTTTTTTATTCAGACCTATCATCCCCCAGTCAACAGTATGAGGAGATTACGTACTCAACGTATGACACTAACCCTGAAGTTCTCTGTGACATCTGTGATGATGGAAACACGACTGCCCTGAAATCCTGTCTGGTATGTCTGGCATCCTTCTGTGAAACTCACCTAGAACCTCACCAGCGAGTCCCAAACTTCAAGAGGCACAGGCTGATAGTTCCTGTGAACAACATAAAGGACTATATTTGCCCAAAACACAGTAGAGCTCTGGAGATGTTCTGTAGGTATGATCAGATGTCTATTTGTGGGTTCTGCACTGAGGGATACCACAAAACCCATAATATTGTTTCTTTAGAGGAAGAGAGCGAGGAGAGGAAGGTAAGAAGGCTTATAACATGATCATCTAAGTCAGGAACATCTTTTTAAACAATACTTTTGCTTGGTTGATTGGTTGGTATAATATGTTTCTGTCTTAGATTCAGATGAGAAAGGCACAGAAGGACTTGAAGGCAATGATTCAAGAGAAACAACAGAGGATTAAATACATTGAACACTCATCTCAAATCAGAAAAGTAAATTTGTTTAATTTCTTTTCAGTTATATATGGACATCGGATAGTTTTATAGTACATTGTGAATGCATTTTTTAGGAAAACATCGAGGGAGAGAAAGCATCCATCATGATGCTGTTTAGTAACTTGATTCAATCCGTCGAGAAATGTCAGACTGAGCTTCTGGATACGATGGATCAGGATCTGGAAGTAGCAGAAGAACAAGATGAAGAGCTAATTAGAGCGTTAAACCAGGAGATTATTGTACTGAAGAAGAGAAACATCCAGCTGGAGAATCTCTCCAACACTGAAGATGTCATCCGGGTCATACAGGTCTGTCTCCTTCTTTCTGAGTAGCTTACAATGTTAGTGGAATTCAAGAATGGCCTGAAGGAGCTTTCAGCTCAAGGTTTCACCAAATTGCAGTGCATTGTCAAGACATTAGCCCCAAGGATAAATGATTTGATTTGTATCTAGATACACAGGCTACAATTTGATCCTAAAATATTTAGCGGGTGGCGAGAGAGACATGGACACATATGCTCTGGTTGATGCACAGGGTGTGTTTATTAAAATGTGGTGCCATAACAAAGGATTAAAACAGAGAGTCCCTCGGAAAAGAGTCCCCCTGATGCCCCCACCTCAATTTCACTCCATTTAATCCAGTGGCACGTGAGTTTCCGAACCAGAGGTGTGGGATCTCCTCTGTGCTGATGCATCCACCATGCTCCACTCTCTGGGCTTACTCGATCCATGCACCCTTGTCATCCTGGTCGGAAATGAGCGGTCTAGTGCCCAACACGCTACTCCTGGGGGACTGATTCACTGGGATGGGAAAACAGCTGTGTCCCAGTGACTCAGTCAATGGGCACCTTCTGGGCCCCTTCAGCTCCCGATGGCTCTCGCAGCGTCCATCCGCTGCTCTTGCGAAAGGAAATAGTCCCCTTCTCCTGCACTGAGCAGTCTGACTCTTCTTCTTCTCAGCTGTAGGTACGCAAAGGCCGATGAATCGCACCTGGCAATGCTAAACGATATAGCTACCTTGTCAGTTGTATTTGTTCACATAAGTTTACAAAATTAAATTTCTTGTCCAATTTTGGCCTAATAACATGCAGGAAAAACAGTGGCTGGTAAATGTTTGTAACCAATTACAAGTTGCTTTTGACCAATGTTTGTAGGTAAAAGGTTTCTGAGATTCTGAGCTCCTGATAGACCCTTTGCTCTTTCATCCAGTGATGCACTAACATTTCTTAATAATGAGTGATGGGTAACGCATAATAGCTTTCAAAGGATCTACGGGAAAAGGTACAAAACAGGAAAGGGGTACAATGGATATCCAAGGATCAGCAGGGTTCAAACTGTGATTAAGAAGTGGAAAGGATTCTGTTGAAATCATCATACATTTCTTCTACAACTGCCAGAAAAATTGTAAACTATGCAAAGAAAAATCCACAAATTTCTTCAACTGAAATACAGGGGTCTCTTAAAAAATGTGGCTTGGCCCCATTAGGAGCATAGTCAGGAAACACTTAAAGAGAAATGGGTTGTATGGTCGAGTTGCAAGAAGACAGTAATTACTCCGCAAATGCCACAATGTAGCCAATTTACAATTCTCCAAACAGTCCAGAGACTTCTGGACCAAAGTTATTTGGAGCAATGAGATTTAAATAGAGCATTTTGGTAAATCAATATACCCTACATTTGGACAGGAGTGAATGGAACACCATCTCCACTGTGAAATATGTTTTTGGGAGTTTCTCGAAAGGCAGATAAATCCTGGACCAAATTGATGGGAAGATGAATGCAGCCTGTTATCAAAGGATACTGGAGGACACCTGTGCATGGGATGTGCACAGCTTCAACATGACAATTGTCTAAAACACAAGGCCAAGTCTGAAATCAAATGTGTAGTTTATGTAGAATTTACAAGAGTTTGAGGCTTTTTGCCAAGAAAAATGGGCTGCTACAACAGAGAAAAACCTCATCAAATTCTCGTCGAAAATGGTAAACCCAGCTTTATGACAGTAAAGGGCTTAACCCAACCACTAACTATGAGTGAGAAAAAAGTTTTTGCATTATCCTATTTTCTGAAAAATGGCCAAGAAATCAAAAATGTTGCCAGGGTTATGTGCACTTATGAGCACCACTTATAGACCAATTTGAGAAAAATGTATTCATTTGATGTATTCATGTATTCACCTCTGCTCTAAACAAATATTTTAGTGGGCTTGAAAATCAAGAAGTTTGTTCAGATGAAGCTCTGGAGAGGGCTAGATTAGGCTAGTGTCTACTGGACACAAATGAACATCTGTCTCTCCTGGCATAGACTCATCCGTCCATATGCAGCCCCCCAGAAAGCAGGAACTGCCCCGAGATTGGTTTGAGGAAAGACATGAGTGTGGAGACTCTGGGGAAAGCTATCTCTAATCTTCAGCAAACCCTCAATGAAATACTTTGTCAACCAGGTACATGAAAATGAAACTTAACACATTGTTGTTTGAGTATGTGAATATGAAGGTTGTTTAACGGGGGAACTGAGACACTTCAGTTGGGTTATGGGCATCCTCTCTCTAGTGTGTGTAAATGTCTCTACCTTTTCAAATACATTTTTTTTGTATTATAGTTGTTTTGGCATCAGAAGGAAGATTAAAAGTACTTTTATTTTAAATATAGGTTTAAGAGCTTGTTTTAGGCTAGAGCTTCAATGCCTTAAATCAAAAACGATCAAAAATCGACAGCGAATGCACAGAGGTGAGACATGGGACAAATTAATATCAAAAACGCAACTTCATATCTAAACACATGTAAATGATATTGCTGCTATTTTTTTCCCATAAAAATATCCCGTTATAGATCTTTGAAAGATGCATATGGCGGTGGAGATTTGTAGTATGTCTGTTTGTCACAATGTCGTAGCTAAATATTTGTTTAATGAAGGACCATGTCCCCTGCCAGTTTCAGGTCTCATTTGCCCAATATCATTAAAAAATGTGGAAAAAAAAGGGTGCGTACAGCCGCACTGATTTGGCCGGGGTGTGGGTGTGGCTTGGTGGAATATCTAAAGATAAGTGTTTTGTAACAGCTGATTAAACGCACACATACCTGCACTAAAGTGGATAGGAGTCCTCTCCTATTGTAAGCAGATCACAAGACAAATGCAAGCTCCCCATTCTCTGGTTCTCTTAGCTTTTTCAAGGAAAATGCTTTGCTACTTTGTTGTTTGTTGGTGACTGTTCAATTATCTTGACCTCTGTTAAGATGATTGGCTCTAAGAGCGCACATTGAAGAATGTGGTTAATTGAAGAAACAGTGTAAGAAAGTTCAATGTATACAATTTATTTGACAACAAATACCAAATAGACAACAAACGAAAGATCTATAGAGAGCAACAGATAATTTAATTCCCCAGGACTTTGGGAGAGGGGGAAACAAAATGAAAAACAGTGAAAATAGCGCTAAAAAACCACTCACTAATCTCGAAGGGTGGCACGACAGTCATGGGCGTGCATGGTCTCAATTTTGCACCAGCCCCTTTTGCTGCATGCCGCAGTCAGATACACTTAGAATCTTCAGCGACATGGAGCTCTAAATAACCATCACCATCTAATTCAAAATACAAATAGCTATTTCACTCCAAACTAGTGTGTTTAACATAAAAGAAACTTGGTATGGTGCATTCGGAATGAACTAATAACAACCGAACACACTTGAGTATAAAATAATTCATAAGATAAATTTTCACACAGCAAATATTTAAAAAAAAACATGCAAAGACTTGCTCTACATCTCTTTCTCACTAGTGTGCTTCTGCCATTGCACACACACACGCACACACACACACACACACTAGGCCACAACCTCGACCTTGGCTGACACTATAGACGCTGAATTCACTACTTAGCTGGGTGCTTTAAACATACACACACACGCATGAACACACACTCACACACACATACACGAAACCAGCAGACAGCACTCAGCATACACGTACACAGCAGCGCAGTGTTCTGGAATGAAGCCGGGCCGAGAGGGGACAAGCCATATTCAACTGGAAGTCTTTGTAGAGCAGCCGGGCTTCAGGATTGGTTTATTAGGAGCGCATCGTCCGTTGTTGCACCAATCGCCAGCGTGTAGAACATAAATAAAAACATGTGTTAGAGAACAGAAAAACAACAATTGATTAATAACAATTACAATCTTGTGGAACTCTGACTTCATCACAAGGAAAGCCATGTTTCACAACCTTTGCACCACGGAAACAAACACTTGCGAACCATTCTGAACTCCAAACTACTGTCTGGTCCTGCAACTTGAGGGGACATGTCAAGAGTTAATTCATATGCTGTGTCTTCTCATAGGCCAGAATCAAGAATAATTAAAAAATAAATGAGTCGATATGTTGAGAAATGATGCCATATAGGACAAAGACACATCACTTCCTGAGAAATTTCAAACAGGAAGTCAGAAATTCAGAACAAAAGATAGAAATTAAACTGTTAAACCCACAATTATATGTAACAGACAATATTTTTGTCCTAAATAATGTCCAACGCATGTAAATCTCTGAAAATATCACATTGTTTACACCCTGTGTATCGTGACCCTTTAAAGGACTAACACTAAGCACTTTAACATTAAAGACTCAAAATGGATCCTCCTCAAACATAGAAATAGCATACTTTCAAAACTTTTTAAAGGGTGAAAATATGGAAACTTTTTTCTGCCTATTTTCTCTGCTTATGATTCACTTCTGAATCTCAAGATTTATTCAATTTAAGGTTGTGCATTATAAGGAGAAGAGGCAAAAATGTGAGACATGCACATGCGACGTCATGCCCTTGCTTATGTGATCTCGTGGACCTAAACCTAACTCTAACTTCGTTCACGTGGATTTGAAGGAAATTGACCTGAACAGCACATACTCTATGCGCACTGCACATGCGTACTACAACATGCATGAGATCGGCAAAATGTAAGTCATCACCGCAGATCAGCATTGCATCACTGGACCAGGGCCTGCAGCTAGGACTACTTTAAAATTTTACTCAGCATTAAAATTGTCCAAATTACAACCATTGATTATTTTGTTTGGTTTTTTTAGTTCGCCAAACCTGCTGAAGTGTGGTGTTGCAACTTGAGTTTAATAACTGGAAAAATCACACTTTTTTAAGTGATTTAACCAATCTTTAGGTTACAATAATACACTCTTTTTTGCTGTTTTAGTACAGAGAGAGAGAGAGAGGGCTGCTCAAAAGAGCTTAGTGTACCTTGATTCTTCAAGCTTATATTCGTATTTTTAATGATTCAGAAAGTTAATCTGTACGTTTTTGTGTTTCTTTACAGTGTTTGAAAGGGTGCAAAAGCATGCAGGTAACACAACAACATTATAGTGTTCTGTAGAACTATGCGACAGTTCAGTTCTCTCTTTCAGTGAAAGTTACCCTGGATCCAGATACAGCACATCCGAAACTGATCCTGTCTCAAGATGGGCAACAAGTGAGAGTTGGAGAAGTGGTTCGAAAAATCCCAAACAACATAGAAAGGTTTGATGAGAGCATCTGTGTCCTGGGAAAAGAGGGATTCCTGTCAGGGAGGTTTTATTTTGAGGTACAGGTAAAAGAAAAGACTGAATGGGATGTTGGAGTTGCCAGAGAATCTGTAAACAGGAAAGGAAAGATCAAACTGAAGCCTCAAGAAGGATTCTGGACCATAGCTCTCAGAGATGAAAATAAATATTGGGCTTTGAATGATCATCCTGTCGCTCTGTCCCTGAAACTGAAGCTGGAGAAGTTGGGGGTGTTTGTAGATTATGAGGAGGGTTTGGTGTCCTTCTATAACGCAGCGTCAAGATCACATATCTACAGTTTCACAGATCAAACTTTCATCAATAGACTTTATCCATATTTCTGCCCCTTTCCCAATAACACAAGATCAAACTTTGCACCAATAAATATTTTGCCTGTTAGTTTCACTGAATCATTTTGAATTTTTGAAATATAGCCTTTTACCTGTACAAACTGCTGTGTGCATGCAAATTTGGAGATGTGAAATTGTGTAAAACTTCAAAATAAAACCAAAAATATTCCCAGTAAACCAATTTAAATAATTGAAAAGCGTGTGAATTGTACATGAACATTGTCATTTTTGTCGTCAGAGCCATTGATTTAATAAAGTTGACCTGTGTGTTGAATTCATTTTAAGGAATGCATATTAATTAATAAATTTGTGCTTTGTATTGAATTAGTTTGAAGTAAGTTCTGGTGTTAGATGCAAACATGCACAAGGACCCAAATGCAAATTACCTCAAAATATTTATTGAACTCAAGGCAGTGTAGCCACAAGGCTCAGTGTGGTCAAACTTCCCAGAAGGCCAGTGACGCTCAGAGATAGCATAGCACCAAAGCTAGCAGACTGTGGAGAGCTTCCCAGTTCTGACAACCACCAATCCAGAAGGGAAGAGCACTCACTCACACAGTCCAGGCTGGACAAGACTTCGGACTGAAATGAGAGTTTCAATCAGGTGTGGCAGCAATATCAAGGTTTGGTTGGTAACGGTCAGATAAATATCCTAAATCAAGCGTAGCAGCTGAAGGAAATGATCAAGGGAACAATGATGAGGGAAGGCGTAACAATACAAACTTGAGACAAACTTGGACGAGCATGCTCTGGTGCCTTTGCCAGTTACAGCATCTGTTTTGAATTAAGTAATGACACGACCCAACGATTGTTTAATTTTGATTTTAAATATGTGTAGGTTTCAAAAATGGTACTAGTTTTGATATTTTGTGTTTCTTGTAACTAACATTACAAGAGTTATAACACATAAATTGCAAGGTAATTCACAATAAAATGTCAGACCCCAAATTGGTGCCATCAGTGCCATCTAGTGGTGACAAGAACGGATAACCCTTGGAAGTACAATACCTGTGATTTGGCCTGTGTTTTTCAAAGTTTGGCCTGTGTTTTTTTTAAGGTTTACGTGTCATGTTCCTGGCTATATTTCTGTTCCTTTTATTTTGTCACTCTTGTCATTCTGCTCCTTAGCGCCCTCTTCCTCTTTTTACCAGTACTCCTCATTTCTCCCCACAGCTCTTCTAATCTTTCTGATTTCTCCTCATGTGACCTTCATTTTTCACATGTCCACTCAAGAAAGGAATGCTCCAAATGGAAAGAGGCCTCCTCGGTTCATAACAGGGAACTGCTGAGAATGTTTCTTTTTTTTATAGCTGGAAGATTATGAAAGGTTGAGATTAGAAACTATTTTAATGCTTCCAAAGGGATTGCAGAAAGAGAAAACAGATATATCATTTAGATCACCATGAGATTAGATCAGTTTAAATTTCACCACATCGCAAAGTTCTGTCAGATGGAATAATTATGGCAAGACAAGAGTCAAGACAAGGTTTCACTACAGCGTCCCAAACTGACTAGCAATGATCCTAGGTCAGTGGCTATGCATTAGCAGGTGCAACACTGGGAATGACCATGTCAGTGGGCATCAACGTCTGATTTTGTGATAGGAAATTTCCAGACTCATATTTACACTGATGCAGGCTTTAGAATTAGATTGTTTAAAAACTCTGTTTTGAGCTATTTGGCTCTTGCATCAACCATTATATCATTAAATAGACATTTCACTTGATATAAAAGTGATAAAAATTGTTTTGAGTTGAAGTATATATTTGAAGTGATTGTAACTTTGGTACCTTCCTGGAAGGAGTTTGCATGTTCTCCCTGTGCTTGCGTGGGTTTCCTCCGGGTACTCCGGTTCCCCCACAATCCCAAAAACATGCGGTTAGGTTAATTGACTAATCTAAAATTCCCCTTAGGTGTGCATGTGTGTGTGTGAATGTTGCCCTGCGATGGACTGGCGAACTGTCCAGGGTGTACCCCTGCCTCTCGCCCAATGTGTGCCGGAGATAGGCACCGGCAGACCCCCGTGACCCCGAAAGGGAATAAGCGGGAATGGAAAATGAATGAATGAATGAATGAATGTAACTTTGGTGAGGTCAGCGTTTTATCCTCTGTTCTGATCATCGCCAGAGAGAAAGATGTGTATAACCCCCCAAGCCCCACATGCACACATTAGACAGAAAGAAAAATATCCTATGACAGGAGAAGGGTCTGGAGATAGAGCTAGGCTGATGCTGAGTAAGAGAGACAGACAAATCTCCAAACAGACTGTTCCTGACAGAGGAATTACTGTTGTAGAGCTGAGTTACAGCAGGACGTGTGTCTGAGCGGGTGTCAGATTTACTCACATTTAATATTGTACATCAGATCTGTTTTCCTTAAGAGTTTAAATGCTTCATTACTCAAACAAAATGCAGTGCAAGTGTGTTATAAATTATATATATAAATTATATATATAAATTATATATATATATATTTTTTTTTTTTATTTCTATTTTATTTTTTTTACTATTATTTTATTTTACATTTTTTTATTGAAAATCCTTGGGTTGGTTTAAATATTCTGTTCACTATGCCCTATAAGGCATATAAATTTGGAAAGCTGAAATGTTGCTTTCTGATTATATTCATACATTTAGCATTTTATTTATTAAAACAAATTTATTTGAACTATTTTCATGCTGCATCAAGGCATTGACTATTATTCAATTCCTGAAATCAATAATTTATTCCTTTTATTTTACTTTACCTTTTGTTTTATTTTACTTTACTTTACCTAAATTTTATATAAACACTACTTTTGGTTAAGGAAAAGTGGTTTCTCTTCTCTATAGCTGTGTTTAAATAAAATTAGACTCATGTAGGTGACTAATTCAATATTTTAAAAATATAAAAAAGAACAAGTTGAGAACAGTCACAGGCAACCCACAGACCAGCTCCAAAGTCCTGCAGCATAATCTTGCAGTGCATCGCTCAAATATTGAGCATATGCCTTTTCTCTGCAGATGCCACAAATGATAAAGCACAAAAGTTGAAGTTACATCAGGCCTGGATCTTTTAATTAGACACTGATCCTAAACACAGCTCAAAATGTGAGCATTTTGTATCCAGACAACCAATGATTTAAAAACAAATGCATACAACAGTACATTTAATATGATTGCTTTATGTTTCATAATTGGAACACACAATTTTAGATTGGACTCGAATGAGTGTATTAGTAGAACAAGAGCAGCATTAGTTTAATGGTTTTTGTTTTTAAATCAAATGACTTTTGACCCCATTTGCATCATTATCAATGCCCTAAAAATAATTGGTTACAATCTAAAAGACTGCATCAACTTATGTATAAATTAATATCTGTGCAGTTAAAGGTTTGTGAGACATAAATTATTGGCTAATTAAAACGAGGAGCTTTACAGTTAGATGAACATTAATAATTATTTTCAAAAATAATATTTAATTGACGGGTTTAATGAGGAAGCTAAAGCTTCCGTATGGGATTAAACAGAATAATGAAATCTATTGAAAAATTCTATCAATTAAAAGTCTGGGCGATCAGATGATCTGTTTCCATGTGACGTCTTAACAGATTAAAATAGCATTTCTAAATCTTTGACTATGGTGAAATTAAGCAACAAATAAAAGCAACAAATTTATTGTTGCTTTTATGATTGTCCAGTATCCTTGAGAGCCTTAAAAGGCATCCGAAATCAAACTATTATTAGTAGTATTATGGGTTAGGGTGCTAACTGATGAACTCAACTCCGGGATCAAGGCGACGGTGGGGATCGCACACCAACAGGGACACTCTTGGTCAAGCCTTCTGGATCTGGGGAAGAAGCACAGCACAGGTTAATACCAAGAAGTACGTAACTCACAAAATAAATGGTGAAGAAATCCAGAGAGTAACACAGGGAACTGTTGACAATAGACAAGAGACTGATGGAAGTTGTAGTTTTTATAAGGAACCTTGGTGATGGTGGACTTACCATAAGTTTAAATCGTGTTTACTCCTAATTTGTTTTGTTTTGTCAAACACAACTTAAATTAATGGAATGAATATATGGTATTTTGGGGGAAAATGGATCATGGATTTATTGCATTTGGGGGAGAAAAATAAACATAGGGGACTATATATTTTGAATACATTTTAACCAATTTAACATTTATGGATTTGAAGGGTTTTGGAACCTCTTCATTATTATTTTCTCTTGGAAGCTGCACATAGTATGTATTTGACACAACCATTATTTTACACAGCAGAAGCTTTTATTAAACGTGCAGATGTTAATGCTGTAAATACGCAGTCTTGGTGTGTGACAGCTGGTTGTGCCGGAGCCGTACTACAGCCGTGCGGACGGGTGTGTGAGAGACACAGATGTGCTCCGGGCTCCACGGCATGTCACAGGCGGTTACGGTGACGCTGCTCACACTTCATTATGTCCGTCTCACAGGTCAGTGATCCACAAGCCAGGTCAGTGCACAGAGCCGGCCTGATCCCTCACTGAAACCACACACTCCTCGTATCACCGATTCTTTCCAGTCACAAAAGGCCACTGGGTTTCAGAAACCATGTTCACTCAGGGCCAGTGCAGTACATTTAGAAAGTATTCACAGATTTTTTTTGGTATAGCCTTATGAGAATGTCTTGTCATATTACCCCATAATGAAAACATCTCACATTTCACTCATCCCTCTTTGCAGCTGATCTTGAAAACATGTCATTTGTGGGTTCAATCAAGGACATTCACATAGTTAACCCAAAAGGTTTTGAGCTTAGGGTCATTGTCCTGCTGAAAGTCAGAAGTGTTCTGGAGCAGGCTACTATCGAGAACGTCTCTCGTCGCTGCTGCATTCATCTTTCCCTTAAAATCAACTAGACTCAATGGTCCTGTAGTTGAAAAATATCACCTCATCATGACGCAACCACCACCATGCTTCACTGTGGGGATGCTAATGATCAGGGTTTGAGCAGTGCCTGTTTTTTACAAACAAAATATTTCTAAACTTGATATGCACAATCTTTGTACAAAGTTTCATATATTGTATACAGTACAGTAGGGTGACCAAGCGTCCTATTTTGACCGGACATGTCCACTTTTTATGTCCAGTATTGGCCGTCCGGACGGGTTTTATAAATTCAGGAAAATGTCCGGTGTTCACTCTTTTTCATAAGACCATTATGCCTGTATGTAAATTGACTGGTGCTTTGCACACAATATTATGGAACTACTTTGTTGAGCAAAGTAATTATAAAGAGGCTTCCTAGTGGGCGGGTCTGCTCCTCACAGGATGAAGATGGCAACTAAAGATGAAAAGTATAGATCTTTGTGTTTGTTAAGTTAGTAACTTTGTGAGACTCTTGTATTTTGTTATCTTAATACAGTTATTAAGAGATATATTGCTGGAGCTGGAATTTCTAAATATGAACAGAAGAGAAACATTATTTCATATTATTTATTTATGTGAACAGAATCTAGAGCTATTTGTTTGTTACATGTTTTTACAGATTTAATTTTTTTACACAAGCTAATTTTGCACAATTGAAGCATAATAAAGCATGTTCATTAATCTATGAGAAGCCTCTCTGAATTTGTGTCTCAAGGCTGTGTCGACTGTCCTCTTTTTTGGAAATCAGAATATGGTCACCCTAAATATAAAGTATTTGATCACCTTTATTTACAAGTTCTCCTTGTTAGAAATAATGGTGAGGTCTAATTATTTTTCAGCATAGGTGCATTTGTACTGTTAGAGACAGAATCTAAAAAGGAAAATCCTTAATTCACATTTAAACCATTTAAATTTCTTTCTTTTTTTTCATTTGGAACAGGCAGGTTAATAGAGGGAGACAGGAAGAAAGGCGGAGCGAGAATGGGGTGGGATGGGAAAGACAACAGGGTCGGGATTCGAACCTGTGTCACCCTGCGCACCGTCCACTACACCACGGGCCAGGACATCAGCTAAATTTCTGACTGTCAAATACCCTTTTTTGCTTTTAAAAAGACCAGCTACACTTAGCTGATTTACCGTACGCTAGTTCAAATTAAGGCCATTCTAATTTTAATTACTTGTAAGCACTGAAAGTAAGTGCATTGGGAGTTTCAAGAACTACTTTTGTTACTGATCGCTATGAAACATATCAAAACATTTGCAACACAAGTTATGATCTGTATTTCAGCTTACTTTAGCATTTATGACTGTTTTCAATTTGTGCTTCTTTTTTCTTTGTGTTTCTAAATATATTATGTTTTTACACCCCCCCCCCATTTCATCAATCAATAGGGCACACAGTCGGGAAACATGTCTTCAATACATCTTCTTTAAAAAGTATTAATTTACACAGGAGATCAATGAACAAAAACAACAATGTTTTAAGGATGGCACCAAATCTTCTAGGCATGGAAAGAACAAATTGGCGACAGATTGCAACATCTATCTTTTTCCATTCTTCAAGAAGAGGCTGGATGTCGGATAGAGAGTGATGCTTAACTTGTTGCATCAGAATTACCCACAGATGTTCGATCGGTTTCTGATCAGGAGACATATTTGGCCATTCAACCACCTTCACCCTGTTTTTCTTCAGAAATGCAACAGTAGATGTGTGTTTTGGATCATTGTCGCATTGGAAAACTGCATGACAACCTAGTGCCTGGAGTAAAGCAGCATCTTCTTCAGTATAGAACAGTACAATGTTGAGTGCTGCAATACCATCAAATGAAATGCAGCTCCCCGACACCAGCAGCACTCATGCAGCCCCACATAAGGACACTGCCACCACCATTTTGCAGATTTATTAAATCTTCAAAATGCAGACTTACGGTAATAATTATTTCATTACGAATTTACTTCAGTCAAATGTAAAAGTTCTAAATCATTGGTTAAAGAGTATATATTGACTTTTCAAATAAAAGTTTACATACCAAGAGTTGAAATGTGGACATTACTTGGCGTTTTTGTTTTTCATCTTTTCTCCAAATAATTGAGTCCAAAACACATCAATCAAGCTTTTTTTTTAGTTTGTTAGACCCTTCCCCGGCGATCTGAAGTGCTGTCATGCCGGTTTGCAAGCCACAGAACACTGTATAATGGAAAAATGCTCCAAGTGTCTGGAACACCGTGAGTCTATGTCAAACTGATTTAGATGCAGCTGTTCAGGGCATTGCCTTGATCCAAAATTTCAGCCATTCAAAGGTAAAGTGTGAAACGATCTCTTGATCCTCTGAATCTTATCCTGATTCATGAAATTGGTGATATATGTATAATTTTACGAATGAGAATGCAAAAGCCTTTTCCACCATTATGTTTGAAGCGCAAGGCATTGTGGCATTTCAGATAAACCTGAATAAATCAGTTTTACTTGTAATTCCTTTTTTTATAATCAATTGCACGCTATTTCAACAGATTTTTAATAGTGTTTAGCACTGAAATTATGTGAACTGGAACGCGATGATAAATACTTTTGCTTATCTTTTTTAGCCAACATGTTTTCATCAGTGCTTTTTCTTATTCATAAGCAAAATGAATCTAGATAGAGAAACAGATTGGAGGAGTGTTGTTAGTAGAAATTTGTTTTGTTTCTTTGCTCAATGTCCTCGTGTATTGTCTGCTCTTATGCTAATGAATAGCTCACTTCCAGCAAGCAGAGCATGTAAATCAGGGTGAGATCCGGCATCGTTTGCTTCAGCTGTGTTCCTGAGAACAGTGTGTTTGTCAAGGTGTGTGCATCCGCAGAGTGCACGCTGTTAAGGGCTCACTGGGCTCGTGGAAGCACATCTGGAGGAGCATGCAGGAATCACAGGAACTTCAGGCTCCGACTGCACACGAGCTGCTAATGAGACGTGGACTGGCTGAGTGTTGTGAAATTGCATTAAACGGCATGCGAGAGGATAATTGAGTAATACAGCGGCAAACAGAGGTTCCGATGTTTAACTACTAACAAGGTTTGGAGAACTATGCACAAATTTGGAAGGACAAGAGTACATTGAGCTGTTGCTGAGTGGCGTTTCTGTTGTTGTATGGGCGTTTAGAGTAAAAGTAATTTTATGAAAATATGCTCATTTATGCAGAGAACATTCCAGAATCTGTAATGTAATACTTGATCAACATTGTAATATTTCAAATATATTAACTGTTTTTTACAGTGGTCAAATAAAAAATGGCTGTTGCTAATCGAAATTGGAATTGTAGCCATTTATGCACGGACACATCGGAAATCATTTGGAGAGTATTTTCGGAAATCTTGGGAGGTCTTTTGGCCACTGTGGGCATATGAGATCCACCTGGGTCAAGACACAACCTATTGAAGGTTGGGGCAATGCCCTCGTCGCCCCTGGTCGATTGAACGGGAGTCAGGTTTAAATCGGTTTGTTGGAGACGAGCACTGCAAGCAAACAAATCCGAAAACATGAACCAGACGACTGGGAAGAGCTTTTTTTTTTGGAGGGTAGGCGCCCTAGGATGGAATCCCGACGAGAAAAGGGGCCAGTTCCTGGTTGGACCCAAAAACCAACCGGGTGCACATTTATTCCTTTACATTTATCACTAAGGCTATCATTTGTGCATCCATGTAACATAGTCTCACTGCATTCTAGACACTCTAGTCATAATTTTAAATTTTTCCAAGGATACTATATGTTAATTTGTAATTCCTTATCTTTCCCTTAACAGATACATCTGCTTCCTTTAGTGATCAATGAGAAAACATTGAGCTAATCTCTGCATTTATCAATGTTATAATTTGAACAAACTGCTTCAAGGAATTCTATATTTTGTATTATCCTCCACCATCTCTGACCTCTTACTAGGGGGAGAGGGCATGTATGTTTACTTCTTACCATTACATTTAAGCAATTGGAAGACTCTTTTATCCAAAGAGGCTAACATATCTAACATATTTTGCCTTGCTTGACCCTTGAAATAGGACAGTGACTTTTCACAATGTTCTACACAACTTTGCATTGACAGAATACGACAATGTGGCACAAAATGATTTTACCCATAGAACAAGGAAAACTGGAGACATCAATTGTAGACAGGGTTGAGAGGCAAGAGTGCAAAAGATGTGGCTAACAGGCTCAAAGAAGAAAAACAGAGAAAGTTAAAACATACCAAGCAAAATCGGCATTCACATGTTTTAAAATGATGTTATATGTAATAATCTAACAATACAAATGTATTATTTTCATAACTATTCTTCTCATATGTTGCCTCATATTCCCCATTTGGTTCTGTCATCTGTTCACCACCCCCTGACGACAAAAGGCGACTATTGGTCGTTGTCACAGTCGCTCTGGGGCTCTGGAGGTATTTCAGAAGAACCACAGAAATCAATCCAACATCAAACTGAAGGTGAAACGTCGAATGTCATCGAGCAATAACTTGCTCCTGCTCTCCTGTCAACATGGAGCCTCCGAGCTAGAGCCTGGGGTGTGTTCGCATGTGGCCTCTTGCTTTGGACGTGACACACGCACACACACTGAGCTGATCTCTTCTAAGAAATTTCTCTGTAGGTTTTAGTGTATTTTACTTGTGACATTTACATCAATGAATGCGAGTAGTATGTTTGGTGAAAATTGTAATTTCCTT
Source organism: Danionella cerebrum (assembly GCA_007224835.1). Lineage (NCBI taxonomy): Eukaryota > Metazoa > Chordata > Actinopteri > Cypriniformes > Danionidae > Danionella > Danionella cerebrum. The sequence goes on along the minus strand of SRMA01027097.1, from coordinate 198,884 downwards.
TGCATTTTTAAATCTAAACATGAAAAATGCATTTTCCAAAAATATGTCAGATGATGTCATGCTAGGAACATTAATAACTTTTTTCTTCATATTTTATATCATTTTTATCAGTTATATGGACCTTTCTTGAAGTTTATTTTAATTTTGAAGAAAATTATCGGTACATTTTATCTTTATTTTTTGACCTGTCTTCAGAACAATAGGTTTCATGTTGGTTAATTTCCAGGATCACTAATGGACTGCAGTGGCTACTGATTTCTGAACTGTCACACTCCACCCTCAATGGTAATGATTGCTGGTTTTGAGTGTAATGAACCCAATCGCAAGGTGGCTATGGATCAGCAAATTTACAACTTACAAACGTAAATTAGCAGAAACATAAACGAAACTCAGAAATAAAAGCCAACTTTAACAAAGCAGGTGCTGTTACAAACAAGTAAAAAAGAGTTCCAGTCTCCCGTCAACCCTTTTCCATTGGTTCTCACATCTGCAATGGGAATGCAACAACAGTTCTGACAAGGATTCATCCATTTTTGAATACGAGTTAATTAACAAAAGATTCTCACACCAGTCATTCTCAAGAATTGTGTACAGTGACTAGAAAACATCTTCAGAAAAAAGCGTACCTTTCACAGTTTGCCAAGAACCATCTGCCATTCTATACATTGCCTAGGCATTCTATAGAATACCAGGATTTTACACTTTACCGAGAATAGGCTGGAGAACGACAAAAATCTCAGACATCAATAACCCTGATTCTACACAGTAAAATCCCCAGTCTAAAAAAGGCAATGTAAAATGTAAATAACTCCCAAAGTGTTAAAAAGTACACTTTGCCTAAATGGTTTTACATTTTCCCACGAAACTGCAAAATAAAAGTGTGCCAAGAACATGACTTTTGTGCAAGTTTTTGGGCATATTATTAGGCCAAAATCACCTGAGTGTGTACATTTTTAATCATTGGGAAGTTTCTGCTGTAATTATGATTTTAAAAAACTAAACAGCTGTTTAAAAATGAATGGCTTCACCCAATCAGTAACCATGAGTATCATTCATATATGGTCAGAGTGTGTTAACTTATGAGCACAAATGTACATTTTTGTTTAAAAACTATATTATAAAGAGATTTTTAATCTTTGTCCAAGATTTTGCTGCAATGTTTTACCTCTTCCTATCAAATAAATCTCTTTATAATTGAAAAATATTCATGTGCATGCCCATAAACTCAAATACAAACTCAACAAGCATGTGATTGGAGGATCATATTATGCAGATTAACTCGGCAATATCACTCGACACAAACAAGCCGAATGATCTACCGTCTCAGATTTGATTACTGCACCCTTAGGGCGTGCACTGGCCAGGAAGGGCATTTAACACACTTGAGGAGACCGAACACAACCATTTGGACATAGAGTGTGTGTGCGTGAGCATGCGTGTGTGTGTTGTCGCATCTCCAAGGCGGGCTGTTTATGGATGTTCACACTTGGCTTGTGCAGATGCTAAACAAACTGTGAGCAACCCAATGTGAAGACTTGCCTTCTGCATCGGGGCCTTGGCAGAACTAACTGCCAATTACACCTTCTGTAATATAATTTGTGTCACATTTGGAAAATGGCATGGCAATGTGATTCGATAATAAGTTAGCATAAATGAACCATGGTTGAAGTCATTTCCTGTCATGGATGCATGTAAAGCTCCAATGCAGTGGGTGGAACTGATAGCGGGACCGTTCAACCAAAGTGTGAACTTTTGCTCAGCTCTCCATAAATGTTTACAGCCCTTTGGTGTGTTTGTGTGTAGACTGAAATGAGGACGTGACTGCTCTCTGCAGATTATGAACAATGCGAATGGAGTTCAACCTTATTTTCCCATGCGAGAAGCGAAGGTACAACCGTTTCGTGTTCAAATAACTGTGAAAATCTGCACGAGCATGAATGAAGCAACGAGGTTTAAATCAGTGCTTCATGGCCAGAAGTGGTGAAATGACATTACGTTTTGATGGAAATGTTTCAAGATTTTTTTAGAAAGACTGTACTTTTCAAAAAATGTAACTGTTAAACCCAAAACGTGAATAACCCACAGCAAGCTGCCCATTTAATGAACATATGTGAGCCATTGCCATTTCTGTCCCTGGGACTTTAAATTGCTTCATAAATACATTTTATTACTAAACAAATTTCTTATTGCAATTGTAAGCTATAACATTTTAAATATTGATAAAATCCACATAAAACACTGAAAAATTGCATCTATTGCTTGTCCCCAGTCTCTAATGCTAAACTGCACCATAAAATATAATCGTATAAAAAGAACTGTTCTTTTGCATTGATATGTAAATTTACATTTAATGTTTTAGATACATTTACACAAATATCTATACTTTCTTAGATAAAAAAAAACATCTTAGTTATGTCCACGGCTTTTCCTTCATTCCTGTTACCCACCCCTCTCCTGAAAAACTGGGGAATTTCCATTAGTCAGTTTTTTCTGCAGGAAGTTGCATCACTTGGATATTTAGAAGGCCGTGGGAAGAGCAAAGATATATTCTCTCATTTTCTTATTGACATATTTGATGATTTGGTGATATCTTGGACCATCATTTAAGAAACACTATTCTGTTACTGTAATTATTTCAGTGATTTAATTTGTTTGAACAATTTCATTTAATGTAACTCGAGATACGAATGGTTCAAGATACAAAAGGTCTTGCAGGAAATATTTCGCTTCAAGATACGAACGTAGCGTTGCACTTCCGGGTCCTGGCGCTCTATTCTCACATTGCAGACAGTGCTAAAAGGGCGCTAATATGCTTTAAAACACTTTAAATAAGTTTTAAATCAAGCGAAACATTATGTATAGATTACCAATAATGTACTATAACAAATGTTAGAGTCAAGTTTCCGCCATCCATTCCGTTCCACCTCGTCTGACACATCGCTTCACTCAAGGTAAGGTTTCACATTTGTGTACGTATTACGTATTTGCTTGTGTTTTATTATCATTTATTACATTAACAATGTGTAGATTTAAGGATTGAAGAAAAGTTACTTGATTTTTCTCTGGTTTCCATTTTTTCCGTTGCACAGATTCGGCGTTTTACGGAAGAGATACGAAAGCCACCCTGGAACGGATTAATTTGATATCTCAGGGTACCACTGCAACTGAATTTGGAGAATCTCCTGGTTCTGTAATCATGTACACCATGTGGCTATTTAGCATGTATTTGCTAAAGACTCCCAAGAGGGTTTTATTTTTATTTTAATTAAGAAAAATATTTGTGTAATGTTAATTTCATACACATTGCTTTACAGAGAGTTTAACAGGTAATTTATTTACGATTTACGATCAAGGCAGTATTGTGGTAGACACTGTTGTTAAAGGCAAAAATTTGGCAAGTTCTTTTGCAAGCTTTCCTTGTGATACGGTTTAAAAAAGGTTGATTTGTTTCTAGCGTTTCGTCTTGCATTGAATGGTAAAAGAAACTTTCCGGTGTCTGTTTCCACTACAAATTCCCCAGTGTGTTCTGCTTCAGATGGTGACAGTCAGACCCCCGTATCCTGTAGCATTCTTAAGGTCACTGCAAAAAAAAAAAAAAAACATAAAGAAAGAAAAATCCAAAATTCAAAATTCAGATTGGGGGCTAATTCCAGTTTCAAAATTTTGGAGAAAAATACACTTGCTTCATGTCTTTTCTGTCATATGGGTTATAACAAAAAGTTTAAGTTAAGCCAGTACAACACTGTGTGGGTTTCCCAAAGAAACAAAGAACTGACCAAATGTTGTCCTTTCTTGGGTTGTAAGCCACTTTGGATAATTCATAAACATAAATGAAAGCTGTTTGGCAAATGTATGAGTAATTTTTCATAACTTAAAAAAAACAAGACGCAAACAAACTAAAAATCCTATTGCAGTAAGACGCCTTTTTTAGAGTTGGAATACTGTCAAAGATGAATGAATTAATGAAAAAAGGACATTTCTTTAACATAAATGCTTTTTGATTTTACAGAGATAGGGATTCTACTGTTATCAATGTTTTACTGGAACACACATATTGCTAGCTCCATTGCTAGTATAGAAAGGTTGCTTTGCTAACCAAATATTTGTATGATTTTATTATGTATTATCCTATTTGCTAAAAGAAAAGCGAATCCCAAAATGAAAAATAATGTAACAAAACGTATTTCGAATAAAGCATAAATCTCCACACAATTTGTAAAATATAGATAATTTAAGTTAGTGGAAAGACATAATAATGATGACTTCTACTAACCGTTCTACTAACTGCTACTTGCTACATTATATTCAAACACAAATTATTACATTTAACATACTGTTAGGAAAATATAGCTTTTTTTTGTAATTTTCTAAAAGAAAAAATACCTTATTATTGCAGTTCATGAAGACTTAATCCCAAAAAAAACTCAGAATATATCCACAGAGCGACCCGCATTCAACCACCAGACTAACAAACACAGTCTCTCAGGCCTAGTTATACCCTGTGCGTTTGCACTACACTGATTACCAATATTAACCCCAGTGCACAATCATCAAACACACATTCAATACCCACTTTGTGTGTAATCTCACCATGTGGAAGCAGGTTGGAGCGTTAAACGCAGGCATATGCACCACTGAGGAGTCTTGCCCCGATCTCACACAGTCGACTTCGCTAGAGTAGGCCACTCATTGGGCTCAGAGAACGGAGGTAATCACAGTTCACACCCGGTCTGCTAATGCTAATGACTGATCTTTCATTCACACTAGCTGTTGATTGTGCAAAGACAGCTCTAGTCAGCATGCCTAATGCCTCCTTAGCTCGTAAAGAGTGTTATTTATGCTAATCTCATTCTCTATGTTTCCATACCAGTCACAGAAGAGCTCACTTGTGCCTGGTATTAAAACACAGGAAACTAGGAGAAGAAGGATTTCACCCTCTGAAGATTTTGAACATGACATTCCACATTCTATGGCATACAGGCTTAATTAAGATATGAGATGAAATAACAAAAAAAAATATTTGAACTTAAACATTTGACCCTTACCAGTCGGAAAGATTTCCCAGGTGTCTTTACAACTTTTACTGTAACTAAGATTAAGAGCTTTACTTTATATATCAGGTATTTAACAAGTTTCGGGAGGAGCTTATCAAGACTAGCCAGGTGACTATGTATTACAGTAAATAAAAACTATTTTAATCGAGAGCTTCATTGTAGTTTGTTCCAAGCAAGCCCTGCCTTCCACCATACTCAAAAACATGTGGGGGAATGGGGTATCCAGTTCAAACTTAAATCCTTAATGCTCAATAAATATACCGCCAATAGTATGCAGGTCTAAGGAAGTGAAGTAGTGAAAAGAACAACATCTCATTATCTGTAATGACACCTATTCACTGTAGCAATCCATCAAATTCCAAAGAAACTGTCCAGGATTGTCAGGAACAAGATTTTAAATCAGCTATTGTAATAAACTCAAAGTGTTTGGAACAATGCTGCAAATAAACCTCAAAATACAATTCCATTGTCAAACATGGTGGTGGAGACATTGTGCTCTGGGACTGTATGTTGCCCCCCTCCCATATATATATATATATATATATATATATATATATATATATATATATATATATATCTGTGTGTGTGCGTGTGTGTGCGTGTGTGTGCGTGCGTGCGTGCGTGCGTGCGTGTGTGTTTAATCACATAAGAATATTTGAAAATAGATATGGTGACAGAAATAACTGAATAACTTTTTTCTCTCAAAAACTGAAATGTTTGTGTTAGGAGTGTTCTTATATAAACAAGCTAAAATGGAATATAAATAAATAAATTCGAATATAAAACTATGTTGAAGCTGAATGCTAGCCCAGTGACGTTTAGTTTTATCATGGTAGCATTGCAGCCCAAAGGAAACCCAGCTTTATTTTTAATTACAAGAATTCATTGGATATTAGTCATTAAAGTTCATGAAAAAAAATCTTAGATTAATACTAAACAATGGGACTTGGTTACATTGGTTAGCCTTGTAGCTATGCTAAGTTGTTATGTAAACAGTTTTTTAAAAAGACTCATCGAACGATTTCTTTCAACTCTTAGCACACAGGTTAAGATTCAAGATAATGGTAATTCAAGTTATAAATCGATTAAGGCTCTTTTGGATACGATTAAATCCTAAACGCTGCTATTACTATTACAGTCGCTAGAAGGCACTAGAGTACTGTTCAATGCACACTGGTGCACACGGAGAGGTGAAATTTAATTAGGATTTTAATAACGTCTCATCATCTCCGTTCCGAGTTACATCTTTCTCTAAATCCATATCACGAAACCGAGCAATGAATTGGATTCGGAGAGATGGTTCCACGCTAATATTTCTGCTCACATGCCTTGATTCAATTATTATGCATTTTAACATTTCCCTCAGTGCACACCATGAGTCCAGACAGTTAGTTTATTATTAGTATGAATCCAGGTACAGTACTTTTATTCTTAATATAAATGTGTGCTTTGGTTCTATGTCCTGATGATGAAATTATTCCATAGTTCAGCAACAGCTTAAATTTAGTAGAATTCAGTAACTAACAAATAAAAATAAGTAACTAAATCTGTTAACTAAAATATCTCACAATTTAAGACCGTTTAATTACAATTTTTGCATATACTTCAATTTAAATTTAATTTCTAAAGTGCATCTATTTTTTCTTTTTTGTATTTTCATAAACTATTTTATAATTGTACAGATTCTGTGGATTATGTATCTAAGTCCTTGTCAGCTGCTTGGCACCACTTTTTATAATACTGATTCAAATTAAGTAGTACTTTCTTTTGGCTGTCTCTGTTGTAAAAGCGCTATAAAAATGAAATGGCATTAAGTAACTCTTCAATATTATCGGTTTGCTGTTCATGAACCCAGACAGACAAGGCCAGGCAATCGAATGCATTTAGTTACATCCATAAGCAAAGTTCAGGCTAATATATTGACTAAATATGTTACAATTGTGAATTAAACCAGCTTACATGTAATCACATTTGAATTTAAATTGACAAACTTTCGGAAATATGGATGTCCTTGTGTTTTTGTATAGAGATGGAACAGGATTAGAAGGTTTTCCTAAAATTGTACTTTATATATAATTAGACATAATGCAATATTTCGCTTGGCTGTTGCAGTACATCTCAAAATATTGTATTTCAATAATTGCTTCCTCTTTAAATAAACAGCTAGTTCAGAATGCAGCTTGAATGCAGAAAGTATGATCATATCACACCCATCCTATTATCATTGCTCTGGCTTCATATAGAATACTTTGTTGACTATAAAAAACTGCTGCTGGCATCTAAAGCCTTAAAAGATCGAGCCTATCCGAGCAGTCTGCTTCTGCGCTAAAATCCTCTTTGATCAGATTCGCTCACCCAGTTTAAAACAGACCTCTTTAGACTGGCTTTTGACTAATGTGCAAATGTAAAATTTATACATAATTGTGTTAATTGTTCTTCTTTCATTAAACATTTTTCAGAACCCCTAACAGCCAAGATAGAAGTATCCACTCAGTTTCCTTACCCACATAGTCCTGAATAGAGTCGCACTGACATCAATAGGGTCTCCGACTCACCTTGGGCCACAATTCAATCTTCAACCCAGGCCCAAGGCTGGCCAAACTGAGAGGTGGCTCAGCGTCAGCATGGTGCCCTCGAGTAGAAACATAAACAATTATTTATTTTATTTCTAAGCTATGGGTATTCATCGTCCAACACTGACATCTCTGCGGTTCATCCAGCGGATGTCACCATCATAAACATCCACTGGACACTGACTTTAAGAGAAACGAGCGCCTCTCACAGCGAGCGCTGACTGAACCGCTGGACCAGAACAATCGGCAGTCAGAGTATTGGTCAACTTGAGCGTCCACCCTGCTGGGCCCTGCCATTTCACCCATGGGGCCGCAGCCCCCCCAGGTCACGACTGCCTCATGTGGACAGGGACTCATAGTTGGAACAACAAACAAAAGCAGAGGAAGGATTTCACGGGTTGTGAAGATGTCAGACGCCGGGCAAAGGTTTGGCAGAGCACTGTAATAAACAGAGCAGCTAGAAAAAGACCTTTCAGACACACTCAGACGAGCACAGAAAGATTGATTTTGAGTCTCCATGGTGTGCCTTGTTCTGACCAGCTTCAGTTGATAGCTTTGGTTCTTCATATAAATCGGTTACATTGAAAACTTAAAACTTGAAAAAATTAAATAATAAAGCAACTCTTGCATGAACATGTTGTTAGCTTTTTTTTTTTTTTTAAATCTTTCTGTCAAAAAATTCTACTCAACTGAGTCCTGCTGTGTTTGGTAGTGGTTGCCAATCATTGAGAACTGCTTTAAACGTATTTAAATGTATTAGACTCTTACCAGATCCCATATGTGGCCGAAATATGCAAAGCAGATTAAATAAACAGGAGATGAATGGAAAAAGTATGGTTTGCAGGAGACAAAATATCAACAAATTCAACAATTTATTTCAGAAATGGGCTCTCATTTATACCTCGTGTATGAAGGAAAGCACAAAAATGTCCATTGCTCTCCCTACGGAGAATTTTAGATAATGCTGTCACTAAGAATCTGATGCTACTATGCATATCATGAACAAGTCAAGTCTTTATAAAGTGCTTTTATGTAGATGCTTTACAGAAGGAGGAGCCTAATGTAGATTAGTTCTACTATGAGCATGTTTTATGTAAAAGAGTGGTAAAGCTACTCTGCAAAAGCGGGAATCTAAGCAGATTAAAAAAGCTTAAATTTTAGATAAAAAAATAGATAAAAAAATCTTGAGGATACTCTCCAGGATATGGAATAACCTGAAAATCCAAAAATCTTTGTTTTGGACCATGTTTCCAAGCTTGTGACCCACTCAAACCAGCTAAAAGTGAGCTAAGCACAGGTTCCATTTTTGAATATGGAGTAAACAAATCTTTGCAGAATTGATACCAAATCGCAAAATCAGAAGCAATGTTAAATACCTAACTAGGCTTATGAATAAACTTATCTCGGTAGAAACAGGGCTATGGACTGGAGAACGTGGATCACAGTACCTGGGGAATTCAAAAGCCTTAGGATAAGGGTGTCTACCAAATGTGTAAATGTAAATGTTGATCCTTGTAGAGACATGTCTGGACAATTTTTGGCCCACATGCAAAAAAGCAGTCTTCTCATTGGCTAACCCTGGACAGGTCCCAGTCCATCGGAGGGCTGCAATAGAAGTCATCACTTCTTAATGACCTCAGCAACTCTGGTACTGGGAGTGGCAGTGGGCGTGGCTTCTGGAGAGATTACACTATTTAAAATACATATCTGCCCCTAATATAATAAATATAACAATGCACCAGTAACGTAATGCAACTCTTATACTTCAAACCTAAATCCATCAGTACCTCACTCAGGCTTGAGTGGTTATAAGAGATGCGCTTACAGTGCCTTTAACTAGTTAAATATTTATTTTAAAAGAAAGAATGACATAAAGGGTTACGAATAGCATTGATTTATTAAAAATTAATAAATAAATAACTCCCCATTTAAGCTTAACTGCAAAAAGCGCATGTTGAAGCACATGTTGCCTACACACAGCAGTTCATGAAGTTAAAACCAGACCCTATAACTCTTCAGTTGTTCCCGAACTTGTCTTGAGAAATCTATTAGAGTGAGACTCTAGAGTCATCTGCAAGGGCACAGTATCTCTGTTTGCTGACAGCTTGCACCCTCTTCATCAGATCCGAATAGTAATATTTTGACCTCAGCCTTCAAACAATCATGAGGCCCAGCAGGAGGTAAATTAATTTTAGGGGCACCGACACCTCAAAGTGCACAACAGAGAGCAGATTTCTTATGACAGCGGTGGGAAATGCAGTATGTGTCTTAATAAAGAAATAGTGCATTTTTCCTCTCGCTGTGTGCATGTGTGACCCAGTTGGCTCTGCGCCTGTTTTGCAGAGTCTGGAAGCTGTGCATGAACCATCTGGTCAATGTGTCCCGTGTCTGTGTTCCAGTATTAAATGACAATGTTTGCACCAATTTGGAAATTTGCAGCAGCTGATTCTGCATTATTAGCTTTATCTCTCCAATGGTGATATATTTATGGAGTCTGTGAAGGAATTTCAAGTAATTGAAATACAGTATCGAAAACTCTAAAAGTATCCTATATATTGATGCATTCCAAGGATGGATTTATCCAAAGTAACACAATAGATCAGTTTCCCGCAGGGTTCAAATCTTTAAAACTAGTGACTACTGACTGAGTTTCCAAGTAAAAGATCTGTAGCAATCTACACTCACTGACCACTTTATTAGGTACACCTGTCCAAATTCCCGTTTGTTCAAATTTCTAATCAGCCAATCACATGACTGCAACTCAATGCATTTAGGCATGTGTACATGGTAAAGATGATTTTCATCAGAATGGGAAAGAAAGGTAATTTAACGTGGCTGATCTACTGAGATGGTGTGAAAAAGAGATACTATCCAGTGAGTGGCAGTTCTGTTGGCTCAAATGCCTTGTTAATGTCAGAGGTCAGAAGAGAATGGTCAGACTGGTTACAACCAATCGAGCTTTGGACGCTGAACCTTGAGGCTTGAGGGCTACAGCAGCAGAAGACACCACCTGCTGTACCACTCCCTGTCAGCGAAGAACAGAAAACAGTTCAAATAGCTTGATTTCGGATGGTAGGGTCAGAATTTGGCGTAAACATCATGAATTCCCATGAATTCATCCTTGGAGCACTTTAGCTTTATTAGTACCAATTGAGCATTGTTTCAAAGCCACAGCCTACCTGAGTATTGAAAGTGAAAGTGACGTTACGACCAAGTGTGACCCATACAAGGAATTTGTGCTCTGCATTTAACCCACCACACACAGCAGTGAATAAACACACTGTGAACACACATCGGGAGCAGTGGGCAGCCCGGGGAGCTGTGGTAACTGGTGACCACAGTAATGGTTGTTTCAGGAGGGAGAGAGTTTCAACTCATCCCAACTTCGACTCCTAGTGGAGCTGAGGATCGAACCAGCGACCTTTTGATCTCCAGTCAATTGTTGCTGGCCATGTCCATCCCTTTATGACCCTAGTGCACCCATCTTCTGATTGCTACTATCCAGCAGGATAACGCTCCATGTCATAAAACATGAATCATCTCAGAATGGTTGCTAAGGTAGTCACATGACATGGATGAATATTTTGTTTCCAAGGCACACACATTCACTCATTCCCATGATCCTCTCTGCAGCTCAGAGCAACTTTTCTGAGGTCTGATCAGGGCATCTGTGTCTTTCTGAAACGTTTGCTCTTCTTCTGATGTGGCTCCAGGAGCTAATGGCTTGTGAAAGAGGCAGACGGGCCCCTCTGTGTGCGTGCACGTGTGTGTGTGTGTGTGTGTGTGTGTGAGTGCTTCTCTGTCTACATATTTATGTAAGCTAGAGTCAGAACATTCGAGCCACATTCCTGTTGCTCATGTGAAATACATAGCATCTATAGAACCAGTCAAGAAGTAAAAAAAAAAACCAGTCAAGTGTGGTTAATTCAATAAAATCATTAGCTGTTTTATTTTTACACTTTTGTTTTTAGACCTTTTAGATACGTAAATTATTCTGTAAACTTTTTAGCACTTTTTCATCCACCAATCAAGTTAACAGTAACCCCTTGAGCCACCTTCAGGAAAATTGATGCAGTTGGCTCTTTTGAATAACCTGACCAAATGTGGACCCTCTTTCTCAAACTCTCTAGCGCCACCACTAGTCCTTTATAGTCACTTATGCTTCTCCAAATCTCTTTTTTCCAATATGCAACTTAATCACCATTTTGAGTTCTTGAATAAATTGTACGCCGCTCATTCAATTAATTCAAGATCATTTTGTGATCGGGTTGACCAAAAGAAATTTTGATTTGTCAAATATTTTCCAAATAATTAGCAAACAGCAGCTTGTTGAAATGCTTTAACATTATTTTGCCACAACACTTTAGTGAATTGATACAAAATAACCGTGAGCTGTTGCCAGTACAGTGCCACCTAGAGTCAGGAGATATAAAACTGGCTTTTTTATGAGGTTGTTCTTTTTTATTACAAAATTGGTTTCCCATACATTTAGACGTTCCTGACGAGCCAAACCATGTCTGACTTATCTTATTCTAAGGGTCATTTTGGATTTGCATAAATGTATCTTTACAAAAAGTGGCACTTCTCTATGCCCTGAACATGACCAGACACAAAAAGAAATAGTCTAAACATCTGTTGATCAATTGGTCTAAAACATGTCTAAAACACGTAACCTGGTTAACAACACCACAACACTTCAGTGAATTGATACAAAATAGCCGTGAGATGATGTTACCTGTTTCAGAACAGTACCCCCTAGTGTCAGAGATCTGAAAATCTGAAAATGGCTTTTGTGTCTTATGAGCGTATTTTTTTATTATAAATTTTCCACGCATTTAGATGTTCTTGATGAGCCAAATCCCGTCTGAATTAATTAGCTAACCCTGCCATTTTGAATGTTCGCCATTTTGTCTCTAGTCAAATGCATTAACATATCTTTACAAAAATTCACATGTTACTATGCCCTGAGATTACTCAGTGTGACCATTGGGCAACAGTTCCAGCAGGACAATGACCATAAACACATTCCATTAATCAAGGAGTTGCTCCAGGACACCTTGGTAAATGTTCAAGACTTGAATCCTAATGTACACGGATGCATGTCATCCAATCTGATGAAACGTCAGATGTAATGCTTTTTACAGATGTGTATGCATTGTGTGCAGAAATGAGAGGAAAACTTTCTTTACATCCATTTAAAAAGGCAGTCCTGTGAACACATTCTGGAGTCACTGTATATAAAGCTAAAACAAAGCTAAACCTCTTAGGGTTACTGAAAAAATTGTAATGTGTCCAAATAAGGGCTAAAATCTGGATTACGCAGCATTACTTCTGCTGCCATCACTCCTGTATTCAGACATCAGGTGTTTTCTGGTAATCCAATTATTCTTGACCTTCCTGCAGAAACTCATAGTGTTATGCACTCATCTCCTGACTTTAATCCAATCTCAGACGCTGAAGCAAAAGGCCTTCTGCTCACCAGGATGGAAAATTACAGAAATAATGTCTTCTTCTCGGTATTAAACATGTTGTTCAGGTCTGCAGAGGAAATTAGGGTTTTTAGCTTTAGAGAATATTAGTGAGGACTTCTGATGCAAAAGCTTCAAGTGTCAACTAGAATATTCTTCTAAAAAGAGAAGATTTCAGTATATTATTCCCTAATTTAACTATTACTTTTTTCATTTAATTTATGTGAAAGAACTTAATCTTAAATTTTGGAGGGTAAGAAAATGCTAATTTTAGAAGAAGATGATTCTGCAGAGGCACATCCAATACATCCACTCCAATACTGATGTTTTTCTGTAAGATATTTTTGTAAAAACTGTGTGTATATTTGGGGTCATTGTCCTTCTGGAGGATTTTGTCTTTCTGCTTCTATTTTCCAGCTTTGACAAAACCATTTATACAGACTACATCTCCATTTGCAGAAGTGCAGCCCCAAATGTACAAGGATCCCCTCCCATGCTTAGCTGTTGCCAGTCGTTAACCTGTTAACAGTACTGCTTTTGCTGGGTGCACAGTTCCTATGTTTTCATGGATCCTTGAGTCAAATTCCCACACCAACCCAGGGTTTGCGCTGATTCCACTGCTGGACATCTTTCATTATCAAAAGGTATTTAGCTTGATCTGCTGTACAAGATTCCTTGGCCAACCACAATCCACAATTTTACCCATTTCTTCGAGCTACCTCAAAAGAGCTTGAACACCACACCTTGAAAAACCTGTTCTGCTTTAAAATATTTGTCTGGGAGAGACCTTGTTGATACAGCATAACTACATTGAGTCTTGTTGCTATCTAGTAGATAGGATTTTCCTCCTACACAGCTGTTTCTATTTCAGATCATGACTGGGTTTCAGCCTACAGGATGCTAATGATCGTGCTAATGTTTTAGCACGACACCTTACCCTAATTCTACAATTTACCTGGCTGTGAAAGTGTACCTAGAAGGATTGATGCAGGTTTGAAAATTCAGTAAAAAATACCAAACATTGCTTTTATTTCAACTTTTCTTTTGTTCGCTCACTTTGCAGTTTGTACAGTTACAATAATAACCAATCCTTATTAATTAGATTTTTTGCACCCTACTGTTTATACAAGTGTTTGTATTAAAAAATTATTTTGTATCTATACCAAAACAATGACATGGAAAGTATATTATAAAACTGATGTTTTTTTGTATTGTTTCTGTAAAAGTATCAATCAAAATTATTTAATAATTGTTAAAAAGGTGATTTTCTTTGCAAAGTCTTGCTAAATCTTCTATTAAAACAAAATAATTGTGTTTATAGAGATTTATACCTCTAAGGGCATTTATAATAGTTTAAGTTTCGTCAAATAAGACATAATCACGAGTTAATTTGAACTTTATTTGCTTTAATTGAACAACACGTATATCATTTTATTGAGTTATTACATTCAAACAACTCCCCAAATAACCTTTTTTTACATTATCTTTGTCCATTTTTAGGCATTTTAACTTTTAGAAGTCACTGCACGCATCGATGCAAGCCAGCTATTGTTTAATTTTGATTTTAAAAATAACTTGTGGGTTTCAGAAAGGTTATTAGATTTGAATGAACCTCAGTGACCAATTATATACAAAGTAATTTAAAATAAAATGTAAGAAAATCAGTGATCGTCTTTTAGTTTCATTTTACGGACCCCAAAGTGGTGCCATCAGTGTCATCTAGTGGTGAAAAAGTGGAAGTACAATAGCTGTGATATGGCTTGTGCATTTTAAAGTTCTGGCACAAAAAGTTCTTGGAACAATGTATAATGTTTAGGAGAGGTTTGCCTGGTTGTTTGTACAATTTTCTCATTGATTTGACCGTGCATTTCACAAAGCTGTTCATTCTCAATTGTTTTCATCAAAAAAAGATGTTTTTTTGTACAGGTTTTGTTAACATTCAAAATTATTATTATCTTTTTTTATTAGGTCAAATGATGGAATTGAATAAATTGTTTTGCTTCAAATGGTACTCTTGATTTACATACATCATATATTATATTTTGATTAAATGGTTTTATTATATTCCTTTTCTAGAATTATTTTCTAGGTGTTATAAACATTTGCAATAGAATTTTCTAACATAAAGGTCCAAATTATGATTAAATTGTAATCAAAGTCTGCATTTCCCCCCTGCATTGAGTAGTTATCAGTAATTGACATAATTTAGGTAATCATGAAATTAAAATAAAATATTAATTAATTTGAGTAAAACCAATAAAAGCACAGGTTTCAATGGATCTGAGATATTGCTTTAAATTACATAAATTCTCCAAAATCAAGTAAAATAGAGCTTTAATGTGACTTGCACTGTAATGGATGCCGGGTCTGAAGGGATTGTTAAGAGCGGTTCATAAACAGTCTTTGACTGAACGAAAAATGTATTTTTCACTGTATCTCTCAGATGATGCAGTGTTTCATGAAACGAAAGATGCCCTCTAGCAAACATCTGCTCCCACACCACACACTCCACTCTGAGTGTCATGTTAATTAATAATCCTCAGAGAATTCGACTTATATTTACAGGCCTGTCCTGCTGGCAGTGCCCTCGGTGCCAGGCTGCTGAAGACAGGGCTGCTGCTCTGTGTTCAGGTACAGTGAGTGACGTTTTTTTGTGAGAGACCTAAAGAGCTTTGTACTAAATTCTCAGTTTATGGACAATGCATCAGAGAATCTGCCTGTTTACATGACTCGTTCAAGTCTGATTTATTTCCACATACTGATTCTGATCTCAAAATATCTGGATGTACGCTTTTTTTTCCTGTTTTCACAATCATTGATTAGATCAGATGATTGGAAGATACTCGTAACCCAGCCAATTAGAAGCAGAGGAGGGCAGTACTTTAGAAAGAGACCAGAGAAAGAGACAATCTACTCTGAATCAATATTTACTCTAAACATAAATTCCATTTTTGTTTGTTTGTTTGTTTTATACAGAACGTGGGTAAACTTACAAAGGCATTTATTTTGTTTCAAGATTACATTGCATTTGACTTCAATTGTATATTATATAATCTTTTTTATAGTTGTATTTTTTGTGTATAAAATGACAAATAGAAAATAAATGGCATTTAAACCAAGGCCTCTCTTTTATAATGTGTCATCCAGTGAGAAACATGTACAAACTCAAAAAAGAAAATAAATCTTAGCAAACTTTATTGAAACTTTTTCAGCTGCACACTATTGCTTATGTTGGAAATTCCCGACATAGACTCCTCACAATGAGAAGAATTATTTTCAAAGATCATTTAGTGAATCCAGTATTTCAGGCTTCCTGTATCTCCAGCAAAATGTACACAGCCTTTATACTACACTAGTAGGGGAAACTCTAAATTTAAGCAAGCACTAATAAAACATCTTTTTTCATTTTACAAAATATACACTCTGTACATTCCAGTATATAAAACCATTAATAAATCAAAATTAAATTTCTATGTCCTAGACAACAGACAAAAGGTACAAAAGTTACTTTCAGGTATGAAAGTATGAAACCGATATGGTCCTGTCTCAGCCAATCAGATTTGTGAGGTGTGTCGGGTTAATTAGACCACATAATATAATATACTGAAAATCTCTTCTGTGAATGTCTCTTCATTTAAAATTTGCGTAATAATACCCACAATGAAAATAATCACCACAGTCCAATAAACATAAATATGTTCAGAATTCCAATGCACAGCTTCCGGGCTGATGAGTAGACATTTTCCTCCAGTATCCTTTGATAACATGCTACTTTTATCTTCCCATCAATTTTCACCAGGGTTCCTGTACCTGTGTATCTATGACCCACCTCCATGTTACACAATGAGGATGGTGTTCCATTTATTATAGGCCTTGGCGACTCCTCTCTAAATGTTCTTTTCTTCTCATTGCTCCAAATAACTTCTGTTCCAAAAGTCCCTGGACTGATTTTGTGGCAATGGCTTTCTTCTAGCAAGTGTCTCATATTGTGCTCCTTGAAACGGCCATACCAATTTTTTTTAGAAAGCTCTTTATTTCAGCTGAACTTATCTGTGTGGGGTTTTTTTTTGCATCCCTTACACATTTTCTGGCAGTTGTAGCAGAAATTTGATTGGTTTGAAGAGAATCCCTTACTTTCTACTTCTTAATCAGAGTTTGAACGCTGCTGACATATCCATGTCCTGTTTTGTACAGAAAAAAAAAACTCCACAAACTTTAGTTAGCTCATGAAGTAAACAAGGTAACGATACAGTACAGAGAATGGATGCAGAGAAGCACAGAGCGGCATCTGTGTCTGAGACATCATCTCGTGTTAAGTGGATTGTGACGGGAGCCAGACGGACTTGGATTCCCTCAGGTGATTTTTCCGGTAACTTCTCAATAACAGGGAATGACAGGGGACAGAGGGTGCACATCCCCTCTCATGTCATCCTCATTCTTCTGCTCGTTTCCAAACGGCAGCCATGACAGGGCTGTTAGCCGCAGCTGTAATGTGTAGCCGAGCACAAAAACTGCTGTTTGTTGTGAAGAGCTACGGTCAGTGAATGCTGGTTCTTACACGGCACACAAGTCTGTCAGAGGTGAAATGAAAACACAGCAGTGAGAGTGTGCTTAATCCAAAAGGATCCCTATCTGAAATTAAACCTGAAACAGTCTTGACAAAGTTTAGTTGGTTTGAAAGCTTGGAAAGGGTAGGTTAAAATGTTCAAAATCTGCATAAACTCACAACTCTATGTCCACTCATATGTGGCTCCCATTGGATCTGATATACACATATATTGGATATTTTGAGGTCGGAATCAGGCCTCTTTCATCTGTCGAAATAAATCACATTTAAAAAATCATGTAAAAAAACAAATCTGATTTTCAGTTGCATTGTAAACTCAATGTCATCAAACGGTGACGATTTATTACAAAGTGTTCAGCGTTTTAATGACATCACATGGGAATTGTGTTTGGAAGCGTAGCAACTTTAAATCCCAACAAACGATTGAAAATGGAGGCGAAATATTTGCTTTTTCTCCTCCACCTCAACTTTATTTTACTTAATTTTAGCTAATTTTGCTCACAGCAAAGATTTTGCTCACACAATTGTGACAAAAACAGCTTTGTTTATGGTAATTCATGAAAATATCAATAGAACACAAGGACATTTGTATCAAGCAATTTCTTACAGTTATTAAAAGGTTTAAGAGAATTTATCAAAAATATCTTGAAATATTTGAGGAATGATGCCCCGCTTTGCATTATGATTTAGAGTTAAGCCACCAGATTGGAGAGGTCACACATTTGAGCTTTTTGATGACTCATTGTGACACATACATTTTTAAGAAATCAGTGTTGCTATAAAGTAGATGAGAGAGCACCATAAATTAGATGAGGTACATAGTGAATTGGGGCGGCACGGTGGTGCATTGGGTAGCACTGTAGCCTTCCAATTAGAAGATTGTCTGTTCGATATACTATAGGTAGAAAAATTGCAAACCGCTTCATTTGCTGGGAAGTGTGGAAAAAAATGGTCCCAATGATATTAATCGCACTGTATCCTTTTTTTTTAAATAAAATAATATATTGTGTAATGAAATCAGATAGTTCTTTTTCAATAACCAACAGAACCACCAACATGGGTGACTCATGGGTAAAACTGCCATAGCCATATTAGTCCACATATTTGTGGGATTAGATAAAAAAATGTCTAAAGTGTTTCTGGGAGATGGTCAATAGCTTTTATGGTGTTATATTGGATGGCATGTGCTTAGCATTAGCCGTTTTGTTTTAAAATTTTCTTTTACAATTTCACGCTTACCTTTTAAGCCTGATTTGTTTTTCACAAAAGCTAAAAATAAGATTTTATGTTTGTTTTTTAATGGCTAGTTTAGCAGACATCTAAATACAACTGTGCGAACCGTACTTCTGAGTTAGCTTTAGATGCTCTTGGGCACTAGGGGGCAGTGGTGTCGTACGGGCAGCGCGAGTCTCGAAAGTCGCCCATTCGGTTGAATGAAGCACTGGACCGAACAGACTGAAGCCGATGGCTCTATCTAATCATTTTTTGACCATCTAAACATGGCTTTCTGAATATGAGAAGATTAAAACCGAGACTAGAAAGTGCAATGTCAAATGTTTGTTTGGAACGTGACAGTAACTTTCAGGATTGGCTTTCAGTATGTGCTGGCTATCCAACTCAACATTTCGAAACCATTGGAGATCCGATATAGTTTGTTAGCTGGAACAATGCGACTAGAAAGTGACTAAATAATAAATTAGTGAATGTTTATGTAAACCATCATAAGATGTCATTCTTATTTTGAATGGTTAACTTATTAATCCAGCATACTTTATTTAATTTGTCACATTCACAGTAAGACGGCTTTTAGTAAGATAAGAGTAGGAGAACAAGTATAACCTTTCATTTGGATTATTTGTTATCACTATGCGTTAAAACGCTGCTTTATTTAAGGCTCACCTCGCTGGTCACGTGATCTGTCATGGCTTGTCGACTTGAACGCACGTGCGCTAATGTTTTTACTTTAATGTGTTGAAAACTGATGGAAAAGATGTGAGAGTGGAACTTTATTAAGAAAACAAGAGCAAACTAATAAAAGTCTGAGGTATATAACAGATATTTCTATCCACTTTTTATGGGCATTTTGGAACATCCAATAAAGAAAAAAACCCCGGATGGAAACAAAAATGTGCATAAACTATTTACAAAAGAAATCCCAATGGAACTGGGGCACGATGGTTTCAGCGTTTCATCTACGTGTTCTTATACGTAAATAAGTTGTTATATAAGAAAAACAGCTACTTCTATTTTTGTTTAGAACCTTGGGGCCAGTTTATCAGGAAGTGATAATTTTGTTCTCTTAACGGTGCTTTATTAGCAAAATATTTTATGAGATATTTCAGTTTATACGCAAAAATTTAATTTCCACCTTCAGATGGACACATGGCTATTGAATTGAAAAGGTCCGAAATTATACCAAAGATGGAGACTTTGCAGCACTCACTCTATAACTAACCACAATAATCTGAAATGATGTATTTTGGTAAAATTATATGAAGTATGTTCTTTTACCCTGAAGGCTCCATTACATTAGGAAGTATCTAAAGTGTGCATTACTTCTTGACCCAATGGTGTATTACAGGAGAACTTCTTAATGTGAGGGTTGAAATTTAACTGACACAGGTCGGTCACATGATCCTTACAATATGACCATCATGGTACGTCCAAACTCATACTATATAGTGTGTTCTACATTTAGAATCACAAACTAATACCACGGCATCTAGACAGGAAATTATCACGTTTGTGTTCTTTATGGCCTCAGTCCCATTATTTAAAATGGGCTTATTTATGTACCTACAAAAAAATTTATGTAGACATATAGCTTAAAACTAAAATATAGGAACAAGATTCAGATTAACAATATTTCTTCTTTGCTGTCCTCGGGGGCTTTAAAAAGTAACACAGTGGAAAAAAAACAAATAGAGCAAAATAAATAAATGATGGACAACTGTGAGGCAGTAGAGATCAGAGGTGCTGCGTGGCCGCCCCACTGTGATCTGCCACACACTCATCCCGTCTCTTTTTAAGTCCTAGGACACCTAAAGGGATGCAGTTGCTTCTCTTTGCTCCAAATTCCTTGTGTATTTAGTGCACAGATGTATTTCTTGATTACTAAGTAATGGCAAATTTGTTTAAGGGATATTCTTGCTCGAATATTACTTTTGTAGACTGTATTTGAACAATGTGTTGACACAATGCCTTAGAGATACGCGCTGCCAGGGCATAGCATTACTATTCACTAAAATACTTCTAAATGTAAGTCTGGATTTTGTTTTTTGATTTGCAGATAAATAACTTCTCTGCCACAATCACTTCTGTGCCTAAAATAGCACAATGGCAGGAGGTGACGCTTGGTTCATTTCTTCACTTCTGTGTAAGTCATTCTGAATAAAAGTGTCTCCTAAATGCATAAATATTATACAGTGAAAACGCCAATACCTTTTATAGTTTGAAGAAAAAAAATGACGAAAGTTGACTTGTTCGGCAAAAAAAAAAAAAACCTTTCACAGGAGAATTTCCATCACACTGCTCTGCCAAAGTTCTGAAGCAGGGGGTGAACATCTTAAAGCAAGGTTTGACAGGCATCACTTTCCTCAAATCATTGTTCTCTGTCCATGAGGGCTTGCGATGTGTGAACTGCACTGTTTCTGTCACATCAGTCGTCTGGTCCCATCTCTTCTGAATTCAACCCACATGGCTCCCGCATTTAGATATATGCTCTGGAATCTCATGCTCGAGCGAGTGCACTAATGCTCGTCTCTGGAAACATTGGCTGGCTGGCAGATTGATCAGCATTAGTGGGTCTGCTTGCTCCAGCATCACACTTCCCTTTCGTCTCAAGTGTCTGAAACTACTGTCTGTGCTCGAGAGCTGATGCCGAATTATTTCAGAACATTGCATTCGGATGAAGCTTGAGTTGTGCTTCTCGTTTAGCTCACATCTGAACTGAGCTTCGCTTCATATGCCGTTTAAAATAAGAAAACTTTTTCAAGAATCAAACATTCTGTAAAGATTTGAATACAAAGGATGCAGTTATTTATTAAATTGCACACTCAACCTTCTATTTTCATTCCCTCTAGTGACATAAAAGTTTATTATGACCGTACACTGTTCATGGATGTCAACCGTAATAGACTTTTTCTTTGAAAAACATGATAGATTTCATGAAAAGGCTCCATTTTCTGAAGGTATTTTGCAATTTGTTTCTCTGGATAGGAAGGGATCCCCAGCTCTGGCCTCTGCTTCAAGTCTTGTCGGCCACTCTCTTCTCAGTTTTTTGAAGCAAGTGAAAGAGTTTTGGAGTGGTCTTTAAGACAACGAGCCGTGAGTAAAAGAGGAATTTGAGTAAATAAAGTCAGATATGAGTTTGTAAAGGAATACACTATGTGTTTTATTTTTGTGTAGACCCTTAAAATCCACCAACTTGTGTCATTCTCTATGCAAAAACTTGAAAAAGAAAAGGAAATGATATGTTTGGATAAGGAAATGGATGGGCACACATGGACAGTAGGGTCTGCAGTGTGTTTTTACTGAAATGTAGCATCCACCAGCTTAAAAAAAAACATTTGTTAAAAATCAGAATGAACTAAATTTTGCACAGAAATGTTGATGTAAAACTCCTGTTTAAAAGCCAATGTCACTCACTTTTCTCAATAATTTTCCTAAGCTGAGATAGATTGGTTGTTATGGTAAACAGTGTGGTTGCCACGTAGGGGTCAGTGACATTATATAATGTCTTTGTCACTATACGTCTAACCAACCCCCATGTCTCGACCATCCATCTCGATACCAAAGCTGAGATGGAGTTCAGAAAATGTGGTTGCTAGGGTAAACAGTTTGGTAGCTAGGGAGTTGTTGTTGCTAACAAAACCAAAATCCACACTGTTTTACCATTACAATGTTGCCCTGCGATGGACTGGCAACCTGTCCAGAATGTACCCCCGCCTCTCACCCGATGTGCGCTGGAGATAGGCACCGGCCAACTCCTGTGACCCCAAAAGGCAATAAGCGGGTTAGAAAATTACTGAATATTTCCATTGCCTTTTCCCATTTATTTCCAATGGTCATTATAAACAGACCATTCCTTCTAGAGCCTGGGGTTCAAATACTTTTACTCAGTGCTTGGTATGTTCTTGCACAGACAGAAAACCTCAGTTTAAAGGTTCTATGAGATTTTCAATTAGAGTTAAAAAAATTTGTAAAAATTGACCACATGTAAAGTTAACATTCCCAGTATTCCTTTAGTAATTCCAGTCTGAAAATATATAGCAACCCGAGTCAAAACAGTTTGGATGTCTTGGTGAAGTTTGGTAGCTGTAGCTTGAACAGTCTTTCTTAATTTTTTTTTGTCTGATCAAACGACGAATAACAAAATTAAGATAAAATTACTATAAAATTATGAATGGCATCCAACACCTCTATGGTGTTTATCCAGTAGACGACATAAAGAGATTTTGGGACTCCATTTCCATGTGTCCTGTGCTCCAAGATGGGTTTCACTTGGTCTCTGTTTGCACGTGCTCAGTTTGAGAGGATGGATGTTCTTGGCACTGCTTCAACCGTCCTCCTGACAGGCTAAGCAGGTTTGATTTTCTTATGGCTGTACGATTGCTGATCGGGAGCTTGTCGTGAGGGGTTATACTCTACTCATGACATCATCTGTTCTGCAGATGATTAGCCAAAAATAGGGCCGATCTGCATGTTGAAAAACCGGCTCAAAATTGGTAAAAAAAAAAGAAAAAAAGTGAAAACCCAGCTTTAGTGCAGCCAGTACATCCCTGACAATATTACATTTGGTCTGAATGAATTAGTTTTTACCCATGTTGTCAAGTATGTCAAAATCAGGTCGGGGTGTAATAATACAGTGGAGTAAAAAAGTATTTAGTCAGCCATCAATTGTGCAAGTTCTCCCGCTTAAAAAGTTGAGGGAGGCCCGTAATGTTCACCATAGATAGACCTCAACTATGAGAGACAAAAGGAGAAAGAAAAATCCAGAAAATCACGTTGTCTGATTTTTAAAGAATTTATTTGCAAAATACGGTGGAAAAAAAGTATTTGGTCAATAACAAAAGTTCATCTCAATACTAGCCTTTGTTGGCAATGATAGAGATCAAACGTTTTCTGTAAGTCTTCACAAGGTTTTCACACACTGTTGATGGTATTTTGGCCCATTCCTCCACACAGATCTCCTCTACAGCAGTGATGTTCTAGGGCTGTCGCTGGTAAACACAGACTTTCAACTCCCTCCAAAGATTTTCGATGGGGTTGAGATCTGGAGACTGGCTAGACCACTCCAGGACCTTGAAATGCTTCTCACGAAGCCACTCCTTCGTTACCCGGGTGGTGTGTTTGGGATCATTGTCATGCTGAAAGACCCAGCCATGTTTCATCTTCAATGCCCTTGTTAATAGAAGGTTTTCACTCAAAATTTGACAATACATGGCCCCATTCATTCTTTCCTTTACACGAATCAGTCGTCCTGGTTCCTTAGCAGAAAAACAGCCCCAAAGCATGATGTCCCCCCCCCCCCTGCTTCACAGTAGGTATGGTGTTCTTTGGATGCAACTCAGCATTCTTCCTCCTCCAAACACGACGAGTATAATCTTGGGGTGATTGCAATTCTAGTCTGGAACTTCTTTATCTTGTCTTCTTGTTTACTAGGAGACAATTATGTTTTACTCAACATTTAAATGGAAAACAAGTGAACCTTAAAAAAACAAACTCACTGCATAAAATTGATTCAAATGTTAATTCTAACCCCCAGGGGATGGGTGATTTTAAATATTCTAATACAAATCTAGTGGTTTTATATAAAAGGGGGAGGGTTCAAAAGTCTTACAGATTAAGCTCTGGTTTTCCAGTTATTTTTTCAAATTGCAGCAATCCATTTACTTCTTCTTTCTTTGGATTTCAGCAGTAAAATGGTGCCTTTAAAAATCAGTTTGAGGATTCAATCGCATCACACCTTTTCAGCACTACACAGGTCACACATTCACAGCAAGAGCATTAATTTTTTGATTAACTTTATGCCACGCCGCAACTTTTTGGTACAGTGAATTGTTTCTCTAAATGTCTGAATCTTCTATTATGCTTAGATAAAGGCTCACTTTCACATTTTAAAGTAATAATTTAAAAACAGTCATACTGCACAGCACTTACAAACTCTGGAACCAAAAATATAAAAGCCACAGCTGAAGAAGTACCCACTCTCTTACATCTTACAACGGTCTGTTCTTTGGAACTTACCTGTCTCATGTTGACTTTCAAGGCAAAATGCTTAAATTTAACCACTTCCCTCATTAATGTCTACCAGATTACTCTCTTTAAGAAATAGACCAATGAAATACTGAGCTTTGTCCTCCAAAACCATACAGTGGATGTTCAGGGTGGTATTTGAAACATGTTAGCGTCTCACTCTGGCCCGGGGCTGTTTATGGAAATGCAGAATTTAATAAGCTTCTCTCGACACCTTGACTCTGACGAGCGAGTGTGTGTTTATGGGATGGCATTAGCAACGCTCTGCTGAATTAGTCCATTATGACGGTGACCCGAGTGTGCACTGTCTGCATTCACTGAATACTTCACAATTATTTGCATTTCACTCAGGTTCTGTCAGATCACGTGACTGTGTGTCAAACACCAAAACATGTAGATAAAAACAGACGTGACATCATTCCATAAACAAATGGAGTGTTCGCTTGAAAACAACTCATTTGCCACAATCAACAAACTTTCTGTCCGGCAAGTGTATATGTTTTATTCACATCTGAAATGTTGTAAGCGATTAAGTTGAGGTGGGGGTGGGGAGAACTCAATATTGTACTGATTTTCAATTGTACTAGCTTCATCAGTAAATTTACCCAACTAGTGTTCCTATACCTTAACATTAGTTTTAAGCAGGTGTAAAATTGCTGTGAAAAAGTGCAAATAAAAATTTAAATTTAACTAAATCAAATCAACATTTTTGTGTGCCCGCTCTTTCCCTTCAAAACAGCAGCAAAGCATGTACGTTTATCATCATTCAAAAGCCTTCCTAATGGTATGGAACTGATTTAAAAGACTCCAAGGCCATGTTAATGGTTCCCACTCAGTCACAGTGTTTCAGGGAAATTCCACTGTACATTGCCACCATAAGTTTGATGTGTCTTTGATCTAATTTCCTGGCCAATCACTGCTTTTACGATCCTCAAGTTGCCTGTTTCTTTGTCCATCTTCATGAGAGCTTGAACAGCACACTGTGAAGCTCCAGTCTGCTTTGAAATCTTTGGGTGAGATCTTGTTGATGCAGCATAACTACCTTGAATCTTATTGCTGAGTCCAATCTTGCTATGACAAACAAACGTCTCAGTGTGTAGCTAGAAGGTTTGAAAGTAACACCAATACTGTTTTGTTTTTTTTTTGTTTGCTCACTTTGCATTTCGTACAGTTAAAAAAAGGATTCTTTTTATTTCTCTTGACAACATTTTCCAACCTGCAAAACACTTGGAAGGATTTATCACAAATGTTAGACACAACAGCTACTTCCTGTGCCTCTTTGGGTTCCAAACTGAGTTTAAGGCTCTGTTCTTTAACCTGGCACCTCTGTTTCTCAAACTTCTCAAGCGGAGTAGATCGCCTGAAGCCTCTTGGCGCTCTGTGAAGCTTTTAAGGAAATGAAATCAATGAGTGAACATCAAAGCTAGGTTAAATGTGCTAGAAGGTGCTTCTCTAATGCTGCTCTTAATTAAAAGCCAGATCGATGGCCTTTAGTGAAAGGTCTGCTGGACTCAGATAGCAGCTTCTCTCTGCTGAAACTTTAACTTCTCTAAAGAAAGTCTATACGAAGTTAACTTTGCTTAATTAAATAAACTTGATAACAAAACGATAACAAGATTTCACAATGCCAGAATACTCTTCCAGTTCCAACTCCAAAGACAGAGACTCACTAGTTTAAAAAACAAATACCGGTAAACATCTTTAAAAACATACTTAATTACTCCTTTAGCAATGTTCCCACTTTTCCAACCACCAACCAGTTTAATGCAGGCATTTCTTTTTGTGTTTTAATGTGTTTCTGCTGGAATTGTGCGCAATGGAACACAAAGACCTTTGTATTATCCCCTAGAAGTCCAGGGTCTTTTTGAGTGTTTTTACAACTTTACTGTAATAAATGACATTAATGGCAATGCTTGATGATTTGTTTTGGTACAACCCCAGCTTCTTTTTCATTACATTATGGAACAATTCCACAACAATCCTGAAATTGTAGAAAAAAAAAAATTCAGAGTAGTAAAATATTTTTTTTACTGCAAAAATGTAAAAAATTGAAAACAAACTGTTTTTATGTTTTTTTTTTAAATCAAATATATTGAGACAAAAAAGGATAAATCCCACAAAAAAGTGCAGACAAGATCAAAACTAAACAAAAAACAGATAAACCCTTCCTAAACCTTATATACTGTTCCAAGAGCTTTTTGTGCCAGAAAACACAAGCCATATCACAGCTCTTCTACTTCCAAGGGTTATCTCTTTTTTTCACCACTAGATGGCACCAATTTGTGTTCTGTAAAATGCACCTGAAAGATAATTGTGCATTTTACACATTTTAATTGGAAAAAACCCTGTAATGTTAATTTAAAACCAAAAACATCAACACTTATAGTCTTTTTGAAACTTTACATTATATATATATATTTAAACACAATCAAAAAATAGTTGGGCCATACTATTCTAAAAGCAAACAAAAATGGGCCAAGGTGGTACTTCTCTCTCATTTGAAAGTGTAGCACAATGTCATGTTGATCGTTGACTGGTCAGTTGTTGAGCTTACTGATGGGTTAGAAAGAATCATCGCAATGGACACGTGATATAACCACATTGCCTCATAAATGCCAGCGAATAGTTCTACTGACTGTTTGTACTGCTATGGACTAACAAGGAGGTGCATACTTTGCGTTTTCTCATCACATAAGACCATAAGACATTAAAAGGTTTCACAAGAGATTGAACAAATGTCTCATTCCCTATGATGTCACTAAACAGAACGAGAAATGAGTCTAGGCTAAAACAAGTGCCGAAATTGTCAATTGTTTCAAACACTAAAGGTGAACTAAGTCGAGTAGAGATGAGCCAAAAAAAGACTGAAACAGGTGGAAAAGTGTCGAAAGCATGCCAAACTGAAGTGTACCATGTGGAAATCGCTATTAAACAAAAAGACCACATTCAATAAAAATAATTTGCTGCTCTAAATATTATAAGAAGAGAGTTTTTAATTAGAGAGTTTTGAGAACTAGAAGTTCATCGGTCACTGTTGCTGCATGTGTAGAAGCATCATCCTCACGCTACAGGCTTTCGACACCATTTACGTCTTCTCTTGGACGGCTTCTAATGGAGGCCAGCAGAGCTTTTCCCCAAGGCCTGAAGACCCAAGCTGGGGCGAGCAGGGAAGAGAAAGAGATTACAGGGGCAAAAGAGCCATCACTTTAGCCCCATTCTGACAGTCCTGACCCACTTACCCCCCGCGGCTCTCTACAAGCACTTTCGCTCTCTCAAAGAAACAAGAGTCTTAAAACAAGAGCTCTGAAGGGTCCAGCCTCATTTGTTTTACACTGTTCAGTGTTTGCTATTTTAAATGGCATATTAATTTATGTATTTTTTTTAAATGTTGATGGACTATAAAGATGGACAACAGGAATAGAACATTTCTACTAGAATGCTGGAGTGCGGGTCTAAGCATTTTTATGTACCGTAATTATTACTTTTTTTGTTATTACTGTTTTTTGTGTGTGTGTGAATAATTTCTGAAAAATAAATGTTTTATTTTTGAAAATGCAGTATATTCAAACAATTATCAATGTCACACAGACCTTGAATCCCAGTTATGAACAAAATCAGAAACAGCTTTGAAGGCAGCTGTAAGGAATAGCCAAATTCTACTACCGAGGAAGGGTTTAAAAAGATTTTGTCATGGTAAGATTAAGCACAGCAACAAGACACAAGAGAGTTATTCTGCAACAACAAGGTCTCTCCCAGATAACGATTTCAAATCCGACTGGGGTTTCGTGATGTGCTCCTCAAGCTCTTTTGAAGAAACACTAAGAAACAGGCAACTTCAAAGGATTGTAGGCACAGTGGTCAACCTAGGAAATACGTGTAGTGGACGCCATTTGAAAACTGACAATGTCCAGCAGTACCATGAGATCAGAACTAGCAGAAACCAGGGGAGCCTGGGTATACTTATCTACTGTCTGGAGAAGTATGGCTAGTACCGTCAGACATGCAGACAGGGCCAAGTGACTTAAGTATGAACAAAAACAGGAAGTGGGAGGAAGAGTAATACAATAATGAGTGTCTGCAGGAAACAGTGAAGCGTAGGACATTTCATAGGATCAATGGTAACTGTTTGTATTTTCCTTCAGAATTAATCAGATTTGCTCTTAAATCTAAAATGGAAATACATACTACAAACTAAATTTAAAGTGCTGCAGGAATCCTCATTTTTTGGCCTATTCTCATAGTACGCTCTTTCCAGTCCCTGCTCGTTCTCCGCACCCGTCTCCCTCAGGCTCCCACTCAGTCTCGTTATGTCTCTCTATTTAATCGTGTGGTTTCCTCTCACCAAGAACAGGTTCTCTAACTTTCACTACTGAGGATTTTAAGTCATGGTTTTGCAATCTTTGCTACATGAACGCAAGTCCTTTGTTTTTTTTTGTTTAAAGCCATGTTTTGTTTGAAAGATCTCTACGCACCAATCATAAGTTTTGGCCTGAAGTTTCTTGTGACAATACACCTCGATCCAAACCCATGTGTGCCAACAGGACATCACTCATCGGACCGAACGCTTGGCATCAACTAAAAAGAGTTTTGGATTGCCATATCAGATCCGTTTTTCACAAGGAGAACGACCAATGAAAGCTGTCTCTTTTGATGACTTGAGGAGGATGTAAAAGAGCCTCGCGGTGGTGATCAACCTTGATATTCATAGCAACTTCGTACAAGAAACAGGAAAGAAATATTACACAACAAATCCTCTATTTTCGGCACATTTTCGTTAAATATATCCCTGTGATCAGCCATCAACAGTAAAAACCATTAGACATCCATGCTTGTTCTTTGATTTCTTCTCTTTCATCATCTTCATCTTTCCTGTTTCCCCATGTGGCGCACAGTGCTTCCATTATACCACAAGTGCCATCTTCAGGCAGGGTGTGTCATTGCATCACTATTTCTTCGACCCAGACAAAGAGCAGCCTGCTGAGAAGCCATCCGGAGCGGACCGGAGTGTAGAGGCCTTTAGTTAGATTATCTTGTTCATCTAGTTTTTTTTTTATTTTGTTCTCTTACATTTATTCACCCCGTGGTCCCGCCAGCGCATATTGGGCGAGAGGTAGCAGTACACCCTGGACAGGTTGCCAGTCCATCACAGTTGTTCTCTTACTTCGATAAAATAAAAAAATAATTTTTGAATGCTGAACTTGAGTTCAACCCCTCCTTTAAACACCAACCGGGCTTGGCCTTAACACAAAGTTACAAAAACATGTGTTAGCAACACAAAATACCAATTATTTCGACCTCCCAAAACATGCATTGTTTTTATAATCTATGACAGTGGACCATAGCATTTGCCTATTCGCCTTGGCTAAATGCCAACTATTGCATACAACTTGATTCATGGATTTTAGTTTGGCGAACTTTCATTTGGGTTGCCTCTACTGCAAACATCACAACTAGAAAGTTTTTTTTCTCTTTGAAACACTGACTGCAGATGAGCTGTTTTATGCATACTGCAATAATTAAAAACCTGGCCAAAGCCTTTGATCAAGCTTGATTATCTATAGATTACATTCACTTGTTTGATCAAAACAGCCGCCAATGATTCCCCCTCTTCTCAAAACCGTCTGTCTGGTATGGATCCAGCGGGAGGGAAATTCAATGCTTGCAGAAGTGTCTCTTTTGAACTGATCTGTGACCAAATCCCTCCTAAAACTCGATTTCAACTGCAGCTGAAACTCCGGTTCAGCTAAATCAAGAAGTAGGCTGGTTCCATGTGGAACAATGTGGCATCTCTTTTGTTTTTGATGTCAGGCAGCATCATCCACATAGAGACTTACCTTGTGCTGCCATCAAATGAGCCTGTGAAGTATTAATTAAAACCTTGATTAAAGAAAGACACATTCTGAATCCAGGACATCAATTTCTCATTACCTTAAATGCACACATCAATAATCATTGTTAGAAGAAAGGGCTACTGAGGGAGTTCCTCTTTGATTATGAAGCCTTTTTAAAATTACTATTACACTCTCTAATTATTAAAGCCAACGTGAGATTATGTTGCATGAATGCATCAACAGACTACAGCATTACAAATGCAAATATAAACAAGGTTTCAAATGCAAACACATAAAATTGCAGATTTCAAACAAATAAAAAGACAGCTTTTGATTGACCAGTTTACAATTACAGTTTACCTTTACACTCGTGGACAAAAATGGAACATTTTAAAATATTGATACCTATTGAAATGTACGGCTGAGATTTGAATAGTGTTGCATTATTGGTTTAAGGCGTTCACACAAAGCAAAATCACGTGGTTTTACTCATATGACGCACTACAGGAACTGCTTGACCCTATTTAATTCATTGTTTCTAAACCAAATACTAAACTTTTTGACTCAAGTGATCAAATACAGTTGTGCTCATAGGTTACAAGCACAGGCAAATTTTCTGAAAATAAAAATGAAAACTCAAAAGGTTAATGGACCCTGATCAAAAGTTTATGGTAATTTTGGCTTGATAACGCAAAGGGTTTGAGTGGCTGGAAAGGTTAACCATCCTAACTGTTTGCTAGTAATCAATAACGTTCTGCTACAAATGCCCCCCCAAAATTGTAAAGGAATTCAAAGAAAAATGCACGTATAACTTCAGCTTAAATAAAGGGTTCTGTGAAAAAATGTGGCGTGAGTGGTTCAAGGAGCACAATAAAGAGAAAAAGGGGGTTGCCAGATGAAAAACAGTACTCCCCAAATGTTATGAAAGGATACTGGAGGAACATTTGCACTCATCAATCCAGAAGATGCTCTTGAGACGTTCCAAGACAAAGATCCAAAAAAACAAGGCCAAGTCCATTTGTCAATGTTTACACCAGAACAAAGTGAAGGTTCTGCAGTGGCCATCTTAGTCTCCTGACCTCAACATCATTGAACTACCCTGGGGAGAACTCAAGCAAGAATTTACAATAGTTAGAGATTTCTTACCAAGAAAATTGAGCTGATTTACAAACAGAGAAGATAAAGAACCCAATCGACAACTACCACAAGAGGGGGAAATAGAAAATAATACGAGCCTAGGTGTGTAAACTTTTGATCAGAGTCTTGTTTCTGTTATTATTATTTAAAGAGTAAACACAGTTGTGTTTATGAGCAAACTAAAACTTATGAGTACTTACTTAACACAGCATTTACAAATAAATTGTAAAAAAAAACCCATACAATATGATTTCTTGATTTTTCTTATTTCTAGGTAGGAGAACGTGCAAAAGTACTCATTGACCTCACTGAAGAGAAGATTGTACATTTTGCATGTTTTGTAAATGTTAACTAAGACAGAGCAGCCTTGAAAAGGTCATGTTGCCTCCAAGGCTTTAAAGGAGGAAAAAACAAAGAGCCGTTACCTTGTCTATGACATCTCCAGCTTCAAGTGGTCAGTTGATGAACTGCAGATTCAGTTGCTGCTTTGTGTTCAATAGACTGTAAGGTTGCCACTTCAACTCAAACGTATCATTAACTTAAAAATTTAATTTCACATTTGTTTGAATACATTTATTTTAATACATTAGTTCTTTCATTTTACAGCCCGCGTATTCCCTTTTGGAGTCTTGGGGGTCTCCAGCATACATTGGGCGAGAGGCAAGGGTACACCCTCGACAGGTCAACAGTCCAGTCCATCGGTGGGCATATTTAAAAACATTGGTGGAGTTTTGTCATTCAACTTCATAGTTTGGACTTTTTCTCAATAAACCAAAACGTTTTGGCGGCCATAGCTGCAACAACAACAACAAAAAAAAACTGAAATATTAAATCCATCAATGCTTTTTCTTTGACCTACTAAAATATCTTACACAGTGGTACGAGATACGAAACTAATCCGTTTCCAGGGTGACGTTCGTATGGTGAACAATTCGTATCTCGAAAGCAAGTTTTACATGTGAAACGCCTCATCTGTGCAATGGCTCTCAGAAACAACAGTATAACAGAGAAAAATCAAGTAACGTTTCTTCAATCTTTAAATCTACACATTGTTAATGTAATAAATGATAAAACACACGCAAAATACGTAATAAGTACACAAATGTGAAACCGTACCTGGAGTGAAGCGATGTGTTGTACGAGGTGGAATGGATGGTGGAAGACATTACGGCACTACGTATGAAAGTTAACTTTCTCGAGATATTTCACGAATTACAAACACAAACATGGTTTCAAGTACAAGCTTGGAGAGAATACTGAGCGTGTGAGAAGGGATGGAGAGACGCGTCACAGGGTTTCTCTAACTTGCGCTACAGAACAGTACTATCCACGTTATTTCTTTTACGACACCTTGACTCTAACATTTGTTATTATTATTATTATTGGTAATCTATACATAGTGTTTCGCTCAATTTAAAACTGATTTAAGCACACTTTCTTCAAAGGGAGAAAGGAGCTCCAGGACGACGTCATAAAGGAGCGCAGCGTGATGTGAGACTAACAAGTAGAAAAATAGAGCGGAAATGTTTCTTATTGTTCGTATCTCGTGTTTTTCTTCATATCTCGATGCAAAAAATTTCCTGCGAGACCTTTGTATCTCGAACATTTCGTAACTCGCAGCACTCGTATCTCAGGGTACCACTGTATATATACAGACGTGGACAAAATTGTTGGTACCCCTCAGTTAAAGAAGGAAAAAAACCACAATTCTCACTGAAATCACTCGAAACTTACAAAAGTAACAATAAATAAAAATTTATTGAAAATTAAACAATCAAAATCAGCCATTACTTTTGAATTGTTGATTAACATAATTATTCAAAAAAACAAACTAATGAAACAGGCCTGGACAAAAATGATGGTACCTCTATAAAAGATTGAAAACTTTTTGACCAGAGTGACATGATTAACTCAGGTGTGTCCTTTAATTGACATCACAGGTGTTTCCAAACTTATAAACAGTCAGTCAGCCTATTTAAAGAGAGACAAGTAGTCACTCTGCTGTTTGGTGAAAAGGTGAGTACCACACTGAACAGAAAGCGAAAGAGAGAATTATCCCAGGACATCCAAAAAAAAATTATAGACAAACATCTTAAAGGTAAAGGCTATAAAACCATCCCTAAACAGCTTGAAGTTCCTGTGACAACAGTAGCTCATATTATTCAGAAGTTCAAGATCCACGGGACAGTAGCCAACCTCCCTGGACGTGGCCACAAGATGAAAATTGACGACAAATTGAAGAGATGGATCGTTCGAATTGTATCCAAAGAGCCCAGAACAACCTCCGAAGAAATTAAAAATGAACTCAGAGGCCAAGGTACATCAGTGTCAGATCTCACCATTCGTTATTGTTTGAGCCAAAGTGGACTTCATGGGAGACGACCAAGGAGGACACCACTGCTTAAAAAAAATCATAAAAAAAACGAGACTGGAATTGGCAAAAATGCATGTTGACAAGCCACAAAGCTTCTGGGAGAATGTCCTTAGGAAAGATGAGACCAAACGGGAGCTTTTTGGTAAGGCACATCAACTCTATGTTCATAGACTCAAAAACCAAGCATACATAGAAAAGAACACTGTCTCTACGGTGAAACATGGAGGGGGCTCAGTAATGTTTTGGGGCTGCTTTGCTGCATCTGGCCTCAGTCGCAGGTCGGTCATGGGTCTTCCAACAGGACAACGATCCAAAACACACAGCCAAAAACACCCAAGAATGGCTGAAAGAAAAGCGTTGGACTGTTCTAAAGTGGCCTTCCATGAGCCCAGATCTGAATCCCATTGAACATCTGTGGAAGGAGCTGAAACATGCCTTTAGGAGAAGACACCCATCAAACCTGAGACAACTGGAGCAGTTTTCTCATGAGGAGTGGGCCAAAACACCTGTTGACACCTGCAGAACGCTCATCGACAAATACAGAAATCGTTTAATTGCAGTGATTGCCTCAAAAGGTTGAGCAACAAAATATTGAGTTATGGGTACCATCATTTTTGTCCAGCCCGGTTTCTTTTGTTGTTTTTTATTTAAAATAATTATGTTAATCAACAATTCAAAAGTAATGGCTGATTTTGATTATTTAATTTTCAATACATTTTTATTTAGTGTTACTTTTGTAAGTTTCGAGTGATTTCAGTGAGAATTGTGGGATTTTCCTTCTTTAACTGAGGGGTACCAACAATTTAGTCCACGTCTGTATATTATACATTGCAACTGTGACAACACAAAAATGTGATTCTGTAATTAAGTGCTTTTTAATTAAGTTGTAAACGAGCTTGTTTCTCGTTTCTACAACTAGGAAAAATTTTAATAAATACATTTTTAACAAATTTACTGACCATTTACCCTGTCTCAATAAAGGTTATATTTACCTTTAAGGCAGAATGTACAGTTTTGTGCAAATTAGTAATGATTGTTTCTTTTTGTGAATTTAAGTGAGCAAACAAAAGAAAAACTGAATCAAATTAAAATTGGGGTCATTAATTTTTTTTCATCAATACTGAAAGGTACTCTCACACGGAGTCTGGGATTCTATAGGATTATTGGAACATGTGCTAATGATCATCAATGTTACACATGGGTTGAAACCAAATCATGAACTGAAACAGAAACAATCGTGTAAGAGGCTTAAAACTCAAGAGAAGAGCAGCTTGATAAAGCCCCATAAAGGCTTGATTTGAACATTATAGAGTGTGTCTGGGATTGAAGAACCAGAAGATATTCACAAAAGATCTGGGGTTCTTCAAAAGGTCTCTTTTGTTTATTCCCTGTATTGTTGAGAATAAATGATTAACACTAAAATCATGCTTTGTTTAGCCTAGAGTATTTTTTTTTCACATTTGCCTAAATCGTTTGTACATTTTTACCTTTTATAGAAATTCTTTAACATTAAGAGAGTTCACGCGCATTTTTGAAAACTAAGTAAAAGGGTTAACCTCCAAAAGAATAACAACTAATCTGTGGCTAAAACAACCTAACGTTAGCATCTACACTGTAACGTTTAAAGTGTAAATCCTAAAGTTTAATACATTTCGACATTTGGATAAACATAAAACACAAATAATGTCGCTCTTCGATGGAGACAGACATTAATGTTTTAATTTTTTCGTATTATGTTCAACACATCACTTACTTTATGTTTTTTGGCAGTATTATGGAAACATTGACCAAACCCACGACTGTTGGTGACATTACTTGAAGCCATTTTACATTAAGTGCTGAAAAAGTATATAACGTTAGTTTTAAACAGCTCGTATAAAATAATTTGTTTACTGCTGTTTATTAATGTTAACGTTACTAATGGAGACTGCTTTCTTAACAGGTTTAGTTAAGCGCATTTTGCCAATGTGAGTAAGTTATAACATAGAACACAAAGTGTTACAGAGTTTAAAAATGTTAGTAGCGGTAAAAGTTATTTTCAATGTTTTAAAATGTTAACATTTTTCCATGTATACGCATGCAGTCATTCCGATGTAGTTTTCCGTTGTGTAAATGCATCCATTACATTAAACCGATAGCAGGAAATGGACGTTCTTTGTTGCTTTAATGCACTTTAACTGCTGTTAATCGCATCAATAAGGCTAATATGAACATTTATCAGGTCCATGGTGAGACGTTACCCTGGGCTCAGTTAACTTTGGTCCTCTTTGTGTGGCGTTATCCAACATTAAACCTGTTTGAGAATGTCTATTTCACTTTTAATTGCATGTCGGCCGTTCACTTTTAATTCTAATTCAATCCTGGACTCAAATAAACTTGCCTTTACTCTCATTGAAAAACAATAAAAACATTTATTACTGGCTGAACTGATGGTCTTTACCAACAGAATTTACTTTACAATAGTTTTATGGATATTTACATATTTTTTAAAAGCTGAACAACTATTGTTCAAAAATCATTATTCCCAATTAACCCCCCAAAAATGTTAATTTGTCTATTTATTTTAAGACAAACCTCTAAAAGGGCAACACTGTTCGCTCAACATGTTTGTGTTTTGGCCTGTGGGGGAAGTGTATAGGTCAAGAAACGAGACGGAATCCTCATTACCTTTAAGAAAGCGCGTCCTTCGATCAAACCGTATGGAACTGGGCCATAGTTCCGGGAATCTCTGGAATTCTGATGGTTATCTCCTTCCAGCCACACATGCCCCCTCGGTACCTAGAAGTACCAGGCAAAAACTTACATTACCAAACTGGCTGTGCAAAATGTGAATTTACCAACAATGTGCAAATATATTGTCATATGTAGTTTAGTCGACGTGATCTCGACGCATCTGATATAATTACTAAAGTAAATGCAAAAAAATAACAACTTTGAACCAGGATTATAGGAAGAAGTCACAGTAATGAATCAACCGCTCAACCCGAGCCCTGCTCCCTAACCCTCAACCCCTCTCGTAGAGGGGTGAAGCCACACCTCCTCGAGCTGTACTACTGACAGACCTGCCAGGCTGTGAAGATACTCATTCTTGTACCACTCCTCACCTCCTGCTGCAGCCAACTGCTTCACAATTTCACTCATTAGTCCAGAGCACCACCATTGTTCTACACCCAGTTGCATACTGGAGTCACTTGGCCTACTTTCCATATCAGACGTATGTGTCTTTTTTTTTGGCTGCGTTTCTTCCATGAGGACCATTTCTAGCCAGACTTCTCTGGACAGTAGATGAGTGTACCCGGTTCCCATTGGTTTCTGCCATTTCTGAGTTCATTGCACAAGATGGACATCCTCTGTTGTGTCTTTTATCTGTTGCTGAGCACGAGTCCACAACACTAAAAGACCTTGTTGAAGGATGACAGATCACGTGACCAGTGGCAGAGCTCTAAAGAGCTTTTTAAAAGAAGACTTTCTGCCTTCAATCCAACAGCCCCCTGTTAATTCAAGTCAAAGTTCTGACAGATAGATTAGAGCTCACTTTACATTAAATTTCATAGATTTGTTAAGAAGTAGGGTTTCATTTCAAACCAGAGCAAAGAGTGTGTTAATCATTGCTTCCGTAGAAAGAGAGGCCTTTCGTTCTCTCCTCCAATCATCACTTGCTTTACTCACCTAGAAATAACTGCTTCAGAAAAAATAACAAGAAGACTGAACCACACGGGTTCAGGGAACGTATAGAAAAAACATGTGAAGGAGGGGATTTGTAAAAATAAGACAAACGCAACGACTACATGCAACCAAATCCTTAAGAGTAAAAAAAAAACTAAAGTAGCATTGTTGATGGCGCACCATTTTTTGGCTGCTTTGCACATTCCACTTAGGGTAGGATCCGTACACAGCCATTTCACAAGAGAGCTTCAATATTATTATTCAAGGCAGGCTCTGGTTGAGCCAATCAAGAACAGTTGCCCCGAAGCCGCCTCTCCTTTTGTTATTTTAGCAGTGTGCTTGGGGTCATTGTCCTGCTGAAAATGAACTTTTGACCCAAGATGAGATTAGGGAGCTCTGGGGGAAACTGTTTTATCCAGGATGATCCACAGACTAGTTTATGTGTGTAGGAGTTTAGATTGTTGGGCTCGAGTACAGTTAATAAATACTTAAAGCCATGATCCTCCACAGCCCAATATGAGCACATTGCTGATTTCATGATTTTATAATAATAATAATAAAAAAATACAATCACTTCAATACACCATAGACACTTTTATGAAGACCCGAAGCCCCTCTAATGTGCCCTAAGCATACTTTTTCTTTCTTTCCTGAAGCTCTCTCTCAAAAAAGAAACTCCTTTTAAGATTTACAAAGTCATCTTAAGAATGTTCTGTTGTTGTCAAAACATCCAAATAGTTCCCAATATCAACCTATCAGCACTATCTAAGGAACCATACATTCTTCTGTGGGGTTGAATGGTTTTAAGTCCTCTGGTGCATTCCTTCGATGACCTTACACAACCCATCAGGTTCTCAAGGCAGCTTAAAACTGATCTTGTTCAAAGGATAAACAACACATTTACTTTAATAATGTTCATAATTGAACTTAGTTACTCAAGAAACACAGAGAAGATTAACAATGGAATCATTTGACTATTTACATTAGAATTAATGTAGGCATCCTTTTAGATGTGAACATTTGTTTCACTGTACAGCCAACAACACAACTTCAGAAACTGACATATTACATGGCCAAAAAGAACCAATGCCAAATGGATCTAAAAGCATGACTTTTGATGTAAACAAATAGATAAATGTAAAAACAATTCACTCAAACCCATGGCATCTACATAAAACCTAAGAAAACTGGATCTCACCTCTTGGTTTGGGCCTCAGGGATAGAGCAATTCAATAATAATTAGACAAACTTTGTCACTCTGAAGCTTTTATTCGTTGTCTGATGTATTATAAACTTACATAAGTATATGTTTTAAAGATGGCTGATGGTTCACTGGTGCAGACTTTGTCCCCTTCTAGCCCGATCACTCTTTTACAAATTGTAGACCATGGATTATTATGAGTTTTGGATACTACGATATCCCCTCTGAAAAAAAAGAACAAGATGAGCACAGTGTCTGCAAAGAAAGTACGCTATCGTTCAAAAGTTCGGGTTCACTTAGAAATTTCCTTATTTTTGAAGGAAAAACATTTTTTTCAATGAAGATAACTTTAAAGTTATCAGAAACACACTCTATACAGTGTAATTATGGTAAATGACTATTCTAGCTGCTGTAAGGTTTACTGGCCAATATAAGTGTATATAGGACCATTTTCAACAACTATCACTTCGGTGTTCTAATGGTACACACCAACGAACTAAACGAACACAGACATTGGACAGAGGAAGGTTGGAAATAAAGGTTCTGAAAAAAGTTTGAGGTGTTTGGATCACACAGAAGAACATTTGTGAGAAGCAGAAGAATTGAAAGATGCTGGAATGCTGCCTGACGCCAACTGTCAAGCAAGGTGGGGGGAAACGTTATCTGGGGTTGCCTTGGTACTACTGGTAAGGTGAGATTTGTTCAGGTTAAAGGGATTTTGAATAAAGAAGGTTATCCCTTCTTTTTGCAAAGGCATGCCACGCTCTGTGGACAGTGCTTGATTGGAACCAGTTTCATCCTACAAAAGGACCCAAAGCACACCTCCAAATTGTGCAAAAACTATTTAGAGAAGGATCTTCTATCGGAATTGGAGTGGCCAGCGCAGTCACCAGATCTAAACCCCATTGAGGTCGTGGGAGCAGCTTGACCGTATGCTATGCAAGAAGTGCCCATCCAGCCAATACAACTTGTGGGAGGTGTTTCTAGAAGCGTGTGGCGAAGTTTCTCCAGATTACCTCAAAAAATGAACACCTAAAATGCCAAAGTTCTGCAGTTCTGTAATTGCTGCAAATTAAGAATAATAATAAAAAAAAAAATATTATTTCAAATAAACTATTATTATTACTTCTAACCTTGCCAATGTCTTGACGATATTTTCTCAAGTGTGACTTTTCTCGGAAAGCACAAAACTGTCTGGATTACCCCAAACTTTTGAACGGTAGTGTAGGTTAATGTTAACAAAAAAATAAATATATAAATAAAAAATTACCACTCACTTTTGGATGTGGTAATGGCTTAATTTCTCAATGAAAATCACATCTCTTTCAAAAATGGTTGGTTCCATGGACGGACCATGACACTAAAATAGAACATGCATGACCTAATATTGTCAATATATATACACATGTTACAAACATGTTAAAACATGTTACTTACATTAAAAATGGATGTTCAACATTACCTGAACAATTCTCCCAATATATGACGTGAAGCAGTAATTGATGCATCCAAAATGGATAGTGTAACCTATAAAACGGAACATTTCGGCACTTCTTCAACAACAAATCCTGCAATTAGAAAAAGACCATCATTCACAAGAAACATTGGGCTCATTGTGCAGGTAAAATTAGACCAACCTTATCTAAAGAGAAACAAATGAAAACAAGCTTATGCAAACAATTATTGGACAGAGACAGATAATGTCTGGGGAGAAATCCTACTCGAAACCAACAGGATCCTGAGGACACCAGACAGTTCAAGAAAGTCGAAAGGGAGGTTTTAAACACTGTCACTAAGGTGGTGTTTGCAGGGAGATCCACCTCACACATTTAATGGCAAACTGTTAAAACTGTGAAATGAAAGCGATCATTAAAGAGGGTGTTTCATTCTCAGGAGTCACTACAACCAATCATCAAGACACGAAGAGTGACCCCTGGGCGACTGACCCTGTCTAAGACAACCTAATCTACACCTGTGGGAGCAGGTGACAGCACTAGCAAGAAAATGGACATGCTACAGCCATAGCAACAGAACACAGAGTCCTGTGTTTGTCCTGGCACCCCAGCACTTTAACTGATAAAACTGTGGTACGTTGTCTGAATAAACACTCCATCCTCCCTCAAACTATTGACTTTTCCTAGGCCATCAAGCTAGCAGGGTGCGTGAGTCAATAAAGGTCATGTTGGGATGTTGGTACACTTCCATGATCCATCGAGCTAGGCAGAGAAACACTTCCGTTGGTTGGCTTTTGGACCAATTTATAACAAGAAGCTATAAAAGTCAGAGTTAAAAATGCAAAGTCTACTGAACCAATGGTTTTCAAACTGAAAGTGGCAAACAAACCTTAAATGCTTTACTCTCAAGTGGCTAAAATACATCGTAAAAGTCAAGCTCCAAGGATAGAAGCTTCTGAAACCAACCAAACTACAAACAAACAAACAAACATCGGACTCTTGCACAATTAGAAAACGACATTGCTGGTTGTCCAACGAAGGATGAACCTTAATCTTTTCTCCTGAAACAAACGAAAAGAATCAAGGCGACGCAGTAGAGCAGAAACAAACTGAAAGAGAGCCCAATCCCAAAAGCCTTTATTGCCTTGGGAATGGGATCTCCAATATAGGGGTGGAATTAATCCCCCTTTCCCATACTTCCTCCATCTCAGACCCAGGCCAAAGTGTCAGGTGTCTGATTCCATGTGCTATGGAAAGTGCTATACCTAATCCCATTACCACTAGGCCCCCATTTCACCGTACCATACCCCTCTC
Source organism: Danionella cerebrum (assembly GCA_007224835.1). Classification (NCBI taxonomy): domain Eukaryota; kingdom Metazoa; phylum Chordata; class Actinopteri; order Cypriniformes; family Danionidae; genus Danionella; species Danionella cerebrum. Next base: position 156,988 of record SRMA01027097.1, on the reverse strand, counting down.
TTTCCAATCCAGTCAGACATCGAATCCACACCTTTGAATCCTAATAATTACATCTGCTACCCCCAACACAAACCCATCCTTCTGGAGTCGGCTTCTCTAGCCAAAGACCCCCTCTGACCAGCAATGTTTCTGCTTGACTGAAAGTAGTCGTATCTCAGGGAGGCAGTGAAAAGGCCAGCTGTTGTTTTGCTTATCAAACTCCAGGGGTGGAGTGGGCAAACTATTGTTTCTGAGACAGCTTCCTTGCCACTTGATTGCAGTTTTGATTCTTCCGACTATACTTTAGCAAACAGTAGACACTTTTATACCTTTACAATTGTTATTAATTGTACATGTTTGTAATATAACATTCTGGAACTTTTCATGACAAACTTAATATTGATGTCCAATTTGATGACAAGATGCTTTAAAAAAAAAAAAAAAATCCTAAAACCCCTATTGCTGGGCTCTGCGGTGCTCGAGAAAAGCAATAAAAATTTTTTACATAATGTGAAATGCTTTTCAGTTTATAAACAAACAAATTTACATTTTAGAAAACATATTTAAAACTTTCTGTCCACACAACTCTTTTTTTTTTGTTTGTTTGTTTTTGAGGCTTTGACTGGCAAACTTGAATCTAGTGATGGAAGTATATTGCCACTTGTGAGAATGGCATGTTTTTGATCATCCTTAGTTAGTACAGACTTTTCATTGTTCATGGGACCAAAACTGTTTTTGTTAAAACATAGGGTGGACTCATTTTCAATAAATTATGATCAATTTGTCAATGTATTGAAATGAAAACAAAACTTTTTTTTTGCATTACTTTTGTGCAAGTTTAAACGTGTTAGGGTGCCTTAACACCTGTGGAACGACTTTTTTTTCCAAAGTGTTGCATACAAAAAAAGAGTTTTGCAAGAACAACCAATGAAAGTGGCTCTTTTGGTTAAGTGAGTAGGATGAAAAAAGCCGCTCTGTGATCCCATATTTACATAGCGAATTCGCACAGGAAAAAGGAAAGATGACAGAGAAGAAATCAAAGAACACATAGAAAAAGAATAATGAATGTTGAGCGGTTTTTTTATAGTGTTGGATGATTTGTGGCAAGCTACTTATTGCTGTGGATTAGGAGGTCAATGGTAAACGACATCTTCACGCAAGGAGTGTTTTTTTTTTCCAAACGAAGAGCAGCCTGCTGAAAGACATCCAAAGTTTTGTGCAAATCTCAATTCGGATGGATGTGTAGAGGGCTTAAGGCCCTGTCCACAAAAACACAGGGTTTACTAAAAACAAAGTGCGCACAGTGTACACAAAAATTGAGTCCATATGCGCCCATTTTAAAACACAAACCAACAGGTGGCAGTCCATTACAATGCAGGAGTCTCACCGCGTTGTTTCAAAAATAAATATTCAGAAGTGACTTTAAAAAATAAAAAATGAGCCATGATAGCACCAATAGCAACACAGTAATCATTTCATTCACCATTACGCTTGGCCTTAGATAACAAACAAGTGACACCAAGCACAGGGCGTGACGACAATGATAACCCAACCTCTAAAACCTATTTTGCTGTCAACACTTAAATGGAGTGTGCAGCATTTCAATAAGATGCACCTTAGTCTTCATATTTAAAAATGTGTGGTTTCGTGAAAATGAAACTGTGTTTACTTGTGAACTAACTTCATAGTCTTGCAGAAAAATCTGTCCAATCCAAATGCATGTTTCAGAAGTTTGGATAAATGAGATTCCATTTACACTCACAAACACCACTATTGACCTTTTAGAGTCACTATCAAGTCGGATTGGTTTCCTCCCACAGACCAAAAATCACGAATGACCAGCACCTCCAAAGTCAGACCTGGAGGGCCAGAGTCCTAAACAGCTTGGTCCAACTCTTATGAAACATGCTTGTTCTCACCAATTCAGTTCTTTGAAGCTATATTACTAATGGCACTAAAGCAAAGTTGAGCTACTTGCGAGCTACTTTTAAAATGACCAAGTTAAAGTGATCTACCCGCAACAAAAATGTAAAACATCAATCAACAAACAATTATTTTCAACTTTATTGAGAATTGACAAAACACACATAATAATGAATTATTTACATTTTTGTAATAAAGTGAGTTTAATTTGATAACTTGCACTGAATTGAATCATTAGAACAGTTGTGTGTGACCTGAATTGATGGTAATAGAGTGATTTTTATGGGAGCAATTGAGCTTTGATCCAAACAATCAAGAATAAAAATGATGCTCTAATAAATATTTTATTTTTTATTGAAACTGAGTCGTGCAGTATAATATGCAGGTGAGGAGTGGCGTGTTGCTTGATTTTGGTTGTAATAGAGTAATTTAGAATGAAGTTATAAAGCATATTCTGGGTAAAATATATTTTGGATCTGGTAATTTGCAGACGGTCCCTAAGCGATTCCATGTCAGCGGGTTGCTCATAGACGGTAATGTGTTTCTGTGAATGCTGAGGGAAACTTGTTTTGATAAAAAAACATTTTGTAGTTTGTCCGCTACATAACACAGATTAAAAATAGGTATTATTTGTTTACTAAGAACATTCTGGTCTCGAGCTATTGAGCAGAGAAAACCGAATCCGTGAATCTGCAGCTAACTTTACTTTTCAATTTCACGCCGCGATCGACCGAAGTAATGAGCACCCCTGCTCTAGAAGATACCCTTCATCCATGGGCACCCTTGGTACATGCTTTGTTACCAAGTTTACCAATCACAAACGTATGGCCGTTGTTAGCACTGGGGAGTGTTATAATGTCAAAGAGGTGTATATCAGGACATGAAGGGCCTTCCTCTGCATCCGGTGTAGCTATGCTGCAGACTTCACACTGATCACCAATCTATTTCTGTGTACACTTGACTTGCTTACATGTATCTGAAACCCTTAATATTCAAGTGTGCCTGGGGACATATGACAACAGAAGTTACAGAAAGATCTTCTGGAGACGGGGAAAGTAGAGCTATCATAATCATACAATTAATTGATCCCATTGTGAAAGCACCAAAAGTAAGACTTGAAAAGGAAATCATCTGAATGATAGGTACCAGCTCAAACAACTACAATTTGTGACCAAATCTAGGAATCTTCGGAGTTGAGAAGGATTGGGATCACACTTCAGACATCTTACAGATCAATGTAAATAAATGATCTTGTGTTGATGTCTGAGCTTGTACGGAAATGGACATTCAGATTGTTGGTGAACAAACCGGCCAAAGCAGCACACCCATCTGTCTTCTTTGTCAAAGAAGACCTTTCTCAGGGTTTGAATGGCAAGTGGCTATGCATGTTTTAATGTAGAAAAAGCTTGAAATTCAAGACAGGTTTGATGTGATCTATATTAATCATTTAAAAACTGCGAACTTTAGACTTTTCCGCCATTATAAGCCTCAAGAGACTGTCTTTCATGTTCATGTCAAATCAGGTGCAGGTATGGTGAACACAGAATCCCCATCTACTATCTAGCTGTTCAATCACCAGCACCATCATTGCTGTGGGCATCCATCATAGGTGAGGATTAAGGATTTAGCATAATAAGATTACACGGCCAGTGAATGATATCAAGAGACAGCCCATATGCGGCCGCCTGGTTTTCCACTGGCACCCTGTGTGATTGTATGTGTCTGTGAGGCTGGGTGAGTCAGCTGCTTAGAATCAAATGGACTTCAGCCAAAATCAAACAGACCTTCAGACAATTGAGATTAAATCTCTATTTCTCACCATTCCCCTGAGTGAACAACCCAGAGTCCCTTAGCAGAAAAGTGACAGACCAAATTGTATTGTAACCAACAATTGGATAATTAACTCCAGGTCCCCACTTAATCCTGGATTACACAGTACAACGTATATATATTTGCTAAACAGAGTTACAAAGAGCATCTCTGGAGAGCCATCTGTGGCCCCTGGAACCTCAAAAACCCATAATGCAACAGAAGGGAAAGAGGGTTCCCATAGAGCCGGGAAGCAGGTGGCACCCCAAAGCTCTTTTAATCCTTAAAAACTGCTGTAAAACAAACTTCTAACATTTAACAGATCTCAAGAGAGTGGTCATCATTGTTGCTTTAGCGGTAATTAATCTGATAAACCGTTCTAAACACAAGACGATTATAGATAAGATCAAATTCATTTTTACAAGTGAATCTGGCAACTATTTGAACAGCAGTAATGTAAAAATTACAATAAAAAGCATGTAATCAATATTTTTTTTCAATTACAACCAAATTTGACCTCAACTTTAATGCATCAAAATCCTTCCTGACACTTAAAATCAAATAAATATATATATATATATATATATATATATATATATATATATATATATATATATATATATATATATATATATATATATATAAAGTGGTTCTATGTTTGATAAAGTGTTTCAAAAAATTAATGTAAAGAACAATTGAGTGTAGAGTGATTGTATTGCAATTTGGTTGTTTTTATATACTGAACACTATTTCTGTACCAGCTTTGCTGGTGATGATTTAGGCAATTACGAACAATGGCTCTCAGAAATACAGTGCTTTTTCCAGTGTCACCTGGACTGATGTTTATTTTCTCTGCTATTTCAGGAGGTCAGTGAAGTGTTGGCACATTAGATGGAATCACGCGGTTACTTTGACCTTTACAGTTGTGGCATACATGTCTGTGTCTGCATTTGTGTTTCCTTACATTTCTCAAAACTCCAACCAAAGCTGCTTCCTGCTTGAGCTTAGGTGAAAAGGATTCATCGTTAATTTCCATTACAACTGTATTAGAAATTAGTCTGGGAGGAGCATGAAAAGTAGGTTTTTAAATTAAAAATGGTGGTTAACTTGCATGATGAAAAATGACACGATGATCCATTGGAATTGGTGTGAGGCAGGGAGTCTAGACTAGACGGTTCATAAATTATTGGCATAAACGAAACTTTGGAGAGTTAGAGGGTCTAGAGGTCTAAATTACACCCAGTTGTATCAGTGTACCAAAGCTTCTCAGAAGCAGATCATAGGGCTGCCATTGACTTCACAGTGGAAGAACAATAATAAGAACGCACCATCAATGCACGGCCCCTAATTAAACTACATAATTTAACTTTCATTACATTATGTTAGTCACATAGTAAAAGCTACACAAATCTTTTCACGGGGAAGTTGATACATTTAGCGGGGTTCCCAATCCCCTCAATATAAAGGTAGGGGAAACACAGACATTGCAAATAGGTTTTTACTAATGTGGTGGAGAAGCTTAGTTGCAGCGCATGGATTTCTCCAGGGCAAGATACTGGCTGTGCAGATGATTAGTCATCAACTGCCGACACCCACCCCTCCCTTCTTTATCTAACTATTGATGCCCATTTTAGGTGCATTGTTAAACAAAACTCAAGGGCACACCCGAACTGAAATGAGTAGCTACCAGAAAGTATAGTCTTTCTAAGACTAGAAGTGTTTCCTTCTTGTAGCATTCAGGCAGATGATGGCAATAGCACGTACTATTTGGAGCTTATTCCCCACTATCTAACGTGAACATTTGAATTGCACTACAGAGGGGAACATTTCACAGTGGGCACATTTTTAGGATCGGATACTGTTGGAAATATATATTCATGTATGAAATTAACTTATGATGAAAAAAATCAGGTGTGATATTAATTCATTATTATGAAGGAAAATATGATTAAAGTAGAAGACCAATACTTTCAATAATCATATAAAAGATGATCAGTGAGGTTTTGGTAAAAAAAAAAAATAAAAAAAGCTGATGGAAAGTTAAAAACAGGATCATGGGTTGATGAACAAACACTCTAGGACAAGACACAAGCTTCGTATACGAGTGAAGCCTGCAGAACTAAAAAGAATGGTACAACAGCACTTATGAAGATTGTGTGGAGCTAGAGGCTGCCTTGGAATCTGCAGTTGCCTGAAAAAAAAAAATTGGCCAAACCATATTTAATCTGACAGACAGAAGGGAGGGGCAGTTGTACATCATGAATCAGTACGACCCTAAGTTTGTTTGATTTAAGATTAATAAGTGAAATATGTATACTTCAATATAAAATATACATAGTTAATGCACAAATAAATAGAGCAAAGCACAATATTGCTCCCCAATTATTTAACAACGGCACAGTAACATTCTTAACCATGGCACACTGGTTTGGTTCTGTTTGTAATGGAAATGTGACCTCAAGTAGCAAAATATTAGTTTACTTTTAATTATTTATCCAGAACACAGTAAGAGAGCTTGTTTTACAGCTTCTAACCACAACAGACCGGAATTAAAATGTATCCTTGAAGATCTTCTGAGGGATTTAAGCAGATTACATTGATTCAAATAATAATGTTGACTAAAATGGAGTTCCCCCGAGAACTCCAGAGGACAGGGGGAGCTCTGATCTAAATCTCTGTGGCAGAAGGCAGCTGAGGGTGGCCCTGCTTCCCTCTTTGTTCACCATGGATCAGAGAACCAATGTATTTAATCTGAAGGAGATCTCAGAGCGAGTCGAGAGGACTGAGCCAGGATGGGGACACCTGGTCACTGGATGGAGGACAGATGTCAGCAAGCATCAGCAACTTTGCTTGATTTTTAACAAGACCCAATGAAAATCAAATGAATTTTAAATAGCAGATCATGACTAAAGCCAATTACAGAGTCAAACCCTATAAATATGAACAAAAGAAATGATTTCAAAGGATGCTGAGCTGGTTCTGTAACAATGAATCAACATAAATAGCCTAATCTTTATTGAAATGACCTTTGACTGCAGTCTGAAGCCAAAAGGGAGCTACAAAGCAAACACATCTTATCTGATGTGCCGTATGTTGTGGCTAAAAGAGAAATGGTACAATTCTCCATTGAGTAAATGGCCATCCCTACCTATTTCTTTTTTAAAGTAGGAAAAAATAAAATACAGATTAATGCCATTTTCAGAGAAGAGAATACAGTGACCTTCCTGTGGGTCACAAATAAAAGTAACCTCAACCCTATGATTGTCCTCACATCCAAGATTATTGCTTTCCTTTCAACACGTACTCAAACAAACCCTCCACAAGATGACAATCTGGCTTCCCTTCTGAGCAATGCCACTGTATTCTTAACCTTAGATAGCGAATGGCATAGAGGAAAGCCAAACAAGCTGCTCGGGAAGCATTTGACATGTTATGACTTAGTATTAGCACTGCAGTGAACAATCAGATACGAGCAGAGGAAGGTGACGTAAATTAAAATAACATAAGTGATACCTACAGCTAGACAAGCTAAAAAAAGATTTCCGCAGCAATCATGTACACTACTAGTTACCAAGTCTAGAAATTATGAAAGAAATACAAGGATATATGTACTACAAGAAATCAATAAATATGTTTTATATTTTAGATCCCTCAAAGTAACCACGCTTTGACAGCTCTGCAAACCACCGACCCGCTCTCGATAAGCTTCGTGATGCAATGGTTTTCATTTCACAGCTCATTTCTGTCATTTCTTACATTATTTTGTAAGATGATGTATTAGGCCTTTTGCCATTAATCAATAGGACAGTAGAGGAGAGACAAGAAATCAACAGGGATGGAAGAGTAAGATGAGGAAATCACACAGAACCCAGTGTGCCATGTCTTCTAAGCAGGACTGATTACTTACTAACTTTCTTATGTCCATGCAGGTTTTTCATGTTTTTCACGCACTCTTGGAGTGTAAACTTACTTCCGGTGAGCGTCCAGCCATTGCAGACAGGGCAAATTTTAACACAGATTATGGGCAATATAATATTTATAGTATCCATTAAGCAAAAGTAGTTCTGTTATCATTATTATTATTATTATTATTATTATTATTATGTTAATCTGAGCCTGTTTCTACCCATGGTCTCAATAGCATTGCTTTAATAATGGGGCAGTTCCTCGTTAATTATTTCATTATTTACTAGCTATTTCAAACACATAACAACATTTTACATAATTACATAGTTAAGTTATATTGACAGAATTTTCATATTTAAGTAATGTACCCCTTTAACTTTGCAAGTATAATATAAAGTGTAATATGCCACATTATGAAATTTTACAAATGTAAAAGTGTTTCACATATTCTTGTACTTAATAATCTCGCAAAGTGCATCAATTTAATTAATGTCAATTGTATTGATTTTTATTTAAATACAGCAACAAAATGTATGACATAACCAGTGGACAACAAATATGTTGGACGATCGTATTTAATTTTTTTACAAAAAAAAAAAAATATCATTTAAGTCTATTTTATTTACATTTAATGAACCATTTACACTTGCAGTATATGGTGTACATTTTAGTACAATAGTTAATTAGTCCTTGGGGAATATATATTATTCTTATCTAGAACAACAAGGAACTTTAATAATATAAAAAAAAATGAAGTGTGCTATTTTAGCTGTTGGTGTTTTTTCTGCTCATTCGTGAGTAAAGCAACATTGGTCCCTGGAAATTCATCAGCAGTTCTGCCAGATTTGGTTCCTGACGAGCTCCACAGTGCAACAAAATCGAACATGCACTTCTCTTTCTACCTTCGCCTCAGTCTTTCCTGCAAAATTCTGAGCAAAAATTCAAAATTCTTGTGTTTATTCAGTCTTTTTTGCTAAACTGCTGAAGTGGTGAAATTATCCATTAAGCCCCAAAACTTTAACATCACATCTGTTAACATCAAAACGACTTGCAGCACTATTGCACACACCGGAATTAAGTTAACACTCCGAAGCCTGAACCGGAAGAGCCAAAGGTGGAAATGTGAAATTGGTCTATTGTCTTTGTAAACAAATAGATGCTGAAATAGGATGCTGTTTTACAGCAGAAATTTCCCCCATTCATCCCACAATGGAGTCATCCAGCCCCTTCTCTCATTAACGGAGCTTTTTCGACACCTGATGATGTCATAAAAAGTGCACCTTTTCTCGTGCTCAGTTTGGCTAACATTTGCTGTGTCCCAATCCAGGTTCTAAAAGCCTCTGGAGGGTCCTTCCTATCCAGCCTCCAAGGCTGCGGCTTGGGAGGATCTTCAGGAAGCTGCAAAAACCCATGGTAAACGGGACGGTCTAGCCTCTTATTCTTCTTCTGTTGTTCTTCTTTAGGTGCATTAGCACCAGCAGCTGGATCAGTAGTTTGGATCCAGAATTGAATGAATGAAACGTTCTTGTAACATTCATATTTTTCTTTAAGCGATTGCTTTATAATTATGTTTTGTGTCAGATCATTGAAAGTTCATTCGTTGCTTAATTTATTTTCTTGTATTTTAGGGTTTACTTTTAATTGTTTTATTTCTTTCTTTATTTTTGTCTTTTTAATTTTGAATACATTGTATTTTCGTTTAGGTTGCACTGGTCACATTTCCCTTTGGAATGATTTTATGTTTGATGCTGTGTGTAAACGTTATAGCTTCATTCTGTTTTCATAAGTTTTATAAACTCCTTTGTCTGCTTCTTAAAACATAATGTCCAGTGTTTCCCTTACCATTATATTAGGGGGGCGCCCCGCCCCCCCAACGGCACCTCCCGCCCCCCTTGAATGTCAAGTTAATTTTATTTTATTTTCGTCGAAAAACGACAGAAGTAATTTATATATAACAGGTCTTTGCTTTTTTCTTTTATTAAACTAAATAGCATTAGGTTATTTATACGATGGCATGTAATTTCTGTTTCAACGTTTGCGCGTTTACAATTGTCCTCCGTGTCGCGCACCGCGGAGTTCCGCCCCGATGCGCGCGCACCGTGGAGTTCCGCTCTGATGCGCGCACACACACACACCCATCAGCGGACAGAGACCGCGCTTTAAACGCTCCCAAGGTGGTGACGAGGACAACACGTGTTCTGCTGCGAGCAGCAGCCGGTGTAGCTTTCCTACTCCGAATCAAAGTACAGAAAAGAGCCCAAGTGCTGCATGTCTTGCCCCTGACAAGCAGCAAAAGTCTAGCCACCACAGAACGACAGGTTTTGACCCAGCTTGGCTGTCAGAGGCGAAATACTCCCCCTGGCTGTACAAGACTGATCTTGGTAAGTAAGTAAATACACACAAGCATGAATGAACGAATTGATAAATAAATTGCTTAATTAATAGCTAGCTAGTTAGTTATACAATGGCATTTCCTGCTTTAAACTATCACTATGTTAAGTTGATTTTTACTGTTGTTACTATCAGTTATCACTTTTAAAGCCTAACAGTTAATGTATTTACAGGTCAAAACAGACATTCGCAATAGGCTGCAAGGGGACCATCTTGCAGCCTGCATGCGGATCTCAATAAATGGGCCAGAAGTTTCAGACTATCCATACCAAGATGCTCTGGAAATGTTCTTTCAGAAGCCCAGAAAGATGCACTGCAGTGACAAAAGCTGCACACTTTGTGAATAATTAACATATTAAAATAAATCTGATGTTTAGTGTTTAGTTCAGTGTACAGTTGTTTAGTTAATGTACAGTAATTGTTCAGACATTATAATATATTGGTATACTGCAATTAAAAGAAACATAAAAACACTATTAGTATTAAGTGTTTGAAGCAAAATATTTCAAAAACTTTGGAAAGAAAACTAGTAAAAGATTTCTAAAGACACAAGAACGACTGTCAAAACATTAGTGTAATCTGAAATTGATGTCTCAATGGAGACAGTCAATGGAGCCAAGGTTTCCGACCAACAAAGCCTTCACTACTGAAGAGGAAATGCCTCCAACACAGCTACTAAGGAAAATATGGGAAAATTTTAGTTGAGACAAAGTGAGAGCTTAAAGAAGCTAACTATGTTTAAAGAAAGAAGAAAAAGGTATTCAACATCATTGTGAACAATGTTCCCACAGTGAAACAGGGAGGTGGAAGCTTAATGCTGTGGGGAAGTTTGTCTTCAAGCACGATAATGACCCAGGGTATACCTCAACAGTGCTGAAGTAAAGTAAAGACGCTGAAACTTTGATCATCACAACAAAAATACCATAAATCAAGCGAAACATTATGTGTAGATTACCAATAATATGATGTAATTAAGGTTAGAGTAAAACAAATTAAGTTTATAAAGTGCAAACTGCTTTTCTGAAGCAAAAGCTAAAGGTAAGACACCGTTGTTTCACACTGGGTTTCAGTTTTAAATTGCGCTACAGAACAGCAGTTTACACTTTATAAACATTATTTCTATTAAGACACCTTGACTCACATTTTTTGTAATAGCACATTATTGGTAATATATATATTGTTTCGCTTGATTTAAGGTGTTTTTGGTGTGATAACGATCAGTTACAGCACCTTTCACCATAGTCTGTCAATAGGAGAGTGGAGAGCCAGAAGCGTGACATCAGACTTAAGCGGATAGAAAATCTGTGGGGGTGGTACAGTAAAAGATTGTGCCAGAAGACCAACAAATTTGGAGGACCTTGAGAGATCCGTTCAGGAAGAGAGGGTTTTTATTTCTCAAGAGACTACAGCAAATGACTAAAAGCTGTTATTAAGCATTTGCTAATGTATTAACATCAGAGGGAAAATCGGTTTTATTGTTATCCGTGTATATCTATTTGTATTGGAACCAGAGAATGTCATCTTTCAGATTAAACTGTTTTGTTTTAAAATGTAAATAAATTGGTCTTAAACGAGAGGCAGATAGACATGTTCAGAGTCTATAAAAACTGTTACCCGCTGTGACTTTAAATGAAAGTACATTTGTAGGCGCTCTTATGTGGTAATTGATAAAAACGCTCAAAAGTCAATACACCACTTGCAGCCAAGAATGTTATACGAGTAAAATAATCACAGAGAGTGTAATTTCTGAAGTAATCCTACCTTTATGTCAATGACCGCATGTTTGTTTCTTTACTGACATGTTCAGCTGACGTAGAGGAGCAATAAACTATGAACTCCTCTACGTCATCACCCCTGAATAAGCCCCTCTCTGATAGGGTAAAAAGAGAACAACTCAGTTGCTGATTGGCTGCAGAGAAAACGTTGCATTTGTCAATAAAAGCATATCATGGCGGCTCCCGTACGAGGCATGGCTGGATCAAGCAGTTTAGGCAACACAACTAGTTTTCAGAAAAGAACTAACAGAAAACTCGTTTCTATCCCCGGTACAAGACTTTCGGTACAGAATGGACAGCTTTTAGTGTCATCCGGTGTCAGCTCGCTTGACTACGTGATTGGTTTGTAAAAATTACTTACTGCCAGCTCACTGACAAGTTAACCACCAAATACTCTTCACTGTTCTTGTACTATGTTTGTGTTAATGAAGCATTGGCTGCTCTTCTGGCACAGTAATATCATATTATTTATCTTCACCATTTATTTGTTCATGAGCCAGATTGTCCCTATCTTATCAATTTTATTACACTTCTCTCATGGTTTGTTCAACACATATTTTTTTTCTGTTATCAGCTGTAGGATGCATTAGTATATATTACTGTATTTATGCAGTAAATTATTTATGCAGTAAATGTCAAGTAGAATAAAAGTTTTTAACTTTACGGTTGATAATTGATTTTAGATGTGTTTATGCTTTTGTTTTGGATGAAATCAGTTTGATTTGATGTATATTAATAGCAAAAATGAAGGAAAGCCCTTCTAAATTCTAATAATTTTAACAGGAATTTTAGTAGAAATATTAAAATCAGCTTAGGGACAAAATAAAACTTGCACTGTCATTAATAATTGTGCATATGTTTTCCTAGGTGGAGGTTTGGCTGTTGGATCTCTGCTACTCGTTGGTAAGAAATTATGCAATGCATCACTGTTGCTGTGTCTTTCTTTTTTTGGGTGAATCTGCTTTTGGCACATTATAAATGGTGTTTTGTACACAACGAATAAGGCATTTGTGCTTCAAATGTTTTGAGGTTCATTAAAGCTAATAATAATTTAAAAAAATAAAATAATTAAAATGATATTCATAAGCCTACATATAAACCCAAAACCTTATACCTTTTACGTGGCTCATGTTCAAGTTTAGCCATTTAATGTTACAAAAAGGAGGTAATAATATTGTTTTTCTGTCTCTGTAGTAAATACTCAGATTTTTTAATTAACAATATTTTGGTTAGCTATAAAAGAAGTTGAGTTCTTTTGACTTTCTTTTTCTTTTGCAAAACATCTAAAGCCCCATCAGACTCTGGGCTTAATGGAGATAAAAAATACAGTTACAATTAAAACATTCAAAATGTTTCAAACCATATTCACCATAACAGTACATTTATTTTAACCTCTGCCTCCGTGCTGTCTATTTGGTAAGCACTACTTTTTTCAACCAAGTTTTTATGAGTTCAGAATAAGGAAGTTCTCTCATCAACTATATTGTTATAATGTATTGACATTTGGATGACTTTGGTGATTTGAAGAATCGTCTGGGTTTGATGGTAGGAGAAGTTAACACTCAAAAATGCATCAACTTGACTCATAATGCGATTAGAATGTTAGATCCTTAACACATTGCTCAATTTCCTGGCCTTTAACATCTTTTCTCTTCTAAATCTTAATCTTTCCAGATAAATAAATAAAAACATCTTCTGATTGTACAGTAGGGCAAATAAGCATTTAATCAGCAACCTATTGACCATTTTCTCCCACCTAAGAACTTGAGAGAGGCCTGTAATTTGTATCATATATGTACCTCAACTATCAGAGACAAACTGAGAAAATAAAATTCCATTTTAATGAATTAATTGCTAAATTCCTCCCTTTTTAAGTATTTGGTCACATACAAACAAGTAAGATTTCTGGATCTCACAGACTTGTTACTACTTCCCTTTGTCTTCCACTCATTGTCTTTATTAATGCCATCTGTTTGAACTCATTATCAGAATAAAAGATACCTGCTCACAACCTCAAAAAGCTACACTCCAAACTCCATTGTGGCCAAGACCAAAAAGCGAGCCAAACGACACCAGGAACAAAATTAGAGACCTGCGCCAAGGTTGTGTAATGTAAGACCTGAAGAAGACCACTGAGAATCTCCCGCAATATGTAGCTCCATGCAAAATAATGATCACAAGAACTGTGGGCAAAAGTCAGAGAACCACACTGGGGACCTAGTGAATGAACCTCGGAGGGCTGGGTCCAAAGCAGTAATACACTGTGCAGCCAGGGACACCTACAGGGCTAGACGTGTCCCTCCTCATGCAATTGTATGTCCGGACTCTCTGAATTTTGCTAGATGTCATTTAAACAGATTCAGAAGTGGTTTGGGGGAATGTTCTTTGGTCAGATAAACCCAAAAGCGACCTTTTTGGTAAAAACTCAACATGTTTGGAGGATAAAGAATGCAGAGTTGCATCCAAAGAACGCCTTACCTACTGTAAAGCATGTGGAATCATCATGCTTTGGGACCGTTTTCTAAAAAGGGACCAGGACAACTGATCCTTGTAAAGGAAAAGGTAAACGAGTGAATGAGCGCATCATGAGATTTTGAGTAAAAACATCCTTCCATCCACAAGGACAAGAAAGGCTAAACGAGGCTGGGCCTTTCAGGATGACAATATCCCAAACGCTCCACCCAGGCCAAGGAGGAGTGCGTTTGTAAAAACCACATAGGGATTTAACTATCTGTTGGTCAGTACAAAACATCACTGCTCCAGAGGAGGTCTACAGGAGGAATGGGCCAAAACACTAGCAATAGTCTGTAAAAACCTTGTGAAGCAGAAATGTTTGAGCAAATGCTTATTTTCCTGAGGAATTTACCAACAAGTTCAATTACAACCACTCCCATCTTTGTAGGTTGGAGAATGATAAAAGCACAATTGGTGGCTGACTAATCAGAGTATCTTCCGTCCATTCCATATCTGATTTCAAAAAAGGAAAATGGAAAAAATAAAACAGATTACTTTTTTCACTTATCATTTCTTCATAACATGAACGTAAATAAGGATTATTAAAATGTGAGAAAATGTGCTTTTTTATTTTGTTTTTCATTCTTACCTATTTAAACTAATTTAGGAAAAATACAATGAAGAAAATAGTTCAAAAAAATACTTTTTCAACTAAGAAAAAAGCTTTTGCGGCAGCATTTACAAAAGTCAACAGCGGGGGCAGTAAAGACACGTTGCTATGGACTTGTGATTGACTGGGATGAGCGCATACACAAGTGACAAATTTTCCTGATTTTCAAGCTGACGAAATCCGATATGCCAGTTTTTCTTCTGAAGTTCCAGTTATTTCATGTTGTAGACACGAACGTAGGTTGTGCTCAAACGGTCCTGGAACTTTATTACTGAAATGTTTCAGACTCTTCAAGAATCCTTGAACCGCAAAGCCATGAAAACATTGGAAATTTTAAAAGAACTGAACTGTTCTGCTCTAGATTGTACGCTTCAGTTTATTTTATTTCTGTCCTTTTCCTCTACTCTCCTCTCCTGACACTATCTACTCTACTCTTTAATTGTTCCCTCCTCCGATTAAAAAAAAAAAAATTAATTGTTCAATTAAAAACAATTTTGGATAACTTCTGTACCTGGATTTAATGAAGTATTTAAAAAATGTATATTGTTCTAATTACATAAATTATGCCACATAAAGAGTTTATTGCTTTTGTTTTTCCACGTGTCTTAACTCACAACACAGTAAAGCTTTATAAAGATCTGATATATTGATAGAAAATTGCATAAAAGCTTTTACAGTAAACTGCAAGATTTTACCAGATCCAGGTACCAAGTACCCCCGCATGAACATTGCACAGTCGGGAAATTATAATATCAGATTCCAATTTAAGGCCACTTTTCTAAAATCTTTAATTTAGTAAAAAATTGCAGAATAGACATAGTTTTAAGTATATATCCTGAACAAGGCAAAAAATTATCAATTTAAGATCCATTTTTCTGTTTGAAAACTTATATAGAATGGAGGGAAGCTACCTGGATTCAGACTAATTGCTTCCTTGACCCACTGTAAATGGTAGAAAAATAGAAAACAAAAAGTTACATAAGCTTGTGATTAGTTTTTGCATTTTCTTTTTAGAAAACAAATCGAATTTTAAATTCCAACTATTTTCCATTGCGCTTTCACGCTAAACAAATAAAAGATGCTTTTAATGCACATTCTCACATTCGCCTTGTGTTTTCTGTTCAACCAAAAGCGGGAAAGCTGACACACGACTGTTGTGTATTGCAGATTTGATGCTTGAGGCACCAGCTCAAAGAAACTTTTTTATTTTTTAAAGCTTTTGAAACAATTAAAAACATACCTGCATATTTTTTTAAACCAAGGCAAAAAAGCTTTTCCAAAATGTTTCAGTGGGAATCACTTTAATCTCATTTAAGAAAAAAAAGACATTTGGTTGAAATCAAATACTAAAGAAAATTCGAACAGTAATTTGACGTTTATGTTTCCCCTTCAACAATGAATTTTCTGACACGCTGTGACTTCAGCAATAGAAAGTAATTAAAATAAAGAAGAGAATGACAGATGTGTCCCCAGAGGTTGCACATTAAGCCTAATTCCGATTTGTATCACCGGTGCCATTGTGAATCAGCGGGACTCAGACGGCAAGCATATGGAAGCAGGAGGGCAGAAATGTTGACCCAAATTTCCCCTGCAGCTCTGAGTGACTGACTCACAGACGCCTACTGTCCTCCACAGATGCTAAAGAACGAGTCACATTATTCTTTCACCGATAGAAACAGCCTTTCTCTGCATCAGAAAGGATAGGAAGTCTCAGGATGTCCCCTCCTCCTGGGTGACTGATATATGTCAGAGTTTCTTGTTGAGATATTCATCCCAAATACAACTCGTACAGCCCCTTGAAACACCCCCGGCAGGCTAATAGCACCCGCAGGTTTCATTTGTCAGGCTCCCATAGAAACGCCACCACAATAGACCCCATCTCGAGTGGGCCCATCTGGGTGTCTTTGTCGGTCGATTGAAAGCCACAAAGGGCTGCTGACCTAGAAACACATCAATAAGAGAGAGGGGAGTTCTTCTAAAGACAAATTTGAAGAGCTGAGGAATTTGTGATGGGAGCTGAGAGGAGTTCAGGTTTGGAGAACCAGGAAGTGCTTCATTCTTTGTTGATGTTGGAGGAATGGTGCTGATGAGGGATCTATGTGGGTTTGAAAGGTTGTCTGAAAGGACCTAAATGTGTCTGTGCTTCTGAGTGGGAGGGTTCAGGAATGTATTGACATGAAGACTGCTGTATTGCATTGCTTAAGCACAATTCTTCTTCCTGTAATATCATTTCTTTAATGCTAGTGTGAGTGGTGTTTCAATGTGTGGATTTCTATTTTTTTTTACTTATTTATGCGAATGCGAGTCAATGAAATTTTTGCCATAGTGTGACAGCCTTATCAGAGTGCTTTTACGCCTGACTTAGTAACATTAATTCACACCGTAGTTTGTTTTCCCTTTTAGTTTGTTTTCCCTTTCAGAAGTAAAATTTGGAAACAGACTCTAGAGGTTCGTTTTTGGTGAGGACATGATCAAACTCGGATCAAAACTTAAAGCAGATGAATAAGAAAAAAAAATGCTTTTTGAACTAATACAGCCGCCATACTCCATTACGCATGACATAATGAGCTGGCAGGTGTGTGTTTCTAAAGCAACATTATAATATCGAACAGCAAAGTCTGTCCATTTTTAGCTCGTCTGTCCTCCATTTTTTACCTCTGCGTGTATGTTCATTCTAACCAACCGAAAAGCAGTCGAGGAAACGTGTACAATGACGTATGTGACCAATGAGTGGCCGTGTGATGTCACATTCAACTAGTGTGGACCAGAGCCATCAGTTATTGTGAATGAGGATGTTTGCAGCAATATATCAGTTGTTCTTCATGGTCCAGACCAAATTAAATGAACTAGATGTGTGAAAGCACCCTTAGGGGGGCGAAGTGGACACTGGTGGACTTTTCTGATTTAGTTATATAAAATATGGGGAACAAAATCACATTTGTCAATTCGATATTGTGGTTTAGTCATACTTTACCCATGCACTGGAGACTTATGCATTAAGAACTTGTGCTCACAGAGGAGGACCACTATGCCAGCTATTCTCATATACTGCTCAAGTACTTCCTGGCAGAGGGGATAGTATGTGGACATGAAGTCTTCCTGGCATCTGCAGGGGATCATCCTGAGGAAATCATGCAGGTATGAAGAAAGTTTGTTTGTTAAGGGCATAAAAACAAGAGAGGAACTTTATATTGCATTTTAATTATTGTGGCTGATTTCAAAATGAAAATGCTAGTATTCATCTGGCTCAAATTGTGAAAGAGTGGTACAGGGAGCAGGAGACATCAGGAGAGTCTTTGGGATGTGCTGGAGTGGTCAGACTCTGCCATCATTGATGCATGATCTTAAATAAAAATCAATGCAACACAAGATGAAAATGCATCTTGTGACATTACAGAAGCTTATTACAATAATACCACAGTGATTGTAAGCCGTAATCAAAGCAAAAGGTTGTCCAACTAAGTATTACGGTCTGTGACCTTATTTCTTATCCAGGCAGAGTATGTATTATTTTACTGGTGATGTTGATGGCAAGCTCTTTTTTTGTAAACGTATTTTCGAAAATGGGATTACATTTTTTTAAACATTACTGGTAAGTACAAAAGTACCGGGGGCACTCTATTGGATTGGATGAAACAATGTGGAAATTCATAATGAACTGAAAAACCTACATTTCTAACAAAACAAAACTGAGGACGACTCATGAAGCAACAATTTGGTTAATTGCAGTTGCAATGAAGCTGCTGCATTATAAACATGAACTCTGAAATAGCCACATTACTGTGGCTTTGAAGAAAATAAGAAAGGTTGACATTAGCGTTTTGTAAATAGGCCTTTATATGTAATCTGGAAAGTATAGAGGGAGAAAGAGAAAGATTATGGTGTGTCCTGTGAGCATTGGAGCCTCATCTTAATGCCAGTGGACAGGATCATCTGATTGGCCCCCAGTCAATACTTAATGAGGGCCTGTGGTTGCTCTTTACTCTCCACCTGTATTTGGATCTCATTGGTAAAGCTGTCTCTTGTTTTTGTTATTGTGCACTCTGTACATTCTCAACTTCCCAAAAGGCAGCCCTTACCTTCAGATATATTCTTTTGGCATTAACAATATGCTGTAACCCTGTGGGTAACAGGTCACTTTTACAATTCGCGGGCCATTTGGTAAAGCTGTGAAGGCACTTGTTGTTTCTGTTGGTTTCTTATTATTCTTAATCCGTCTTCACCATGTAAGTCATTTGTAGGCTAGGAAACTTGGAAGAAAAAGCACACTGGTAGATGGGAGTCCAGATCAAATTTGAGGTCTTCATCTCAAACTCTAGTGCCACCACTAGTCCCAAGTTGCAGTTACCTTATGG
Source organism: Danionella cerebrum (assembly GCA_007224835.1). NCBI lineage: Eukaryota > Metazoa > Chordata > Actinopteri > Cypriniformes > Danionidae > Danionella > Danionella cerebrum. The sequence continues at coordinate 137,726 of SRMA01027097.1, read as the reverse complement.
TAATAACATTTGTACCGTAAGATGTAGTTTACATTTTTTTCTGCCATGAAGATTTTCCTTCCATTGTGGAATTTTTGAAAAACATTTGCAGGCTCCCATAACGTTTTATTCTAAGCAATTTTGTCAAACTTTTGACATCTTTTGACTGTGCTGACTCAAAGTCATGGAATTTAAGTTGATAAGTCAAACAGTTTTCTAAAGGCTTGCAAATGATTTCTGAGTTTTACGCTCAGTAAAACAACTTTAACGTTACAACGCTTTAATGAATTGACACCAGGCTTGGAGCATGTTGTAAGAACCATGGTCTATGGTTGCATGCACAGTTTTGATGTTCTGCCTCTTAGTGGTCTGGAGATGTTAAAGAAATCTAGGCAATTTAGGACTACATCTTAAACGTTTTCGATCATAAAATTGAACTTTAACTTTGGGCATTTGGCGCATTGGACCAAAACCAAACAAAATAATTTTGTCTTTAGTGTACCATAAAATAACCAAAGTTTCCATGCATATTTGACATCATACCCTGACGACAATCAACTAATGCCAATGCCAAATTGTAGTCAAAAGATAGGATCACATATTGTGAGTTTAGCCCATGTTCAAAAAAAGGCACCAGTTTTACCAAAGTTCACTGAAATTCACGTATGCCATATTGAATTAGGTTGAAGCCATACTTTTTCAAACTCCTCCCACACCGGTGGTCAAATTCTCACCGAATTCAAATAAGGACATCTACTGACCTTGCTGTCAAAAAGCTCTAGATTTTGTTTCAATAGAACTTCCAGCTTTTTTAAACGTCTTGACTATTTTGATGCAAAAATAATCGTTAAGCTATATCTGTGTAAAACATGACGCATAATGATGATGCATATATGTTTAGTTCATAGTGCTTTAAATGTGTGTGTTTTTTGAAATAGGAACTTCCTTCTCCAATATTGGATGATGTTGGCAGGCTAAAACCAGATGAAGGTCAGTCTCTACTCAGAGAGGACTCTGAGAATCCAGAAGCAATGAAAATCGCATGGCGCTACCAGAACCAACCCAAAGTTCAGGTACAAGACAAGAGCGTATGTGCTTTTATTCTCAAAAAAACTGAAGATTAAAAGATCCCAAAATACACATATTTGGTATATGTTTGTCCAGCATTGATATTATGACTGTTATTAAAAATGTCCCAATCAACGAGGTCTGACCTTACTCTGCCCATCAATGCTGCTTCACCCATGAGCAAACTGAACTTCAGTAGCTACAAGATAATTGTGAACACTAAAGCCCTCACTATTCTGTCACAATCCCATTTTTTTTTTCATTAAATGTAGATATTAAATAGATATTTCTTAAAACCCAATGAAAATTACAATCAAGCTTAAATTGAACTAATAGTGACACAAAATGTATTTAAATTATACTAAATATCATACTCTGAAATAGCTAAATAAAGTGCTTAATATCCAAATTTAGCTAAGAACTAAATACAATTATTTACATGAAATATACACATCAAGCTGTGAACTACATAAAACTAAAATTATTAACTTAATATATACCAATATTAAAATAATAATATGATATATAATATTATATTATTATATAATAATATATTATAAATATAATGAGTTAATAAATAATGTAAAACAATGTTTAATTAAAAAAAGATTAAATTCTCTAAAACAAATATAGAACAAATTACCAAACCTTTAGCAATATAATATCTTTTGAGTATTTATTTATTTTTTTTTAAGAAATATAATCATATAGCCAGGTAAGACTGACAAGTGGACAAATAGGAAAAGGGTACAAAATAGTGTCCTTTAATAAATATATCACTTCGTTCCCACACGTCACCATGAATGGGCTTTGGCTGCTCTCCTTCACAGTTTAGGTGGATTACTCACGCTTAGCTGGTTATAGGTGGTCTTAAAACCCGAGTAGACAGGAGGACATGGAGGCTTTATTCAAACTCAAGCCCTCGTCAATAGAACAGCAGCATCTAGCTCCCCCAAATCCCTTCTCAGGCCTTGCCATGGTACCAGTGTGCCCCTCTTTCTTCTCTTCCATTTCTTGAAAAGAACCATAATCCAGATTGCAATGGAGATTAAGGGGCAACAGTGAATCCCTGGTGATTTCACTCGTTCTGCCTGCATTTACAAACTACGTTCATGGACCTATTCTTTTGCAGTGAAAATCTTTGCGTGTATTTACGAGAGTAGCAAAGAATTTTAATAAAACATTTGGCATTTTTTCTTAGGGGGTCTCTTAAAATAGTTTTTTTTTTTTCGTTTTTTGTTAGCATATTATCTGGTATCTCAATTTGCTCTGATTGCTGAATAGTTTTATGTAAGAGTCTGCTCAAGTGGAAATGTCTTGAAAAGATACAGAATAAGTCTGACTCCCAATTTGAAGAAAATCGAAAATGCACAAATAACAAGCTCAGTGACTCAACTGGTCTGGCGGTAGACCTGGTTGGTGGGCACCTCCTGGGCTCCTTTGGTTCCTGGTAGCTCCCATGATACCAGGAACCAAAGGAGCCCAGGAGGTGCTCAACAGAGGGATATGGTCCGCCCTCTTTAGCCCGCTGAACAGTGTGACTCCTTGTTTGCCAGCTGCTGCACACTTTAACGCATGCAGCTTGATGATGCGCAGGCCGAATTAGTTGGACCTGGCAACTCTGAGGTTCACAGTTCGATGTTACTAACAATACATTTGTCAATTTTTTCTTAATTGTACTGAATTCTTTCAAGTATTTATCACATAATATATTGATAATATATTGCAGTAAATAGTTAGACGTTATGATCTTCTGGACCTTCACCTCCAAAAAAGGTCTGAAACCGGACCACTTTAAATTTTAGTTGAATATGCCTCGACCAGGGTATGGGATGAAGTTGAGCTAAGGGATCGGACAAGGTTCTTAATAGAAGAAAGTTCACTGAGATGAGGAGCCAGTTCATTGATTTGTATGTTTGAAACAAATCTAAAATTGTAAGGGTAACCAGTGAAGGTGAACTGGGGTTAACTTTAGGGTTTCGTGTGATTAACCTCACTAAACAGTAGTGCATTGCAAAGGAGAGAGTTAAGTAAAACACTTGTGTTTGTAAATTATATTTATATCTTTTGGAGTGACAAAGATGTTGCTTAACTTCAACATCTTGACGGATTAACTTGGCGACACTAAATCTACCGCCTTTTGCAAATCCCATCCTCCTCATTGGATACTTATGGTTGTCCTTTCCATCCTTTTTCCACCTCCTCTTCACCCTTTCTTCCTCTCTGTCTCAGAGGGACTACTTACCCTCCTTAACCTTTATCATACCTCTGTCCCCTTCACAAAGCCCCAGTAAATCTAGTAAGGGGTTAAACACAGAGCACCCCCCTTGTTTCTCGTTCTCAGTGGAGACACGAGATCAAAGTTCAGTCAATGTACATGGCGTAATGTTGAAGGGGTCGAGGCGTCCTGCCTGCTAAACGAGGGTGAGCACCAAGCTGTCAGTCTCCGAAGGAGGCGCCGGACACACAAGGGTCGCTGATCCAGATCAGGAGAAGATTAGAGGCTCATTATTGAAACAGCGAAGCAGGTTCTACACCCCCTTGTTAAACCCGAAGAACCCTGACTGAGTGCAAGGATACTTTTTAAGCAAAAGTGCTCAGGCTCGTCACAAACGAATCATGCTCTTGGTTCTTACATTTCATTAAATGTTTTGGAAGCATGCGGATTCTGATTGAGTGACTGCTCTTTTTAAAATTAAGTTTTAAATTCCAACAAAACACCAGTTGTCATTTTTTTATCAATTCATTATAAATTTTCTACATTTAATGATGCCCAAGAGTTTAGGTGGGACTGTAACTCTTCAGGGCTTTATGCTGAAACATGACTAAAACCCTTAAGGTTTTCTTTTGATCACAAACTTTGATTTTGGCTTGTTAAAGTTACCTTTTTTCCCCAATTTCCCCGATGAGTAAAATAAACCAGCCCTGATTTCTCAATGATTTTCATGAACTGAAATATGTAAAAGCAGAACAGGTTTCTGGTAAACAGCCAAATTTACCAAAGCTAATGTAGAGTTTCAGAAATGTGGCTACTAGGATAAACGTTGTGTTTGGTACGAAGATGTCAGTGATGTCATAATTGTTTTAAGTTGTTTATATTGTATACATAAACAAACATATATTTAATGTATATCTTTGTTGACGCCTCCCGTTTATTCCCATTTTTAACGCCATTAAAAGTAAAAGGTAAATATTCAACCCCTTCTAGCTTAGGGTTCAAATACTTGTGCACAGTGGCAGTTATGTTCTTGCACAGACTGATAACCTCCACAAGTGTGGTGAATTTTTAGTTTCTATGAGGTTTTCAGTTTGACCCCATGTTAAAAAGGTCCCAGAATTCCTTTAGTGGTACCAGTCTGAAAAGATGAAGCAACCTATGTGAGATCAATTCGGATGTCTTGGCAATTTGGGGGCTATAGCTTGAATGATAGCCACCAGGCAAAAGATTTTTACAAGTCATTATTTTTACATAAATTATTATTTGTTTAGATGGCTATAACTTTGGCTTAAATGCAGACTCTCATTTGTAATTTTAAATTATTTGCATGCAAATTGGAGCAATGGCTTAAGAGTTACAGCCCTTTAATCCAAAACATACTGCAACAGCCCAGAAGTGTCGTTGTTGTTTTTTCCCCCAAGCAAAGAAATGGAATATCAACAGCTCAGGCAATCATGAGATCTCAGCTCCATTTCAGTTGCTTAAGACAAAATGCAATGTTGATGGGATCAAGTCGGACTTGAGGCGATCCCAGATTTTTTTCACGAAAATTATTTTCGATTGAAATGTTTTGTTTTTTTTCCCCACCCCTATTCAAAATCAATAAGCAGATAACACATTGTTTGAAGTTTCTATGAGGTTTTCAAAAAAATCCCAGAATTCCCTTAGTGCTACGAGAAGATCAAGCAACCAAAGAAAGATCAGTTTGGATGTCTTGGCAAAGTTTTTTTTCAGCTGTTTTGGACATTGTGGTGAAAATTAAATGAAGGGTTATGCTTGGCTCTGAAATAAATGACCCATTTTGATTTATAAAAAAAACATGTTTCAAGTTTCAATCTGGATTTTAGTTGTGGCTTCACTTTTCGTCTGACTAGAGTTTCATTGTTTTGTTATAGACTGCCCTTGCATCATCGGCCAGGTTTGGTCATTACTACGATGCATCAAAGACCATGGATCCAGAGCTAAGGCAAACAACCAAATGCCACAGTTTCTATCAGTCCCAAGTAACTCCAGAAACTACCGGATCAAGGTACAGAACCAAATGGCATTTGTTATATTATACATTTTGCATCACAATTCAGTTTTAAAATTATATTTGACCTTCTGTTGTTTTGTTTGACAAGAAAACCACTGTTTCACTTTGCACAGCAAATTGAAATCATTGACCACCCTTTGCCTACAAAACAGCAGCCCCAAATGTTCATGGAACCTCCACCATGGTTCAATTACCTGCAGAAACTCTGTATTGTGCCCCTCTCTAGCCGTTCTATAAACAAACGGTCTTCAGCTACATCCAAATGTTTAGAAGCATAACTAATCAGTGCAGAATGCAGAGTCTAGTCCTGCTACCCTTTTTCTGCAACACATTTGCTATATTTTTGGGCATGTTTTAGGTTTAGGTTAACCCTTCTTCAACAAGCACTTCCGGCTAGACTTCTCCAGACAGTAGAGAGATGTACCTGATTTCCACCAGCTCTGTTTTTTTAAGCTGGATTAGCTTGATAAATCCTTGGCCAATTACTCCATCTATGATCCTCAGAAATGGCAGTTTCTTTGTACCTCTTCAAAAGAGCTTGACCAATACTTTCTGAAATCCACTCTGCTTTAAAATCTTTGTCTGGGAGAGACCTTGTCTGGCAGCATAGCTACCTCGAGTGTTGTTGCTGTGGCCAATCTTGCATTGACAACTCTTTTGAAAACCCCTGACTTTGTGCAAGTAAAGCAATAGCATTTGATTCTGATTTGAATGCATATAGAAATAACGTGATAAAAAAACAATCATTGTTTAGATTTTTCTTAGCGTTCTTCGTTTAAAACTCCTCGTCACATATGACTAACATGTTTGCAAAGGGAATATGTGGAAACATCAGGTAACATTATTAAATTGAAGGTGAAGTTTTCTTTATAAAATTTTGAGTATGTTAGTTGTGTTCTACAGACTTATTTAAATGTATTCTAAAAGTTCACTGTGTGGTGTATCATATGATTTGTTAAAACAGACATTTAGCATATGAAACAGAATAAAATAATCTCCATTTCTTCAGGAATTGGTTGTTACTTTTCGATGGCATAGTTTGATCCTATTTTGTATTTTAACGAGGCAAAGGCAAGTGAAACCTCAGAAGCACCCATTTAAATTTCTAGTTCAGCTGGGTACTCAACTGTATTTCTTAGCAAAAAGGAGGAGATATACTTGATAAAGATCCACTTTTAATGATAAACTTGGTAGATATTAATCTAGACATGAATTTCATTTCGAAAACAACTATTCAGACGCTATATAACAAAACTGAATTCAGTTTATCTCACTTTATTCTCCATTTTTTAAATTATTTACCTGTTTTTAGAGCTTTGCAAGATTGCTTCGTGAAAATACAGTTTTTGACCATAATGCTTTTCATATACTAGTAAAGCTAATCTAAACACCAACCCAAAGGCTAAATAGTAAAAGCTTTACGATCCCATTAAAACAGCTCATAAATTCACATTAAATGGGACACAGAGCGAAGAATGACTACAAAATTCCAAAAGCAACATCTATGTAGGTCTGTATTATGGCACATTGTAGCCAAACAGGAACACATTTTACCATTTCGAGTAAACATAGTCCGGGAACAAGTCCCGTTCACTATGGTGCTGTTGTGAAGATAAAGAATTAGAAGAGCTTTCTGTTTGCTGACATAAAAAGCAGGGGCTCCAGATTGATTTGTTTGCACTACGGTGATGCCATAGACTTTTATGTACGTTATAGATAGACAGAACGGGCAACCACAAATAGCATTGGGGACTTGAGCTAAGAAGGTACAGAAAGGTATTGAAAATGTCTCTTGCTGGCTAAACACCCATCGGAAATACAAAACTAACAGCAAAAACATGGCATCAGCAGAGAACTATTCTCTTGGAGATTCATGATGACGCGTGTCTTTGTAGGAAGGAGGTGAATGAAAGATAAGTGCAGAAAGCCATGTGTTTGGTTAAGCTATCTATAATCATGAGAATTCTTTTTATGAACTTCCTTCAAACAAAAATAAAAGCTCCATCAGGGTGATGCAGATAAAGTGGGAAACTGGGTATTTTTTAAACAATTCTTTGCTGAAATATGTGAACACGTCAAAAATCGTTTCATTTAGATCCCTTCATTGAAATGTATGGAAAATCAAATCCAAATGGTGCATTTTAATAACTTTTGTTGCATCCAAAAAGTAAACTAGTCATACACAAGGCTTGTTCAATAACACCCAGTGGCAATACCGGAGGGTGTGTTTAGGACCCAAGATACTGGTGTTTAGGACCCAAGCCTTTCATCACTTAACGAATCAGATTCTGAGTTAGCTGGGCACTAAAAAAAAATAATCCAGCGATTGGCTTCCATTCTCATTGAACAAGCCTCAGGGGAGCCTTTGGTGTTATTTTAAATTTCAAGAATAATATATTGCCCTAAAAATTTGTTCTAAAAGAAAAATCTGAGATTTATTTCTGTTGTAAAATTGTCCGTCTTTAGTACAAATACGAACTCATTTATTCTGAAAAGGCTAAAATGCACGAAACCTCTGTATATTCACACTGTTTAACTTAGGCCATTTAAACAGGTCCAAATTGCAGCCCCTGGCCAAGTCTGCCCGTTTAAAAATTCCAAGTGGTTAGCCACTGTTATAAAAACCTGTATGCACTGTTGACCACAGTATGCAACAGTCGTGTAGGGTGACCTTTTTTATATTCCACCAGGAGATGGCAGTAGATATCGGACCTGCACTGATGCCTCCCAGGGCTGTGTACAGGGCCGATACGATATGGGATCACACGTCGCGATCCTGAAACATAGACAAAATAATAAAAAAAAATAACATCAATTCAACACTACACAACAAAATATTTAAAGAATAATGTAAAAGTGCCTTCTTAATACTTTAATTGGTTAAATGTATTTATTAAGGTAATAAACAACTTTTTGACCAAACACTGAGCATGTTTTATTTCTGCTAGTGTAGCGCCACCGTCATGTTGCCTGCATTGTCAGGCACGACAGTTTTTTTTTTTTTGTTTCATTTAAGCCCGATTTCTGAAGGGCTTTTCAAAGGAAATCTGCAGTTTTTCTTGTGTGTGGCTGTCATAAATTGGCCGCTTTTGCAGAACACGGGACAATAGTGGGGCTGTGATGTGTGCGACATGCTACGAAAGCCCTTGTTCTCCACAATACTAAGTGGACGCATGTCCTTACAAATAAAATGATGGATCGAATCCATTTTTCTTGCAAGGATTGAGCTTGGTAGAAATTTGTTGTATTTCCTCTGTATTTAATTTTGGCCCACGACTGAGAGACTATGAGTGAACGTTTACCGGGCGTCTGATCTCGCAAGATTTCGTTGTTGCTTTGATGTGGTGAAGAGCTCCTGAAAGAGGCATGGTGGGGTTTGCGGAACACAAAAGTAATATTCTGAACTATATATTACTGCCTTTAAATACCTACTTAAAAAATCAATTTAGCCTGATTTAAATTGCTACAAATATTGCAGAATTAAATATCATGATCTTTTACAGAATAAATGTTGTCCTACACCCCTAATGCTTCCTGACCTTGCCATTCCCAGGCAGTTTCATTAATGATGAGAGAGTTAAAACAGGCATGTAAATGGTATAAGACATAAATAAGATCAACAATGGCCAATAAAAAAAGGTATTACAGGAAGGAAAGCACTGGGCATACAATGTAGGTGAAAGAAATAACAACCTTCTTGGATAAAGCTCATTTACAGAGATCAAATTCCTGCCTGAAGAGGTATTTTTGAAGATCGGTTTGGAAGTCGACAAGTCTGGAACAGTTTTTACTGTAGACTTGGAGCTTGAAGTAAATGCATTGCTTGATTGAGAGCCAGTGAAGTAATGCAGTTCCTAGTGTCTGTGTTCTAATCTGACTGCTATTGGGCTGGTTTCCATCTGCTGTGGTTGGTCCACTTGGTTTTCAGAAAACTGCAATTAACCCGACTGTAACAGTAGTTCCATCTACTCGTGACCTAAGCAGTAGAACATCTACATGTGACCAATTTTTCCAAACATTCCTGATGAATTTCAATGGACTTCCAAAACAGACCTACAATGCATTCGCTCATGTTGCTTTCCATTAGATTTTATACACAGAGCTGTGTTGAAAACCTTTAAAACCTTTTTCATAATTTAAAAAATGGTTGAGGGTTAGGATTAACAAAGTGGCAGTAAGTGGCACTTTGTTTTTAATCCAAACACAATTTTAATCCAAACCTGAATGTTACGAATTATGGTGGAAGTGGAAAAGCGTGACTAAATAATGCTAACAATTGGTTTTAACTTAAGATTTTTTTTTAAAACTTAATACATGTTAGTGAAATCAGTTCTGTTGCTAAATGTACTTAAATGACAAAGGAAGTATGTGAATGTATACATTTTCTTATTATAAACCTCTTGCTGGAGTCATGTTTTTGTAATGAGCCTTTGTGGGTAATTGTAATGTATTGCACAACTTAACCATGGCTTTTTATTTTTCAACGGAATCAATTAATCAGCAGTCTAAAACGTCTTGAGATATAAAAGAAGCACTGGTTGTCTTTCTAGCCGACACAGCTCATAGAATCGAAGCCCCATGCCGCTTACAGACTGTTAAATCGCTGGTTTCTCTCTGTGGCGTAATTGGCACAAATTGCTCTCCAGGTGAAAGCAAAGCCTGTTGTTTCAGATGGAGGCCGCCCCTGGTGCCCCTCGCTTTGGCATCACTGCGATCTTAATTAGCTTACCTGTCGGCCTGGATCCTCCGTGGACGACACCTTAAGAGATCATGCTCCGCTGGGCTGCTGTATGCTTCACACCCACAACCTCACAAGCCACTTCCTCTGGGCTTCGTCAAAATATGAAGATGCATTGTATCACTTTAAACAGAATATAAAGGTCCATCTCCAAAATATAATGGAAAAGTTTTATGTTTTGTCACTTGTTTCCGAAACCCATGTTGATGGTAAAAGATTTAAAAGCTTTTTTTCTGCAGTTTCACTGGCTTTGTTTGATTTGTACAAAAACTATTTGATTTGAATATGTTACCATAACATGGGCTGCTTTCCATCTGCTCTGGTTGGTCCACTTGGTTTTCAGAATTCTTGCATGCTATTGGATTTGTTACAGCACTTTGTGTGTTCCGCTGAATATTTTTATATAGTGGGTAATTTCATAATTAACAATAATCACAACTCACATGAACCCAATAGAGAATTTGTGGAGTATCTTCAAGTTGACGTTGACCAGACCCAACCGTACAAATTCCCCCCAAAAAAAAAAACAAACAAATAAAAAAAAAAAGACAAAAAAAAAAAAAAAAAAAACTGGGACTTTACTTATACCGGAGTAAACATAATTTGTCATTGATATAGACCCTAAAATCAGTTAAACAAGAACCCAAGTTTTTTTTTTTTTTAATACTCAAGATTTATATATTATCCCATCTGTTGGGCTGTATATTTTTTTGTCAAGTTGTCTGATATTTACATTGCTATATTTGAGATGTGTATTATATTGTGCATCATAAATGACTAGCTATATTTGAGATGTGTATTATATTGTGCATCATAAATGACTAGACATGCAGTTGTCTTATTTACATTAACACTAAATATATAAAATATGTAACTATATAAAAAAACCTAAACGTGGTTCTTTCTGTATCCAGCTCACCCAGCTGCTGGGTTATTTCATATGTAGCAATTGCATCAGTAAGTCACATTGAAGGTAGTTTTAACAGGCATCGATAAAGATTGTGAATATAAAACAAAGTTTGGAATTCTCTTGTGTAGGTCTGACTGACAACATGATTCAGAGGCTCTGACCTAAGCCTAATAGCACACTATTCATTTTCCATCTGAAGCAGACTCATGAAGCAGTCATATTTGCAATAGCTTAGGCTGTTCATGTTCATGATTTATGCTTGCTAGACAATTCATTGAGGTGTGGAGTGTGGAAAAACCTGGACTGATGACTTGATTCAGTGGCTCTGAACTAAGAAATAAGTTTTAGAGTTTCGAATAAAAAAAGCACCCCCTGCCACAATATTGAAATGCTTGGTTAAAATAAATGACAAATGTGGTTCTTTTTCTTTCAGCTCAGCCAGCTGCAGGGCTATTTCAAAATATTTGTTGCTTTTACTTTCTTGATTGTAAAGTAAAACTGCCTTTAATTTGAATTACTGATGCAAGGAATTCTCTTACGAAAATTGCCTGACTAACCTAATCCAGAGCCTTTGACTTGTAGACTGTTTTCTATATAGACTGGAGAGACAATTAATAAAAATGTGTAGTACATGTAAGGGTAAGGCTATTGCAGCGTGTTTTCTTGCGGACACCAGAAGACAAAACAGAAAAGTAGTCTTTTTTGTTTTTTTTTTTTTTACACTGATGCTGTTGATGCAAACAGTTGTAAGCAAAGCCCTTGTCTGTGCCTTCTAAGATAAATATCAAATGAGGTGCATTTTTTTTGTTTACCTTTATGTACTTGTTTGTTGGGGGACTGCCCACACAGCCAAAGGTACGTAAAGCTAAATAAATGATCACAGTGCTACTGTAGGCTACAAACTTACACTATACAGATGACCAACATGTGCTTCCCTTCTCTGTATTTGAAGCTACCTATTGTGATATTATTAATACCCGGTTTACTAAAAAGTTACTCTAATTCCATTATAATTAATGTTAGTTATCCTAAACTATGGTTATAAATATTGGTTTAAACTATTTGATTTACATTATTTAAAAAAACATTTGCTCTATATTAAAGCAAGACATGGCTAAAACATGGCACACTACCATTAAGCAAATTGAGTTGCTTTTGACCCGTTTTGTTAGGAGTTGCAGATCTTACCCCTGATTTAACTTAGAAGCGCTGTGTCACAGGGATCAGAATCACTGTCCCGGTAAACCACTTCACCACAGACCTCATGGGGAGTGTTCTGAGCTGACGGAGGTGCCAAACTCTTTCATTAATATCCTTTCATTTCAGTTGATTTAATTAGTGATGTATTTCCTCGCATCCGCGTATGTGGGTTCATTGCCAAGGTTACTGCCGATGTCAACATGCTTTTGTGATTTCGATGCAAAGCCACTTTGGGTTGCCAGCATTTGCCAAAGTCATTAGAGGGTTTCATTAATTAAAATAAACACAGCTGTCATCAAAGTTGGACCTGTTATTTTCCCTCATTGTGATCTGACATTTCAGTGCTTTTCACAATCGAAATTTCACATCTTATTTTAATGTGTGCACGATTTCCCACACAGCTATAATTTTTAGAGATTTTAACTTTAAGCTATTTTCTTTAGATTCACAGATTCGGTTTAAATGCAGTTACCTTCAAGGTGTTATTAGTGTGAATATAGGAGTAGTTATAATTTATATTTATATTTAAAGTTCTCAAAAGCTTAAAAACTTTCTATGTTTTCTTTGATGTTTAATTGTTGAGACTTTATTTCTAATATTAATATTATGAATGCAACTGGAAATGTGTTTTACTATTCACAAATGGGCATGAAAAACCATATAATAATAATAATAATAATAATAATAATAATAATGGCATTGGTATTATATTTATACATCTTCACAACATTTTTGTTTTAAAACTTCGAATGGAGGCAAAAGCAATTCTTTTACAATCTGAAACTTCTAGCCATTTTTTATCTTATCTTTTTATCTACAGTGCAATATTACATTTAATTTCAAATTTACTCTGATTAATAAGGAATCATGTTGTTAAACATTATAATCCCTCTACCTACAAGTGTTTAGTATTTCTTTTGTTTACTTTTTAAAGTAGTTTTGTTTATGTGCATTTTTTTTAATGTAGCAGCCTGTATCCTATGTTTATAATTTAGGTTTTATCGGGTTTTTTTTTTGTTTGTTTTTTTATTCTGTATGGTTCATATTATATTTATATAATTTATTTTATTATGATTACTTCAGTTATTCCAAATTTTTACAACTGCTATATCTGAGCCTTTGCCAAAATACAGTTTCTCTATTGTGGCACAAATAAAGGTTTTCTCATCTTTAAACCCTGGGATCTCAGCGATTGGTTTCATTGCTGGTTGATGGAGTGTTTAGGCTGCTTTGGGTTTTTTGCATCTGAAATTGTATTCTTTGTTTCTCTGAGTGTGAACAGTATTAACAAATATCTTGTATTCTTTTATTTCAGTCTGTCATCATCACCCTATCACTCTCTCTTGAAGTCCATTCAGTCCCTCATTCAAAAAGAAGGATTTGATGGATCTAAGCCACAGGTTGGTTTCTTTTTCACGCGACGCCTCAAATCTAATTTGTGACTGTTTCTGTGCATGGAACTGTCCTTAGCAAATAAAGGCAAAATAAATAAAGAAAACAATGTTCTTTTAATCATTTAATAATCAATATATGTTTACTTTTTTTTTTACTTTATAAAAAAACATATATTTAATTATTTGTATGTTTAAATGCCTGTGCACATATTTGTAAATGTCAGAGTTTCCTCTTTTGTTTTTCATTTGCAACATTCTTTATTTTGTGCATTTCTGTATTCCAGTGTTAATTATATGCGTAGTTCTATCGTTGTCTAAATGAGAATCTTTAAATGAGAATCCAGGATTTGTCACATGAGAATCTGCTTTTATCTGGCTAGTGGCTACCTCAGCTCTCAAACTTCATACATTTCATTTTTGCAAAGAGCAACAGTAATTTTCTAGCCTTTGTTTTTAAGTTATTCTGGCATCCCGCACTGCTACCATTGCATTACTTTTTAAGGACAAAGATGATTCTGGAAAAACAATCTAACCTTAAATAAATTCTTAAATAGAACGAGTAAGAACAAATATTCATGCTAAGGCTGTAGATTCAGCATTGAGGGATCGTAAATCCTGGGATAGCAGCTTAGGGTCAACAGGTTGAACACGCTGGGAAATCTCTGGTTGTTGCAACTGGCGAGTCGTCTCACCATTTCATTGGTATTCATTATGGGTGGGGCATTCATTAGCGATCCAATTTTAGTTTTCAAACTTTGGTTGAATAAAAATATTTTGACATAGAAAGAAACAATTAGTTTTAATTGCATTTAAGTACATTATTTCATTGTCGTACATATTGCAGGTAAAGTTTGGTTTTCAAGCCCATTGGTCAGCATTTAGTTGAAGTACCCTTGTGGTTTGTTGGAGCCATGAGTATTTTTGGGGAATGATGCAACACGTTTTCTGGATTTCCTCGCATCCGCCTATGTGGGTTCATTGCTTAAATGAGTATCAGGTTACTGTTACCAGAATTGGGGAACCTCTTCCATTCCTCCTCGCAGATCCTCTTCAGTTCTTTTAGTTTGGATGGTGAACATTGAGGACTACCATGTGATATTTTAGTTTTTTTTTTTTGTTGTTTTTTTTAATTGGGGTAAATCTACATTGTTAAGGAACCCTTACTTGAACTGAAATAGATCATAGAGATATGTGAGGAAAATATACAAGGCATCAGTGTAATATTGTAGAAGCTAAGTGTTTAGTTTTTGATCTAAAGTGAGCCAGTCTGAAGTCTCAATCCGGCCCTGATCCAGTCTAAATGAACCCTTTTGCTGGCACGAAAGCTCTCTCAGCTTCACAATTTTGTAACCCGGCGTCAGATCTACAAACAAAAAAAGTTGTACATCTGTGTTTCCGTTTTCTTGCATTTTCCTTTTCATTTGTCAGTTTTTTCGTGTTGTGCTTGAATGGCTCTCAAGGGAGTGATGCGTCCCCTGGGTTCCTCTTCCTTAAAGCTGAGTCCTATTAGTTCAGTGGTAAACAGGCCGAGACAGACACTGGGCAATATGCCTTCTGTCTGTTCATATTCATTAGCTCCTACTGAGAAGCTGGGGACCTGAGGGCCCTCTGGGGACCCCTCTGTGAACCTAGCCCTCTATGGACTCACTCTTCACTTCTACATCAGCACTGCGTCTGCCGAGTCGCTCGAGGGATGGAGCCGCATGAGGATACACTCGCTAGTTTTAATCAGTTTCCAACTTTATGTGGCTCTAATGTGGCTTGTGTCAGAAGCTGAACTCCTCCAGAGAAGCATCCCTGACCAAACTGGGTTTCTGCTTCTTGTAATTGGTCACATTTACAAAGTTATAGGCTTTGAAAATTTCAGAAATTCTTGGGAATTGTAATTAGTTTAGAAAATCTTTTCAGTGCTAACTATGAACTGTTACTTATAAAAATGAAGCAAAATCTTACAGATTACTCTCGTCTTGGCAGGATCAATGTTATAAAATAATAAATATACTTCACAGACAATTCCCGGTCCAGTTTTTTCAGAATACATTTAGAATCATAACTCTTCTGATGAATCATCAAAGTCAGGAAAGGTCTCATTAACAATATTCAGTTACACTCTTAACAGAGGTATGGCCAAGTCACTACTTTCCAAGTGAACACAGGGCAAGTCAAAAGTTGCAACATTTATATTTCAACTGATTTAAGTCATTTAATAAAAGATAGTTTTCCTGTGGTCTGTATTTTAACCTTTAAATGGTAAAAGCCTATGGATTTAAATAACATCTTTTTAGCCAACCAGACTCAAGCGAAAAAAAAATTCTAAAATGCAAATCTGTCTAGTAATCTTTAATGTGATTCCTTAGGGGAAAAGTTGAGTCGTGCAAGTCACTCAAATTGGCTGTGACAGCGGGACAGCCAATCATGTGCCAGCAATGCTGCCAACAACCAATAGATTATCTTAGATTTTAAAGAAGCTTCAGTTTTATCGGATGATTGCTCATGGTTTCTCTCTCTCTCTCTCACTGACACAGAAGCATGCACATAGCAAACTTGCACAGAACGAAATGTGATTTGATTATTACTAAAGTCTTTCCAAGTCAAAGGGGTCAAGACCGAGTCATGTCGCGAGTCATTGCAGTCCAAGTTGAGTCACAAGTCTTTTGTCATTGTCTAGTCTCAGGTCACCAAAGTAATGACAGCTCTGGCTCTTTGTCTGCACAAATTAAACAAATGGCTCCTTACCATTATTTAGAATCTGCAAAAGACCGCCTTACATCTTAGTAGCATACTTTGTCAAAGTTTTAAAGGATGCAAAAGATTTTTTCTTTCTGAATTTGTCTTGATGGTCATGAGGACCATCAGAGATTGTTATAGAGATAGTTTCTCTTTTACTTTTTATCTTTTTCTCCTTCTCTACCCCCCCCCCCGCACCTCTATCTGTCCCTCTTTTTCCTTTCTTTCCTAATCAAGTCAAAAATTGCAACAGTTATATTTCAACTCATTTCTTTGGTTTGATTCTTAGCTTTTAATTTTAATTTTAATTTTGTCATTGTGTATCTTGTCTGGCAATAGTTTTTTCTTTAGTAGTTTTAGTAATAGTTTTTATTACTAGTAGGTTTTTTTGTTTTTTTTTCTTTCTTTGTTTACTTATTTTTTTAGTTGTGTGTATTAGTTTTGTGTGTTTCCTTAAGTTAATTGTGTTAAGTCTATTTCAATTTAGCTGGTTGTTTAATTTTAGTTCAGGATCATGCTTTCATTTAAATTTATTGATGCCAAATGGTTCCAGTTTTAATTTTCAGTGTAATTTACTTTAAATTATTGTCTAGGATAAAATTTACCTTCAACTTTTCTTTCTTCACCAATCTCTTTTGACGTTTAGGGCCTCTACATTTTGGTCTGTGATTGTGAGCCTTCTACATGCTACAAGTTCGAGGTTCGCTCGGCTCTCTGGTTTTTGATGGTCTTGTGATAAAGCTCTGCTGCTTCATCTCAGATGTTTCTCTCTGTTGAGATCTCTTCTTTCACCCGGGCCTCTTAGCTTGGCTGATGCTTGTGAATAGTGTGCCAAGAATGTCCTGGCGCTTGTTGATGGCAGACATGTTGGCTCTTCTCTTGACAGCATTGTGCTGATGACGGGTGACTCTTTCTAATTAGAAGACATCGTCCAATCACTGTTTGCGTTCACCATTCCATTGAGTGCTCTTGTGGGGCTCTTTGTGTCTTTGAGAGGTACATGACCCTCTCTTTAACAAACAAATGTTTGTTTGCACATTTATGCTACTTGATATCTTCTTTTTGTCGCTCTTTTGTTTAAATTTTTGTTAATAAGGTAAATGTGGTTTTAAAAATGTTTTTTCTTTGTTTTGATACCTTGCCATCCACATTTGTCAAAAAAAAAAAAAAAAGATATGTCTCTATATTTATTGCCACAACAAAAAATAATACCTGAATGCAATTATGCACTGGTTTGTACTTGTATGAGAGCAATGAGTATTGTTTTTCTGTGTATCTTTTTGACACAAACACCTTCACGTTTATTATTTATTTAGTTTGGTTTAATAAGTCAAATCTTCCCTAAGTTCTTAGTAGTTCAATTACTTTAAACTCAGTCAGAAGACTCCTGTAGTTTTTTAAACATAATTAATTGCAATGCAATTCTAGTCACGCTCTAAAAATAATAATATTTTAAGGCTATTTGAGATCTTGCACCTTATGTTTTTGATATATGTCCGCTTTTTCAAATTCGTTTCCAAGCGCTTTCACAATGGTTTCTTTTCTGGCATCTGAACTCACTCTAATATTTAAATGGGATCAGATTTCAAGGAGTGGTTAGCGCTATGAGGACATGGGATTGAGGAGCTATGAGGAGTTTTTTTTTTTTAACTTATGCTTTGTTGACAATTGGATAAAAATGCGATTTACGCCATTTCTGACCATCCGGCAACATTGTGTGCTCAAAGAAGTCATGGCCGTTGGTTAATATTATGTATCTGCTTGATTCATTGTAATGATGGACAAATGTCCATTGCTTACTCCTCCCCTCATGGGCTTTATAAATATTGAACGAGAATTGCAAAACCTTGATGTTATAGAACAAGATATGAGTCCCCAATTTTACAATTTCCTGATTTATACCCGTGTTTTTTTTTTTTTAAGGATTCTAGCCAAGATTCAGAACCTGTCTTTAATAGAGTATCATTTCATCATCGGTATAATTGACACCTGTCCAAAGAAACAACCTGATTTCAAAATCGTATAAAGCTGGAGTGTAAGAGAACTTTGAATGCTGCTTGGAGCATTCATTTTGCTGTTTTATTCTTTGTAGACTAAGGTTCATAATGTCCTCCGTTTGGCCCTTCATTCGATGGGATCTGTGCTCTGGGGTGATGATGTCTGCTGTAAGGAAAACCCAACCCACTGCTATGCCCTCACCAGCTTTCTCTATGCTCTCCGAGGCCTGTTACGCACCTCACTCTCGGTGGCCATGATGACGGTCCCCTCACACCTAATACAGGTATTGTTCTTCTTCCTTTCATGTTTGTGTTTATGTATAAATAGTCAAAAAATGGCACCCTTAGTTGATCTTTTCTTTGAATCGCTGTTCATGGTTTATAATAAGACCACGAAAAGATTTCATCTTTCACCTTGATTTGTTTTTGAGTCTTTTTGAAGTCCCCTTCAGTTCTAAAAAGTCTAAATTTGACCTTGAAGGGGCCTTTAAAAGTCCTAAATCTGTGTTTCCAAGATCTTAGAATTGGAACCCAAAATGCTTCTCTCAATGCACTCATTCTTGGTTGAATGTCATTTGAGCTTCAACACACTTCTAAAACCAAACTACTTTTTTTTACAGGTCACAGATAACACTCAAAACATATGAAAGTTGTAAAACTCATTCAAATCTTTTTTTCTTTAACCAACTTTTGGGCTGAGCATGCTGGTGCCTTTCTGGGGTTATTTTTTTTTCCAGTTTTGTGCATTTAACCCAACCTCTGAGCTAACGAAACTATGATGTATGGTTATTACTGTTATTATTAAAAGTAATTTCCTAAACCAGTTTTTTGGTGTGTGCCTGTTGTGAAACATTTGCAGAGACCTTTAATAATCCTGCAGATATATCATTTCTTCGCCTTTATTCTGCAATCTATTTTGCGTAAATTGGTATTACGTTTTAATCAGCATTTAACAATGTGTTTTTAAGCTTAGAAACCAGCATATAATTACAATAATACATTTTATATCATGGCACATTTCAAGTTACTCAATGACACCCTATAGATTTAATTACCTTGTAACTGTACAACAGAAATATACATACAATACGATGCGTTGGAACGTTGAATATTAGAATTAAATTAAAAGTAAATGTTTACCAGTGACAGATGGATTAGACTTACTCCTAGTTTGACAGACTAACAATTACAGGTGACAATATTTAGGATCAACACTGTTTCTACAACACATCTAAGAATTCTTCTGTTGAATAATTAATAAATAAAAGTGACTATTAAGGCAACATTATTATGTCAACAATACTATGCATCACTATATGAAATATAAAAAATATAGTAATATCTTTAAACAAATATTTTGGACCGCATACTTTTGGAAAACCTGGCACTGCCCTAGTACCCCATGAGCCAGAGTCAACAAGTTGCCCCCATCTAAAGTGAATGAGGCTCAGTTGGCTGGATTTAACAGGGCTGTTTACATGTATGTTTGGCCTTCAAAGAAGCCTTCCCATTGGCCTGAAGCCCTTGATTTTGCTTTTATCGTTTTGGCTGCATCTTTCAGCTGTACTGAGAGGCCCTCTTCTTTGTGCCTCCATTTGACAACAAGTTCTTCAAAAGGCAGCGAGAGACAAAAGTGCTGAAACCTCTAGCAGAAGCTGGAGTCACAGCTTATTAAAGACTTATTAAAGTTTTGGCAGCCATGTCCTTGTATGAACCTTGTAACTCATCTGGTAAATAAATCCTAGCCAGTTAAGCTAACCGTGGACTGTGACAAAATGTAGTTGATGCTTTTTCTTGCTTTTGGGAAGAACAAACATGCCATAAATTGGCCAAAACATAGTTTGATACTGTTTGAATATTATTTATTTTTAAAATCCGGTTCATAAGTCAGTGACTTCCGCTGAAAACAGGTAGTTATTTTTAAAGTCAGAGCTTCAAAGGTAATTTGAGGTCATCTGATGCAAAACAGAGATAGGCCCACTTGACTGTGTGTTTTGGGTCATTAACTTGCTGTCATACCCACTCACAGCCTATTTTAGATGCGGTAGTCAAGGAAAGGAGGTACTTACCCAAGTTTTTATAGTACACGGTACAGCTGCCTGTCCACTTGTCATATAAACATCCCAAAAGATATGTTGTGATGTATGTTGCGCTTAGCAGCTGGACTAACAAAAAATATATTAAATAGTATTGTATCCTGATGAAATCATAAGGATTAAAAATTTAAAAAGCATTCAGAAATATCCACAAGCACAGAAAGTATTGGCAAACATTACTTATGGACTCAAAACTATTGTTATTTAAATGAATTTGCAAAGAAAAAAATGCTCGTTTTATCTTTTTGTTACCATAAGATGGTTACCATCGTTCAACTGAAACTCGGTAATTGAAAATGGACTGGGTTTGGGTAAATTATTTAATATTTTGGGACATGTTAGCTCCTTTTTAGCTAATAGCAAGTTCATCTGCACAAAGGGACTCAGTGTAGGTATAAATTGTGGACAGCATGGGCAGCAGATCTAAAATGATGTGTATTTCAATATGTTGTCCCAACCATTTGATTAGCATTTTGTGCAATGAAGTCCCCAACACACTTGCCGTTGTTCAATTGTTTATGCTTGATTTGGGAAAAGGGTCAAAATACAATCTTGCAAGCTCTTAAAGTAGGCTGTAGGAATGAAAAGAAAGAGGAGGTAAGAAAGGAGACGGATGCATGAAAACTGCATTAAGCCTTGTCAGCTGCTGCAGAGAGGCAGAGTATGAAATATTCAGGATGTACGTAGATATTAAATTTTCAACAGCCTTATCTCTTACTTAGGGACGTGCTTTTTTTCTAAAGCATCATGATTGTTTTTTTTTCAACCAGATGGAGGCGCTCATTGAAGATTACTTCACCCCTTTTTACATGTTATTTTGTAGCTTTTGTTTAGAGTACTTAGACCAAACAAAAGTTAAATGAAGTTTCCAGCAGCTATGTTGGTAATTATCATTCTATTCTGATAAAAGGACGAAATAGGCTATGTTCCATTTTCAGCCCTAGCCCTAACTCCTTTCCCTCCTTTTTGCGCATTCACGTGAAATGAAGGGCAGTCCTAATTCTCTTGATGGTTGCCACGTACTTGATCAAAGTTCATTGATTTAAAAAACCTGCAGCCAGGTTTGGGAAATAGCAGTACCAAGAAATGACTGACATAAAAATGACTGTAATGCTCCTTCTGGTTGAAGCAGAGCTAAATGTTGGTCAATGGTCTTGTTGGTAACTGTTTGAGTAACGTTGGTTTCCCATAGATTAAGGCATACTATTGGAATAGTGAGTAGGACACCCTCCTTCCTCAATGTTTTGTTGATTAGGTCCACAGTATCGCAGTATTTTTTCTGTAATGTAGGCATCTATCTTGGTTATTTGCCACTTCCTGGCAAATGAAGAGAAATTTAATGGCAGTTTCTTGCAATTCTAGAAGCTGCAACCTAGATATAGTGTGAATGATCCTGACATAATACCTAATAATCAAATCAGAAATATATAAGAGCATTGAGCAGTGTTTAAACTCAAGGATAACTTAAGATTGTGAGTAGGTGGGAGGTTCAAAGAATGATCAATATGGTTCATAGCTGAAGGAATGGTTGAGGGGTCCGTTGAAGCATAGAAAACGGGTCCGTATAAAGTACTGTCTTAATTGAGGTAGCATTGTGGTTGAAGCCGTCTTACACTCACACTCCAAAGCGGCAACACAAGTGTTTCCATTTTGCTCACACCTTTGGTCAGACCTTTTCCACTGTGAAAGAATCAAGTCCTCCTCCACTGCCAGTTGGAATAGGTCTTTATTTTTGCGATGTCGGGCATTGCTTCTGAGGATGATAGTGGCTATTGCCTGGCTCCTGGCACCTCATCCTGGCTTTTAGGGCCAACTTACTTTATAAATGTAATGAAATTGTCTGTTGGGCCATTCTCTAGCAAGCATGCTTCAACCTTTTCACTCCTGATAAAGATGTGGATTATTACAATTATTTTTTTTATGTGGGGGGTGGGGGGGTGTTAAAGTGGAGGCTATATATCAGCAAAAAATGTTCTCGATCATGTTTTCAGGTTTCCTACCATGCACATATTGTGAAGTCCAGGGACATATCAGACCAGGAAACCTACAAAATCTACTCATGTTTGATAAAATTTGGAACGCAGATCTTATCAATGATGCAACACATCTAATTCATGAGGCAGGAGTGGTACCGCAAAGAAAATTGATCCCGATCCAATCTATATAATGATTTCTAGCCTAAAGAAATCATGTTTGAAGATCAAAATTGAGTTTCAGACTTTTTTTTTCCTATTATTAAAGGAAAATCTACTTGTGCACAGTACCTAAGAATTTCTCCTTCATTACTTTCCAGAAAATCCCTGATGATTCCTCTGAAACCAGTTCTTAACTTGATGGGAGGCATATTTTAAATGCTTTAGATTACTTTCCATTTTACACCATTTAACAGAAGACATGTTTGGAATGAAGGCATCAGTGGGTATGAGACATCTTTGCTGAGTTGACTTAATGCTTGTGTTGATCCAGATTGATGGCTTATGGTACCACTGCATGCCTCGTGTGATGAAAGACAGAGAGACAGACAGATTTGCAGAGCATGTGTTAGAGCTGCAAACGTATGTTCTTCTCTGATCTGATCTGATTTAATGTTACACGGCACAACCAGACGCTGCAGTTTACAGACGTGACCTTATATAATACAGCTGATATCTTACCAAAGAGAAGAGTCCGAAGCAAAAGTATCCAAGGTGTAACCAGTGTCCAAGCTCTGATGACTCCAGAAAGAGATTAATGTCAGGGTTGTGATTGCATTAGCCAAGGAAGACTGGAATTCCACATTCTTTGTTGGGATACAGCAAGTTGGTGTACCACTTGGTCCTTGGGAGAATTATTGTGGAATCTTGGTGTACCGCATGGCTGTATTTAATACCGCACAACAGTATTTAATATGTGTAGGTTAGTCTCAGGGTTAGTGAGCTATGAGCGAAAATGTAATGCACAAGGGGGCAAGTCCCCGGTACTGGGGACTCTCGGGTTTAGGAGGTTAATAATTGCACTCACTTGTTATAATTAACCCTTTAAATCTTTGATACATAATGTGATACTTTAGTTCTTAGCATTTAACATTATTGTAGGAAGTGTTTAAAGAGTAACTAGTGAAAAAATTGAACATCTCAATTTATTAATAAACACTAAGTTACACAGCAAAAAGGGCAGGCAATGGCTCTAAGCCTTCCAGATCACGGGCATATTCATAGACAAATAGCTGCAAACTCCTCTTGCGTTCTTCCTAAAGTACCATTCCGGTCCAAGTCCAGGGTGTAGTTGAAATGTAAATCAGACTACATCTTAGAGAGACCACGTGACCATATATGTTTCTCAGAGACAAAGTGATCATTGACGCCATTGATGAACTAAGGTAATTACAGATGCAAATCGCTTTACCACCTTTGCAACACAAAGCAGTTACAAGGAGTGGTTTAGAATCTCCCCCCCCCCCCCCCCCCTGGTTTAAACTCCTTGCAACACTGTTCGATTTCTGCTGAGTTATTTACACATTCACAAATGTTTTTGTATATAAATGTATATAAATATATACATACTTATTCACATTCTTACAACCTAATCTAGCCACAGGGGTTGCAAGCCAGTGACTTCTGTGCCGGTCCCAAGCCCGGATAAATAGAGAGGGTTGCGTCAGGAAGGGCATCCGGCGTAAAAAATGCCAAAAACCAAATATGCGAGTCACCAAATCGATTTCCATACCGGATCGGTCGAGGCCCGGGTTAACAACGACCGCCTCCGGTGCTGTTGACTTACAGGGTGCCGGTGGAAATTGGACTACTGTTTGTCGAAGAAGGAGAGGAGGGAGAAGGATTCGTCGACAGAAAGAGAAGAGGAAAGGCAGGAGTGTAGATCTGAGAATAGGGACTCTTAACGTTGGTACAATGACAGGGAAGGGTAGGGAGCTGGCGGACATGATGGAGAGAAGGAAGGTAGATATTCTGTGCGTGCAGGAGACCAGGTGGAAGGGTAGCAAAGCGCGTAGTATTGGAGGGGGATACAAACTGTTTTACTATGGTGTGGATAGGAAGAGAAATGGGGTAGGAGTGATCCTGAAGGAGGAGTTTGTGAGGAATGTTTTAGGGGTGAAAAGAGTGTCAGACAGGGTGATCAGTTTGAAGTTAGAAATTGAAGGGGTGATGTTGAATGTAGTGAGTGGTTATGCTCCACAAGTAGGCTGTAAGTTGGAAGAGAAGGAGAGATTTTGGAGTGAGTTAGATGAGGTGATTGAGAGAGTTCCCAGAGGAGAGAGAGTAGTAGTGGGAGCAGATTTCAACGGGCATGTTGGCAAGGGCAACAGAGGTGATGAGGAGGTGATGGGCAGGTTCGGTGTTAAGGAAAGGAACCTAGAAGGACAGATGGTGGTGGACTTTGCCAAGAGGATGGAAATGGCTGTAGTTAATACTTATTTCCAGAAGAGGGAGGAACATAGAGATACCTACAAGAGTGGAGGTAGGAGTACGCAGGTAGACTACATCCTTTGGAGACGAGCCAATCTGAGAGAGGTCAGAGACTGTAAAGTAGTGGTAGGAGAGAGTGTAGCTAGACAGCATCGGATGGTGATGTGTAGGATGTTTCTGGTGGTCAGGAAGAAGAGAAGAGGAAAGATTGAAAAGAACACCAAGTGGTGGAAGTTGAAAAAGGAAGAAGATTGTGAGGAATTTAGACAGAAGCTGAGACAGGCTTTGGGTGGTCAGGAAGAGCTTCCAGATGACTGGGAAACTACAGCAGAAGTGATCAGGGAGACAGGAAGAAAGGTGCTAGGTGTGTCAGCTGGAAGGAGGAAAGAAGATAAAGAAACATGGTGGTGGAATGAGGAAGTACAGGACATCATCCAGAGGAAGAGGCTAGCTAAAAAGAAGTGGGACATTGAAAGGACTGAAGAAAGTAGACAGGACTACAAGGAATCGCAGCGCAGAGTGAAGAGGGAGGTGGCAAAGGCCAAACAGAAAGCATATGATGAGTTGTATGCCAGGTTAGACACTAGGGAAGGCGAAAAGGAATTGTATAGATTAGCGAGACAGAGAGACAGAGATGGGAAGGATGTGCAACAGATAAGGGTGATTAAAGATAGAGATGGAAAGGTGCTAACAAGTGAGGAGAGTGTGCTGAGAAGATGGAAGGAGTATTTTGAGGAGTTGATGAATGAGGAGAATGAAAGGGAAAGAAGGGAGGAAGAGGTGAATATTGTAGAGCAGGAAGTTGAAAAGATTAGAAAGGATGAGGTGAGGAAGGCTCTGGGGAGAATGAAGAGTGGAAAGGCTGTTGCTCCAGATGACATACCAGTGGAGGTGTGGAAGTGTCTAGGAGAGACAGCAGTGGAGTTCCTGTCTAGGTTATTCGACAGGATTTTAGAGAGTGAGAAGATGCCTGAGGAATGGAGGAGAAGTGTCCTAGTACCAATCTTTAAGAACAAGGGTGATATGCAGAGTTGTAACAACTACAGAGGCATAAAGTTAATGAGCCACACAATGAAACTTTGGGAAAGAGTAGTGGAAGCTAGGCTAAGAAAGGAGATGGATATTTGTGAGCAGCAGTATGGCTTCATGCCCAGAACAGTAGTGAGACCAGCCATGATGTATGGGTTAGAGACTGTAGCAGTGAAGAAGAGACAAGAGGCAGAGATGGAAGTAGCAGAGATGAGGATGTTGAGGTTCAGTTTAGGAGTGACGAGGATGGACAAGATTAGGAATGAGCACATCAGAGGGACAGCTCAGGTTGGTTGTTTTGTAGACAAAGTCAGAGAGGCCAGATTAAGATGGTTTGGACATGTGCAGAGGAGGGATAGTGGTTATATTGGTAGAAGGATGTTGGACATGGAGATGCCAGGCAAGAGGTCAAGAGGAAGGCCAAAGACGAGATACATGGATGTACTGAAAGAGGACATGAAGTTAGTTGGTGCAAGAGTAGAGGATACTGAGGACCGAGTTAGGTGGAAAAGGATGATTCGCTGTGGCGACCCCTAAACTGGGAACAAGCCGAAAGGAGAAGAAGAAGACATGGGAAACAATATATCATGTCAATGACCCCTCTATAGCAACCATACTGGTTATCCTAGCAACCGAATTTGGTTTACCTCAATCTCAGTGAAAGTCTTAGAGACATAAGGGTAGTTAAATTTAAGCTGCATTGACACAGGGAACAATAATATACATAGCAACCAGACTGCTTACCGTAGCAACCAATTTTGATATACAGTGGTACCCCAAGATACAAAAGTAATTCATTCCAGGGTGACAATTCGTATCTTGAAGCAAACTTTACATGTAAAACACCTAATTCGTGCAACGGCTCTCAGAAACAACAGTATAAGTAGATGAAAAAATGGAAAACCAGAGAAAAATCAAGTAATGTTTCTTCAATCCTTATATCCACACATTGATAATGTAATAAATGATAATTAAACAGAATAAAACACAAGCAAAATACGTAATATGTACACAAATGTGAAACCTTACTTGCGAGTGAAGCGATGTGTCGGAGGAGGTGGAACGGATGGCAGAAAACATTACGGCACTACGTATGAAAGTTAACTTTCTCGAGATATTTAATGAATTACTGACACAAACACGGTTTCAAGCACAAGCATAAAGAATACAGAGTGTGTGAGAAGGGATGGAGAGAGCACGTCACTGGGTTTCTCTAAGTTGCGCTACAGAACAGCACTTTCCACGTTATAAATGTTATTTCTTTTACGACACCTTGACTCTAACGTCTAGGTTACTTTCGTAACCCGCGTTCCCTGAAGGAGGAAACGCAGACGGCGTCGAAATCTTGACCATGGGTGGAGCCATCCTGAAAGGGGGTGGAGCCGAATGTTTAACGGGTAAATTAATTTGCGAGTGAAGTTGATTAGCAATCACGATTAGCAATCAAATGCTCTATAAGAGCAGAGCGTAGCTATACACTCATTCTGCTTTCTTCCGAGGATCCGAACCTACTTACCTCTACGGCACCTCAGATCAGCGACTTGAAGTACATGGCCAAGGGACGTTTGCGTTCCCTCCTTCAGGGAACGCGGGTTACTTTCAGTCGAGACGCAGACGTTGTCGAAGTCTCGACTATGGGAACCCCCTTGCAAAGGGCCATGATTAAGGGCCATCCAGCCAGCCGACTCTAAGCTGTGAAGGTTAGGTATTAGTCAGGCGCCTGGCCGGGAACTCCTTCTGCCCCTTAGCCCGAGCATAGTCTATTGCGGGGTGAGAAGGGCGCGCACTGGACAGAGTGTACCCTGGGCTGGGTCTGCCTCCTCCCGGGGCAGGGCCTGCAATGTCACCGTCTGGTCCCAGAGGGGGACTGACGGGACCTTGGGGACGAATCCGGGCCTGCGTCTGATCCCCACCAGAGAGTCCTCAGGGCCGAATTCCAGGCAGGTTTCGTTGGCGGACGTTGCTTGGAGATCTCCAACCCTCTAGAGCGATGCCAGAGCCAGCAAAAGCACCGTCAAAGCGAGAGGGCGTGCCGGTCTTCGAGGGCAAGAGGCTCGAACGGGGACATCCTCAGCCCTCTAAGGGCGATGGAGAGGTCCCAAGAGGGTACTGAGAGGGGCCTGGAGGGACGTGGCCGTCTGGCCCCATGGAGAAATCTTCGTCAGATCGTGGCTGCCGACAGATTTCCCTGAAGGGGACAGCCCCGGATCAAACCCTTCTTCGAGTGAGAAGATCAGGTCTCAGGGGGATCGGCCAGGGAGGGACTGTCACAAGCGACGAGAGTTTCTAGAACCATGCTGGGTTGGGCTCGAGCTCGTCCTCCCTGGCCTTGCACAGCACCTGTGACAGAAGGCTCACTAGGAGAAAACACATCTAGGTGTTTCTTCCTGGGCCAGCGATGTGCCAGCGTGTCCGTCCCGAGAGGAGCCAGGGACAGGGAATAAGAAGCTGGCAATGGGGGTTCTCCTGAGAGGCAAACAAAGTAGTGTGCCTCCCCGAACACGCTCTATATCTGCTGGACAGCCAGGGGGTGGAGTCACTATTCCCCTGCGGCCGGCTTGAACCTAAACAGCGCAAAGCGATCTTGTTCAAAGCGCCGGGAAATGAACGGCCCTGAGCGACAAGAGTCGCATATGCAGGAGCCCGGGCAGAGTCACCAGGGCTGCAGCTGCCCCAGGAGCCTCTGAAATACTTTCAGTTTGACCGTCCGTCGAGTTGACGCAGCTGTGAGAGCGGACAACAACTCTCGGTTGTCGCACCCTATGTGTTTCGGAGTTCAGCTCCAAACCGAGAAAAACAGTCGCCTGGACCGGAGTAAGACGACTTTTTTCCCAGTTGACCTGAAACCCTAGGTGGCCGAGGTGCATAAGCACTCTGTCCCTCTGTGTAATCAACTAGTACCTGGACTCGGCTAGCATCAGCCAGTCGTCCAGGTAGTCCAGGATACGGATGCGTGCCCGGTGTAGCGGGGCGAGGGCAACCCGGGGCACCTTAGTGAAGGCGCGCGAAGGGTAGGACCCAGTACTAGTAGGCTTGGCCTTAATAACAGAACCTGAAGAAGGGTCTGTGATGCCGCACTATAGCCACGTGAAATACGCATCCTTCAGATCTATGGTGGCGAACCAATCTCCAGGACGAACGCACGGCAGAAGGCTGCGGATCGTCAACCTCCAGAATCGAAACTGGGCCAGGCCCCGATTCAGACGTCTCAGATCCCGGATTGGTCGCAACCCGCCTCATATTGTGGGGACCAGAAAGTAACTACTCTTTGTGCATCGGCCGGCTTGACTGCGAATTTGTTCAAAAGGGCAGCAATCTCCTCTCGCAGGAGTGAGGCGCCTGACCAGGGGACAGGGGTCTCTAGAACACCTAGAAAACCCGGGGGGTTCACGAAAGGATCGTGAAAGGATCTGTTTCTGATCGTGGAAACTTTCGACACAAAGCCTCCACGGCGACGGCAAAGAGGCCATCTGGAAAAAAAAAGAGTCCAGGAGATGCCATTCCTGGACCACATTGTGAACATTGTGCGGCCAGTGCGCTACCGATTTTGTAGCCCGAAGGGTGAAATAAGATGCAAAGCACAAGTCTTGAACAGACTGATGGCTGCCACCACCCTGGTACATGTCACAGAGGACTTTGCCGCAATGACATGTAAGTTGCAGCAGTTTACCCGCAACCGAATAAGCTTTTGTCATCAGGACTGACAAAAAAACTTCCCGGTTTTGGAAGAAACACTCTGACAAAACCAACAACCATAATCGCGGCGGGTGTGCTGCGACAGTTGTACTACTCGTGGAATTGCTGAGTGTCCAATGAAGAGCATCGCTCGATTCACCCGCAGATCAGACGGAACACACGCCTGAAGCGTGGGGATGACGCGAGGGATCACCTGACGTCACTAGCCCCGCACAGTCAGCTAAGGCCTCGGAGGAACTATCCGGTTCACAGGAGCACCGGGAGCCGGAGCTCCGATGTCCTTTCCCCGAAAGAACCTCCTGTACCTCAGTGTGCGGCGAGGACGAACGTTACAGAACAAACACTCGTATTCTCGCTTCACGGGAGCAACACGGTGCGTTTGAAGCCAAAGGCTCCGTGCTTTTCACGTGACCGTCTTCCGACGAGACCATCACAGCCAGGAGAAGTACAGATTTTGTCCACCGTCTGGAAAAACGGACGTAACAGGACAAAATCTGTGGATACTGACAAGCTCTTGCTGTGAATAAGATGGCTTGGCTATCTGGGCTAGCAGCAGCACATCAAGCACAGAGGTAAGCAACCTTTGATATTTCAGCGTGTTATGAACGTCGAAATAGAAAGTAACCACCCTTCGCTCCAAAGAAGAAGGCAGAATGAGTGTAGAGCTACACTCTGCTCTTATAGAGCAGTTGATTGCTAATCAACGTGATTGCTTATCAACTTCACTCGCAAATTAATTTGCCCTTTAAACATTCGGCTCCACCCCCTTTCAGGATGGCTCCACCCATAGTCGAGACTTCCACACCGTCTGCGTCTCGACTGAAAGGGAACATTTGTAATAGCACATTATTGGAAATCTATACTTAATGTTTCGCTCAATTTAAAACGGATTTAAAGTGTTTTGAGGCGTATCAGACCTTATAGAGCAGTTGATTGCTAATCAATGTGATTGCTTATCAACTTCACTCGCAAATTAATTTGCCCTGACATGAGACAAACAAGTGGAAAATACAGCAGAAATGTTTGTTATTGTTCATATCTTGAAGCAAAAAATTTCCTGCGAGACCTTTCGTATCTGGAACATTTCGTAACTCAAAGCATTCCTATCTCGGGGTACTACTGGGGGTTGGTTTGTCTGCAAACTTTAAATCAAATTATTATTATTATTATTATTAGTAATATTATTATTTTGTTAATCTGAGCATGTCTCTATGTTTCTATCCACGGTCTCAACAGCATTGCTTTTATAACAGGGCAGTTCCCCATTAATTCTTTCATTTTTTACTTGCAATTTCAAACCCGTTACAAACTATTAATATATTTTAGTTGTAATATTCACAGAATTGTCATATTTAAGTAATACACTTGCAATTATAATATGTAAAGTGTAATGTGTCACATTTTATATTATTTTGTGAATGTCAAAAAGTGTTTTATAATATTAATTTACTTTATAAAGTGTATCAGTTCAATTTATGCAAATGTAAATTGTATTGATTTTTATGTAAAAATAAAAAGTATAAAATAACAAGTGGACAGCAAATCTGTTGGATGTGGGTATTTAATTTCTTAGAAAGAATATCATTCAATCTACATTTAATCAACCATCATTACTCACGGTATAAGATGCACATTTTAGTACAATAATCAGCCCCAGGAGAATATATATTTTTCTAATCTATAACAAAAATGAATTTTAATAATATAAAAAAATGAAGTGTTGGTGCTATTTTCATCTCATTCATGGGTCGAGGAACATTATTCTTGTGAAACTCATCGTAAACCAGCAGTTCTGCCAGATCTGGTTCCTGATGAGCTCCGCAGTGCCAACAGAACCAAACATGTGCTTGTCTTTGCTTCTTCATCATCTTCTTATTATCTCCGGGGGTCACAGGGGTCTGCTGGTGCCTCCAGCTCACTTCAGATGAGAGGCAGGTGGGAACACTCACACATTTAGATTATTCCATGAACCTAACCGCATATTTTTGGGATTGTGGGGGAAACCCGGAGGAAACCCACGCAAGCACCGGGAGAACATGCAAACTCCTTCCAGGAGGGTCACCTGCGAGGCTCGAACCTTCTAACTGGAAGGCCACAGTGCTACTACTGCGCCACCATTTTGTTCTATCAAAGGCAGTTCAGGGTTAACTAATTAAAATAATTGCTGTTTTATCCTTATGCTCAAACATTTTTAATATTACTAAAACCATACTACTAAAAATAAATAAAAAAAGTATACCTGAAATGTATTTTGTGTGTGAGTGTGTATGCACGTGTGTGTGTTTTTAAATATCTGTGCCATATTTTTGTGACTCAAAACTAATGTTTTCTGTCATGTTTTTTGAACAGCACTATAGTTGCAGGTGTTTTTAAATGTTTCCTTGACTGCCTTTACTCCATTTGAGTACATGATCCTGGCCAGCATCATTGCCAACTGCATCGTGCTCTCTTTGGAACAGCATCTTCCGAGTGAGGACAAGACCCCAATGTCCAAACGACTGGTGAGCAAACCAAACCTACTGCCAACATTTGTAACATCCATTCATTTTAGACATCCCTGAACACGGAACAATGCAAAGGAACAGAAGTCATGACTACGTACAAAGGTGTGCATTGTTTTCATTCCTAAACATTCTATATGGACAAAGCTGCAAAAAAACCCAACAGAACTAAAAAAAGCCTCACTTACCACCCCCTCTCTCAGAAAAAGCCAATTACAAGACATTTTGTGAAGTACACACATACAAAAAAAAACTATGATAATTCATTTTAAAATTAATCAAAGATTTGTCAAACTATTAACAAACATAATGATTACATTACACACAAAAAATAGATAATATAGTAAAAATGAAACTCAATTAAAGTTTCATAATGGTTTGCAGCTTGCAGGTTTCAACACTGATTTACATCCCACTAAACATGAAAATGAGAAAACAATCCCACCCTGTCTCCTCCCTTATTTATTTAGGCGATATAGGCATGTAACTCGGTCAATGAGACCCTCCACCTGGCCAATGTCTGGAGAATGTGTCCTTCGCCAGAGACCTGGTCATATTATAACAGGGTTAGATTCAAACAGGTGCAGATCTGGTAGTGGGGGAAACATACTAAATGAGTAAACACAAGCATGATCCTGACTAATCCTACAGTACATTGATCAAGGAAAGGGGGGCAGACCTTGTTCTTTATGGGAAATGATACTGTAAACTGGGCAATTTCAACATACACATTGAGGCGGCTGTAGAGTAAGAAGCCTTATCTCATAGTGGTAAATGTAATGTTACTGCTGTAGCACCACCAGAGTATTTGGATCATGTAATTAAACTAAAGAGGTCATTAACGGCTTTCTTCTATTCACAGAGGTCTACCAATTGGGATCTCACCATTCTTAAATACAAAAAAAAACATTTCAGAGGACCAATGTACTGAATCTTCAGCTTTGTATCATTCAGTGTTCTGATTGGATAAAAGTTTTCCATATTCATGCTGTCAGCTGATAAGAGAGAAACCTCCCTTTTTAATTTCAACAGCTAATTGACTAAGAATAATTGAATATTATAATAATGTTACACTCATCTTCTTGCCCGCTTAATCCCTTTCGGAGTCACAGGGGTTTGCAGGTGCCTATCTCTAGGCAGGGGTACAACCTGGACAGGTCTCCAGTGCATCGCAGGGCAACACAACCTGACACTAAAGGGGAATTTAGTGTCCTCACGTTTTGCTACCCACTGCACCACCCAAATCCAGAGCAAAGTGAAATAAATAAACAAGTACATCACACAAAAGTTCATTTGTTAAGACTTTGAGTTTCCTTTCAGTCGATTCCTGAGATGCATGTCGAGAATCGAATGTGGGAACGACCTTCCTTCGCAGTGAGCAGGCTTAATATATAACAGGCAAATAGATTTGCAGGCATATTTGTTTAGCAATCAGCCAGGTATAAAAAATTGGTGCAACCTAAACTCATTCTACAATTTTCCTCTGAGCGAACAGGTGAGTTTTCTCCCATTTGATGCTTTGCTAATAGTATCAGAAGGTTGCTTACCTCTAGCATTTCAGTGTAGCTTTGCTAGCCCAGATTTGCAGTACTCCTGGCTTATCTTGTTGAAAGGTGGTAACGAGAGCCTTGTGGAGTGTTAACATTCAAACAGTCCTGCGTGTTTCTCATGCACCATGAGCGTTTGCTAAGATTTCTGCCCCCCACCTCTTAGTTGGAGGGAAATAAGTTGGGAGCTACGAACTGACAGTGAGATTTCTCAGGGGGGCCAGATGCCTATGAGACCTCTCTGTCTACCTTATGGTCAGCAGAGCTGTGTGTCCTCACCTTGAGGGCCATATTCCTGCTAGCCCTGGCCTCACGGAGAAAGTCGAAGATCTCCGATTCAGATGGGGCATGTCCTAGGGTCTTCCTCGTTGAAAGCCTTTGCCACTGCAGTAGGTAGAGACTGAGGGTCCACCACAGCCAGATATGCCATATGTGAAGGGACCAGTGGTCCAACAGCGGCTGCCTAAAGCACTCCCTCCCACTTTTGAGTGAGCAGGTCAACCATCAGGGAGATCGGCCATGGAGGGACTGTCACAAGCAATGAGCATTATGTGAACCAGGCTGTGTTGGGCCAGATTGGCACAACCAGAAGCAGCTTGTGTGTGTCTTCTTCTCTGAGTGGGTGAAAGGGAAGAGTGAAAGACCAGAGGGTAAGTCACGATACTGGTAGGTCTGCCCCTTGAAACAGAACCCCAGAAAGGGTCTGTGATATGGAAGCACTGCAACGTGGAGGTCCTTCAGGTGTATTGTTGTGAACCAATCTCCAGAATGCTGCTTATCGTCAATGTCTTGAACTGAAACTTCATGTAACGGTAGCTTCAGATCCAAGATTAGTTGCAATCTACCTGCTTTCTTGTGGACCAGGAAGTATGGAGAAGTATGCTATGAAACCATGTTCCATGTCGGCTGGAGGTACCGACTGAAGTGCATCTTTTGAAGATCACCTTTTGAGTGATCTCCTCTCCCAGGAATAAGGCTTTTGTCCGGGGGACAGGGTTGTGAACCACACCTCAAAACCTGGGGGGTTTGTGCACAAAATGAATCATGTAGCTCTGTCGGAATGTTAGTCCTCCAAAGACTGTTGGCTTCCCCATCCTTGGTGCATGTCACGAAGGGGCCTTGGCCTGAAGGACCTGTAAGGTTGCCATGGCGTGCAGAAATGCAACAGCTTAAACCGGAGCTGATTAAGCCTTCACCAGGGCTAACAAAAACTTGACCAGCAGCAGCATTGTCAGAGCACAGATGCACCACAACAGCCTGGTCTGCTTGTGGAATGGATGAGTACCCTTAGCTGCCTCGTCAACCAGTGGTTACTTTGCGATGGTGGCGGATCTTGCAGTCACTTATGGTGGCACTGATTTCTTTCTATACCACCGTCTCTTCTCTGCCAAGTGTGTGAACTGCCTGGCCCAGTGGAACCAGTAGTTTTACTGGGGGGCAATGGACCAGGAGCTTTTCTCACAATTTCTCACAATTTTCTCACTGTATGAAGATCACACAGCCATGTCACTGCCGCTACCCCATGGTCTTCTTCAAAGGCCCATCAAGAGGGGCCTCGGTCCCCCCGCAAGATTCCATAAGATTCCATTATCGACCCCTGTGGTAATTTTTCACCTAGCTGCTGCACTAATCAACCACCATTTCCTTGGCTTCACTAACTATCTCATTGAAGGTCTCACCCATGGTACGATAAACACCTTGCAAAAGTAGACCTAAAATTTTCGACACTCTCTCAACAATCATGGCATCCCTTTCATTCTGCATCTGTCGGATGATTTCTTAACTGTCTCTCGTCCTGAAGCCATCCCACAGACATCTCTCTCCAATGGCTTGCCATTGCTGCTTGTATCATGTTCAAAACACTGATGCTTGCATACAGAAATAAAAAGGATAAAGGATCTGCTAAATAGACAGCAGATCCTGGATTTATCGGATGATTTAAATTAAAAGTTTGAAAAATGTAAAAATGACAGATGGAAATATAAATTCGGAGCCAATCACAAATAATCACACAATTATATTATAGACATATGTAGTATGCAGCGCCGCTAGCTACTGGCACACATGCGTTTACTATAAGAAAAGAAAATAATTTGTAATATCGATGTATGCATGAATAATTTATTATGTATTACAATATTAAATAAGTATTTGATTTTTCCTGATTTGCTTAATAATGTTGTGCTGTATGTATCATTGTGTCTATTAGGAGAAGACAGAGCCTTACTTCATTGGTATCTTCTGTTTTGAGGCTGGAATCAAACTGGTGGCCCTTGGTTTTGTGTTTCACAAGGGGTCCTATCTGAGAAATGGATGGAATGTAATGGACTTCATTGTTGTGCTAAGTGGGTAAGTTGCTATGTTTTATTTCTCCTCGCTGACCTTTGGCTCCATTTTTTCATTGTATTTTAACTAATGCTCTGCTATCAAATCAGGTTTCACTGTAATACATTCCTGGATACATTCCTTCTTTATTTTCTTAGCTCTAGTTAGGGTGACAGAGTTCCGCTTGGGTCAGCAGCAGATTGATCCAAAGCACAGTGGTCTAAAGGCAGTTTTTTTGACTGTGGGAAGAAACCCACACAAGAACAAGGCCAGGATGCATTGGTCCGAAATATTTAATCAATAAAAAGAAACTCAGTGAAATCTGTTTTTTCTTTACCCAAAAAAGACACAAAAGGTTCTTGGTGGCGTTACAGAGGCCGAACAACATTTTGTTCTGTGACAATCATCAGAGGTTTGATAACACTATTGCAAGCGCAAGGAGCTCATTGCGAAGTATGAGGCTGAATATAGTTTCCAGAAATCTGTTCGAGTCTTCTGAGTTTACTCAACTTTATTGAGCCTCTGGTGGGGATCTTGTTACAGCTGCACTGGTCAGACACTAACAATGAAATTGGCATGGGTAACTGCGCCATCAGCTTCTCAGAGTGCAATTTCATACTAATAGTATGATAAAAAAAAGATGATTGATTTTCCCTTGCATACCCCTTCGGACCCTACGATAGGTTTCGGATAAAGTCCCTGGAAGTGTAAAAATGTAAAGGCCAGCAATTAAAATGAGTTTTTTTCCCCCTGGTAAATTGTAAAACAGCAATTGTATGCAAGTGTAACCTTTTAAGATCAGGGTTTAACTCTCCAGGACTGACTGAACATGTGCTTCGGAATGAGACAAAGAGGGTACAGACAGTAAAGAGCAAAGAGTGTCACTGGGTAGAAAACATTTGAGAGAATGAAAGTAAAAACCACTCATAGTCATGAAGCTAAAAATGAATGCTATTAATCAAAAACCTTCTGGCAGCAGGCTTTTACTCTGCTGTTAAACAATTTTACAGGGGTGCCAATGGTTCACTTCTGGAATAAATCTCATTCGATGAATTTCAGTCATTACTTAGGAAAGGGTGAAGAGCCACCATGACAAACAAATCTCTAGTATTTGAACAATCCGAATCAAACAGGAGCACACACTCACTTCCTTAAATTCATGTCTTTTCTGGAAGTCCATTAAACTGTGAGCAAAAGATGTTTCTGCGGATCTTCAATACCTCGCTTCTGATTATGGAGAGTCTTTTCACTTGTAGCCTTCAGGCAGCTTAAGATCTCTATTTCTAGCTCACCGTTACACAATATTATGTTCTTACTCAACAGCTCATGCATACCCACAGGTTGATGCAGAAAAACAGATGAAAAAGACTGGATTATAATCTACATCATGCTGGGTTTTATCTAAAAGGTTAGCCTAAATTAGAAACAAATGCATCCTCCTCATTTTGCTTTGTATCACAGCTTAATTCATTTTTTTATTTATATACACCATCTTAAAACAAACACTCACAGTATCTACAATACTGCAATTCATAAAGCTATTACTAGCAGCTATTATGAAAAATTTATGAATAATATAAAGTTAATCATTAGTCTAAACAAAAATTTAAGACCATCCCTGTTACATGCAGTGATAATTACTAACAGAAATGTATTCTGTTTTCTTGCCCTACCATCACTTTCAAAACCAATTGACTGATTGGGCCAGTCCTTATATGGTACCTATGACAACGTACACAACAGACCCTTATAAGGAATCTATGTATACTTATGTCTATGTGACAGACCCTTGGAGGGTATCTAGGTATACATATCTATGCCAACATCAGAGCAAGTGTGTCTCTCGTGAGCTGCAGACTAAAGGCCTCTACATACCGATTTGGGTTGAGAAAATATTGATGCAATGGTGCTTGCTGCCTATGATGGCATTTGCAGTACAACTGATGAACTTCAAGCCACCAAGGGAAACAGAATAGAAGGCCAAGTGCACTTGTTATCGGTTATACTAAGAACATGGTCAAGGTTCTGGAGGGGCCATCTCAGTCTCCTGACCTAAATGATACATTTTACATTTAAACATTTAGCAGATGCTTTAATCCAAAGTGAGATAGTTTGAGAGAAAACACAAGCAGTGGTTTGAAGCTGGTAACGAAGACGTATTATGTCGGGAAGCCAACTGATATAGGAACGATATAGGACCTTGCTAGCCCAGATAGCGAAGCCACTGTACCACAGCAACTCTGATTTATCTCGTCAAAAGATGGGCACGAGAACAGTGTGGAGTGTTCAAACACGTCTGCACTGCTCTCGTCCAACAGGACTTTTTGCATTCCAATGCTCTTCCGGCATGCATGCTGAGGGACAGGAGATTTTATTTCAAGGGAGATGGTGGCGTTGCTCTGGCACATGGCATTCCTACGAATTGTCTTAGTTCCT
This sequence comes from Danionella cerebrum, assembly GCA_007224835.1. Taxonomy (NCBI): domain Eukaryota; kingdom Metazoa; phylum Chordata; class Actinopteri; order Cypriniformes; family Danionidae; genus Danionella; species Danionella cerebrum. Next base: position 99,427 of record SRMA01027097.1, on the reverse strand, counting down.
CAGAGGCCTCTGACGATGAGGGTCGAAAAGGTCAGGCAACCCCTTGCGCCATCCCAATCATCTAGCATGACTCCTAACTGGTCTACGGGTGAATCAGTCAATGCTCCAGCATTCCCTGGTACGTTGTGTCATCCTATTGACAATCTGCTCACCGTCGCAGCATCAGAAGGGGTGCACTCTTCCAGTTCTTCAGCTTCAGGACTGCCTCCCTCCAGAGTTGAAGCTGAACGTAATACATCTCCGCAAACGACTGAAAGGGAACAAAGGGTCTGTTAATCATAAGAAGCGCTCGCAGAAGAGGTCCCAGCTAATGCAGTGCTTCGGAGGGTTTTTTATGTTCTCTCGAAAGAGTAGAGTCGCTTTATAAAGCTTGTGGGATACTCTGCTTTCTGGATTGGGACAGCAAGAAGATTCCACCAGCCAGGAACAGTGAAGGAGAATGTTCTGGTGAGGGATTTACTGTAACTTTGAGATGGGACCACAAGATGCTGTTCACTTCCTGAACACAGGCATCTGGAGAGGAAGTAGGACTGCAAGAGTTTGTGAAAATACAATGGAGCAGACCCTGTGACTCTTCTGCGGGCAAGCATCAGTGCTTTGAACTCGATACGAGCTGTAATGGGGAGAGAGTGGAGAGAGATGAAGAGAGAAGTGACGTGATCTCGTCTAGTTTCCATGAAGATCAATCGAGCTGTTGTGTTCTGCATCATTTGAAGGGGTCTGACTGCACAGGAAGGAAGTCCAGCGAGAAAGGCATTACAGTAGTTGAGTCTTGATACGACTAGCGCTTGAAATAGAAGTTGAGTTAAATGCTCTGTTCGTTCTGAATTAAACAGAGAAAATTTGCATGATCAAGCTGTTTTAGCGATGTGTTCTTTGAATTTCAGCTGTTCATAGAGGATCACTCCAAGGTTTCGAATGGATGTAAAGGGAGAGATTGTCCAGGAATCTAGTTGTATGGTGAGATCATGCTGGACAGTGGGGTTAGCGAGGATAACCAGTAATTCCGTTTTTGTCCTGTTGACTTGTAGACTTTTGTGTAGTTGTGGAAGCCCAAAGATCCAGGTCGGAAGAAGCCAAAAAGTCTATAGCATAAGGCTCGTTCAGGTGTGTGTTGAAGTTCCCAAAAACAATTAGTGGGCTGTATTCCTATTCTGGAAAAGAGGAAAGTAGACCTGTAAAGTGATGACTGAGCTGTGAATGCAGGAAGAAAGTCCGCTTTGTAGACCGCCGATTGACAGTTCCAGAGACCCATGGAGACAGATGATGGCTTGAGTAAAGCAGATGGTAATGGGCTTAGGTGTGTTCCATGAACAGTGGGTGAAGTTGCGTGAACGGCAAGCTGAGCGGCAAGCTGAGGAGCAGTGAACAGAGATAATCTAGAGACACAAATTTCCTGAGTGAAAAAAAAGATAATGAAGCAAAAAGTAAGTACAGGTGAGGGAACAGATACAATTATAAAATTTAATCACTTTGGGGAGAACAGACCAAGATAGACCAAGAATTTACAAAAGTTGGAGGCCAATAAGTGTCAATCTAGATGGGGAGAAGAAGAGAGACAAGCATGTAGTAGCTTGATCATATAAATACAAACTTCAATAAAATACTAGGAACCTGGGAGGCTCGAACCGTAACAACATAATGAACACAAGGAAACACATGTGGCAGGGACACACAGAGTAGCAGAGTTGGCAGTACCAGGTTTAAGGACCCAGGGATCTCTGTTCCTAATTGCCAGCAAACTCTGACATTAACCCCATAGAAATACCTAGGGGTATTGTGAAGAGGAAGATGTGATGCACCAGACCCAACACCAACAAGTGTTAAAGCAGCTGAGGGTGAGGGAGGACATCAGGAATATGATGTGGGGGAATTTAAAAGGCACAAAGGAGGCTTCTGGAGCAAAAGATTGTCGATATATTGCCCGATACATTAGCCCAGCTGATCAATCGGGTGACCTCTACTTGTGAAATAAAGAGCTGAGCTGATTCACTGGTAGCACAGTTTATAAAACCCTCCCACCACATGCACGCAACTAATCATTCATTTATTCCTTGAATTTCTTTACCCTCTTAGTCTGTCTAGTGTACACTGGGTGAATCCAGTTAGCGACTGGGCCCAGTTTTCTGTTCATGCTGATGTGAACTTGCAAAAAAAACAATAATCTTTCCCAAAGCAACATCAATATGCTTCACAACAAGTTTTGGTTTCTTATATCTATTAAAGCTCCCCTTTTCCACAGTTAGAGACATCCATGTCATGTAGATCCATTATTCTGGACTTCTGAGGTCTGGGAGCTATTCAAGTTCCTCTACAGCCTCTTGCTATGGCATATGTCTCTCTAACGGTTTACATTGTCTTGTCTACTGTTAACTGCTATTTTCTTTACATGGATTTTTCTCTAGAAGCAGACTGATCTGAGGAATAAGGGGAACGTCCTAAAAATAAAATCAATAATCGTTGGTACATTTGACTGACACACTTTTTCTTCCAGCAAACCTGACCTCTTTAAAAGAGAAAAGTAAGTCAGACTTAAAAGAAAACTCTGTGTGTCACTGGACTCATCTGGGAGCTGAAAGAAGGCCAGTAGGCCATTGCTTATGGCGTTATCACAAATTAATGATTAGCAGCGAATCAATCTGCTGGGACAGAGCCAGTTTTAGATTTTCCTCCTTTGCAGGTCTGTAGGGAGCATCTGGAGAAGCTACACATTCGATATAATAAAAGGAATTGTGAAAGTATTGACATTTTTTTATCATTTAAAGACCTGTCAGCATTAGTTCGTCTTCTTTTCCAGTATGGATCCTAATTTGATTCAGAGTAAAGGTTGCTATTTGCTGTAATTCAACTCCTCAAAATGTTCACAGTTGTTTGCATTTGGATCTAAGCAAACTTACTCTCTGGCAATAATTAAAAAAACTGATAGTGAATAAGGAATTAACTGATAGTATTGTGGTGATTTGCGGGGAGGGGGGGGGGGGCGCCGACTTGTAGAATGATATGGACGACAAGACACCGCACACTGCCACCGGGCTAATATGAGGCAATTTCCGAGCTGGACAGGAGGCTGCCATTGACGGATACACATGTGATTCCTGATGAAGATGGAACCATCATGAACCACGGCACCATGCCTCCAAGTTTTTTTTGGCAGTTTGCAGCCTTGCTTATGATGAATTATCAGCTGGATCCGTGGTTTGGATCACAGAATGATGGGAAAAGGAAAGAAAAATTTTAAGTTTAAATTTGATTCATTTTGAGTCAAAGATCACCAATTTTCATTGCTTAATGTATTTTCTAGTGTTTTAGAGTTTATTTTTAATTGTTGTTTTTCTTGTTCCATAAAAGGAGGATGTCCTATTTTATGTTGTGTAATTTAAAGATTTGCTTTTAGCATTTTAGCCTTTATTACAACAAATATGACAGTAGGAATAACAGAAAGAGAAGTGGGTAGAGAAAGAGTGGGTGAGTGGGGGGGGGGGTTTCGAACCACACATATATGTGTATATATTACCATTTATGGACACAAGGGTCTGCCGGTGCACGGTGCACGGGGTACACCCTGGGCGGGTCGCCAGTCCATCGCAGGGGAACACTCACATTCACACCTAAGGGGAGTTTAGATTATTCCATGAACCTAACTGCATGTTTTTGGGATTGTGGGGGAAACCGGAGAAAACCCACGCAAGCACCGGGAGAACATGCAAACTCCTTCCAGGAAGCTCACCAGCGAGCCTCAAACTGACAACCTTCTAACTGGAAGGTGCTATCCACTGTGCCACCTCCTTAAAATTAATAAAGTTCTGTTGCTTACATACAAATTGCAATGTAAAAAACTCGCTACTTTGTGTTGCTTCTGTTGGAGAAAAAGAAGCAAGAAGCATCTTTGGTGCTTTTGGAACGAAGGATGGAAAACAACGCTTCATTAATTCCACTGCATAAAAACAAGCTAATATTCACATCAACACGGTTTTAATGAGGATCTGTCTGGGATTCCAACTTCATGGGAGGTGGGAGCTAGATCCAAGCAGTGCAGGTGAGCGACACAGGGGAGTTGGTTTATGTGGAAGTTACAGGAGTGGGTGTTGTAGGCCATCATGGTGGTGAGTTGGTGGATGTAGGGGAGAATGGAGAGAGTCCGAATGAGATGAATGTTTGTAGTTATGCACAAATCTAGGAAATGCAGCAAACTTCTAAATCTTTGCTGGATCACAATGGGTGGACCCTTCATCAAGGCGTAGGTGTCTTGGAAGTAATATTGCGTCCAGTGGTTCCAATGATCTGCGAGTTTCCCAGGTTTGCTAACCAACAGTCACACAGACAGTGGTGGAACCTTGGTAAGCCCCTGAAAGATGACAAGAAGCTCTGAAGGCCTTTGCCGTTGGCATACACTGCTATTGGAGTGAAAATATTCCACTTTCTCTGTCAGGTCCGTCCCTAAACAAGTTCTTCTGGTTTCCCCAAACAAGCTCTTCATCAGCAGTTTGACCAAATTTAAATTGTGATTAATGGGGAAGGCAAACGACATCTCAAATGCATCCACAGATGCTGAGAATACTTTATTCTTATTCTTTATGATTTGTGCCGGAGTGCGGTGCTGCCAAGTGCTATTCATCAGCCTGCGCTCTGAATGGAGAGTCCCACCGTTAGCGTGAGGGGGAAAGCGGACTATTTCCCTCCGCCGGGAGCAGCAGATGGACACCTTGAGAGAGGCTAGCAGGGTGCCAGAGAGGACCAATGCACAGCACAGCTCATTCTCTCTTTCTCTCTCTCTCTCTCTCTCTCTCTCTCTCTCTATATATATATATATGTATGTATGTATATGTATGGAAAGATAGATGGATGCTTTGTGTCTGTAAGATGGAGCATGGAAATGATGATGATTCAACTATGAGTGTTTATAATGTTATTCCTCCCTCTCTCTCTCTTTCTCTCTCACACTCTCTCTTCTTCCCTCTTGCTTTCTCAGTGTGTAAGTGAGTGTAGGTGTTGGTGTGTGGGTGAGCCCCTATTCACTTCATCTTTGCATTTTCATCTTTTTTCACTGTCAGCTACAAAGGGAAGTCAAATCGTCAAATGATGAATAGACTTTGCTCATCTACTACTGATTGATGCAGTTATGAGTAGAGTGATAAAGTACACTTATTCTTTGTGTTGAAGATGATATCGTACTTGTTGCTATTGAGTAAAATGGTGCTGAAATTAAATATGTGGCACTTATCGTAATTATTTTTGGTATTCGTTCGAATTAAAGGGGGGTATTATGCAAAATCTACTTTATTGAGCTTTATGTTGCGTTATAATGTCAGCCCCTCGTTAAAAACGCACCTGTATCGTGACTTTGAATCATTCATGCATATTTAATTATTCCTTGAATCTCCTGCGGTAGACATTGTTGGGTGCTAAAACGCTCTGTTTCGCGAAGCCCCAGCCCTTTTGCGTTGCTCCGCCTCTGTCCCCCGTCTGCTGCTGCACCGCTCCTCCCCCTCCAGCTCCGGCAAAGACTCGCGTCTACGGCTGAGGGAGCTACTGTTAGCAACAGCTGGTTTCACTACGTGTTAATGAAGCTCCTCGTTCAGAGTTCTATTCTCTATAGTTCTCCGGATTACAAAATGACTTCTACAAGGAGATGTATGTTTAGATGCCAAGGAGAGAGCCCTCTCTTTACGCTTCCCCAAACGCTACATCAAAAATGGTTGGACTTCATTTTTGGAATGAACCCTCCTTCCAAAAATGTTTGCCACGTTTGTGCAAGACATTTCACTGATGATTACTTTTTAAACAAAAGCTTTTTTGATAGTGGACTCATAAGCAGATTGTCCTTAAAAGACAGTGCAATCCCAACTCTCAAGAGCTCTCCATCGGAACCTGCACAGGTAAACTGAACCGCAACTTGCATTGTTTTGTTAGCATCGGTAGCTTACATTACATGACATTAGCTAGCAGAAAGCTGCTATGTTACGCCTTTACGTCTTATTAAATTATGATAATATACCTTCAAATATATAATAAACCCCCCCCCCCCCCCTTAAAAAAACCTCCACCTCTTTGTATGAAAGTTGAGATTTGCCATTTTGAAACCCAACCCATTCAATCATCCAGGTCTGGGGATAGATTACATCATTGAGATCATGGATTTTTATTGGAAGCACTTTAAAGCAAAATAAAGCAGTTGTTACTACAGTTTTCTTCTTTTAATACTTAACACGTCTATATTAACATTACAAAGGGCCTTAAAACGGCATTGAATGTTGTCCTTGGTGTTCGTTCTTCATTAAGGAAGACATTTACAAGCCGACACGTTCACCCTCTTCTCCTATGTGCTCCTTGGAACCTACCGCTAAAACGAAGGACTGAAAAGTCACATCTGAAAATGCATACTACCTGTGAAGATGCTGCCATATTCCCTGAGAAAAAAGACTTTTGAGCTGTTGAAAATGATAATAATAAAGGTGATTTTACTGCTGAGCAATCCAACTGTGCTTTGTCCATTCTAAGCGCTATGTAGCACAGCACCTTACCCCAACACTTTCTTTAAAAAGACATTTGAAATAATGTGCAAGTGGAGGGAAATGGCTAAAGGGGAGAAAGGGAAATTGTCCTGAATCATAAATCAACCAATGAAATATGGTTAATAAAAGAGGGATAGAGGGTTTAAAGTAAACTCCACTCAATAGACTGTCCGAATCTAGTTTCGGGCACCTCCCATTTTTCTTGATCAACTGTACTAACTCCCCATCACAAACTGTTGTAGAGTGATTGAATGTGCCATTTTAAAGGAGTGATGATGCACTGTGCAGCTGTAGAGGATTAGCATCAGCTGGGTATTCAAGCCCAGTGAACCCCACACTTATTCCCTGGTTTATTTTTATTTTATTTATTTATTTTTCTGGGACTCTATGTACAGTGCATATACAGTTAGATATATTTATTAACATATGTATATATCCTACATTTCATTTTATCTTTGTGCCTTCTATTTTATTCTATTTATTGTATTTTATGGTATCTGTTTTGTGCTTCCTTCAAGGGTTAACAACAGTCGTGTAAGCATTTTACTGCATATCATACTGTGTACGATTATGTGTGTGACAAATAAAATTTGAAATTGAATTGAAAAAAAAAATTTGAAATTGGTTTCTGAGGAGCCGAACCCATTGCCTCTAGGGCATGGTAAAAAGATACGCCTCTGTTCCCCACTTCAGTAACCTAGACATTCCCTGTCAGTCGCTCTCGAAGACATATGTAAAAGAGTATTTGAATAGAGCCCTGTTCAAAAGCCCATCCCAGAGGTCCTTCCATACAGGGCGACACTAAACCTGAAAAAGGATAGCAGCAATGGTCGTACCAGCCTGTATGGGTGCTCTTTATGCCTCTGGGGATGGGGGTGTAGCATAGAAGACCGACTGAATAGGAACTGATCCCTATGGGAGAGACGGACCGGACTCTATAACGGGCAAATTGATTTGCAGGTGTAGGTAATTGATTAGCAATCAGCCGGGTATAAAGCCGGGGGTGACCTACGCTCACAATGGGATTTTCTGAGGAGCCGAACCCACTTAACTCGGCACCTTAGATTCCCGACTCTGATGAGGCATGTCCTGGGGTCTTGCTAATGGGGAGAGCACCATTCGACGAACCGACTTCACTTACCAGCGTAGCATGCTCGAGTCAAGGGGGCTAACGTGTGGTCTAAGGTTCTCACCACTGAGGCTCGGGGTCCACCGCGGACAGATATGCCATACATAAAGGGCCCAGAGGTCCCCCCCTTAGTCAGGAGATCTGATTCACCCGCAGACCAGACGGGAAGCACGCTCTGTGTTTGGGGATGACGCTGGGAATGTCTGACACGCTCGACCCAAAATCTCCGCAACTCAGCAGAGCGTTGCAGTGCAAACACTCACGCTTCTAAGAGAAAGAGAGACACACTCAGTTCGCTCTGAAGGAAAATCGCATAGTGAGCGTAGGTCATGCCCGGCTTTAAACCCGGGTGATTGCTAATCAATCACCTACGCCTGCAAATCAATTCGCCCGTTATAGAGCTAGGTTTGTCTCTCCCATAGGGATCAGCTCCCAATCAGTCGGTCTTCTCCCAACTAACGTCTCCGGGACCGACTGAAAGGGAACTCTCGGTGTCAGTAAATGTCTTAACTACCTGTCCTCCATTTCCAAGCTTAAATAGAGATAAAAGTTTGCCAGCAGCTCCTTTAGTTTATCTTCCATCATCATTCTCACTGTTCCCAACCCACAGCTTCCTCAGACCACCACTACTGTCATACTATGCAGCACAACGTTAGACTTATCAACCGGATCTCGAAGCAAAAAATTTCCTGTGAGACCTTTCGTATTTCGAACAACTCGAAGCATTTGTATCTCTGGGTACCGTTATATATGTAGTATGCAAAGCAGGGGCACCAGCATTCACACATTAGCCTCAGGAAATGTAAATTGGGTCTAGTTTGTAAAATAAAACAAATACTGGAAGTTGTAATTGAAGAGAAAGCAGGTTCAATTACTTTTGCAAAAGTGCAGTGTGAATGAATTCTTCTGGAAGGCAATGTGTGAACTCTATATGTATTTTACTATGTGATCGTGTGTTTACAGCATTTTAGCCACCGCTGGCTCTCACATGAACATCCCGGTGGATCTGAGAACGCTACGGGCCGTTCGTGTGCTGAGACCCCTGAAACTTGTCTCAGGAATCCCCAGTGAGTACCTGCAACATAAAGAGACCTACAAACCCACACATCTACAAGTTTTGTTTTTGTTTCTATTAAATAACGGCTGCTCCCATTGACATCAAGTATCTAGTGTATTCATTCCTCTCTGCAATGCATGGAAGAAACAGTGGGTTCAATAAGTATTTGATTCCACTATGGTTCTGTGAGTTCTCCTACTTAGAAAACACAAAGTTATCTAGAATTTTTAGCATAGGTGCATTTCCACCATGAGAGAAAGAATCTAAAATGTCTAGGCTACTTGCGTAACACCCATTCCACGAACGAGGGAACGGAGATGTATGTCAGAGAGTCGATTGATGGGAGCGATCCCTGGGAGAGTGACTGAGACCGCCATTTTAGAAAACCAATGATGCTCATAATAATCAGCTGGGAATTTAACCTTTGGACGTCCATGCAGGCACCGGTGCGTGTGGCCATTTCAGCGTCTGTACGAATTAAGTTTGAATCTCACAATCCACCTATTGTTTAATTTGGATTTCAAATATAATGTTTCAAAAAGGTTATTAGTTTGTACCTTTTGTACAATTTCAGGTTTGTTGTGGAATTTTGTATAATGTAATGAAAAAATATTTGAATAAAAAAGTAATGTAATCTAATGTGGCCCGCGAAAGCTTAAATTTTTGAGTGTCTAAAAAAAAAACTTCATTTCCCACAATGCCTTTGACCTATGGTAGCCGCAGCGGTGTTTCCATAACCATACTCACGATTGAAAATGCAGAGCTGCCTACTCTCAAACATTAAACGTAAGACTCGCGCATTTGAGTGATCTCTCTTGCCACACCTCTGATTTCTCACACATTTTAAGATGTGAAATGGGCACAGCTAATATTTTATCTGTGATCTGTTTCTTGAGCCTGATGAAAAAGATGATGATAATGCTGCTATGTCAGTCTGTGAGGGTTTTTTTGTTTAGTTTTTTCCCTAAACAAATTACACCATTGAGCTCAGATAAATGCTGTCTGCTGGCTTGCTGCCGTACTGCGAGACGGACATTTGTCGGGATTTCCCACGGGTCTCGTTATTCTTGTGGGATGGAATAAACTTTTGTTATTAATCTTGTGATTGGAATGGGACGGAAATAAAAATCAAAGGGAGCGGGAACAACATATACAGATAATAATTTTCTGTGTTAAGCAATCCAAACGTGATGCGTCGATTTTTGTAAATCTTTCAGCGGGTCAAAATACGGAAGAACACAGAGTTTTATTTCCGGGTCAGCAACATAAGTGAACCCTTTAACACCGAAACTGTCGCCGGCCACAAACAACAAAGAGAAACAGACCTTTGACAGATGATTGATTGATTTTTAGCGGTTTGTTAGCTGAGATTAATTGTAAATATAATATTTATACAGTATATAATAGCATAAGCATTGTCTTAGTAGTAGTAATAGGTTTGTCAATGTTAGATTGAACTGTTTTTTTACCGTGTTTGGTCTGTGATTCTTTTTCTGCATTCGCGCAAGTGCGTCTTTTCTTCCTTATTTGAACACTAAACTGTTCGATCTCAGTGCCAAAACACTTGTAAATACTGAAAGAAGATGTTTATACCATCATCGAGAGCCCTGTGAGTTTTGTGAAACACAAACAACAACAGCAGTGGGCGTGTCACTGTTTCAATCACAGTCATATGTAATAAAAGTTTTTATACACATACAAAGTTTTATTCCCAACAATAATGTTTTTCAATATACGTATAGTGTCATTTTTTACATTATATAATATTGCTTTAAAACTGCTCTTGAATCCATCAACATATGACTTCATTCATTTATTTTTATCATTTGCTAAGGTCTTCAGCTGGACAGGAACTACTCTATAATATTTCACAGCTGAAAAAACAAACATACCCGGACCTTTGTAAATAAAAATCGTAAAATCTGTAAAACCGACACTGAAAGCGTTATTCAGACAAAATGTAATGAGTTGATGGACAATATTTTATGGTTAATTTCTGTAATCTCAAAAAGCTTGTTGCTGTACATTTCTAATTGTTTATTAGGAGAAACTTGATGAAAATTCAAATAATTTTTTTTTACTTTTTTGTTATTGTTATTTCCTCTGAAAACAAAAATGGCAAAAAAAATTATTCAAACACTATTTTCTTGGGGTTCGGTTCATTCAACTAAGATGGACATGGTGTGACCAATGTCCTGTTTTTACTAAACTGGAATCCATTCCAAATGACTACAGGTATTTGTAAGCTGGCAAGAATTGGATGGGAGTGGGAGTAATTTTAAGTGGGAGTGGGATGGGACCAGGAGTCAATTCTACAGGAGCAGGACAGGACAGAATTTATTTTTTTACTCTGATCCAGGATTGGGATGGGATGGGATTTTTCCATAGAAGAAGAATCCACTGTTCCTCACCAAATTTCACACTCATTGTCAGGGCATTGAGTTACAACTTTTAGGCTCTCGTAGACCTAGCTCGAACCTTGAGAGGGCCCCCAAAGACCCATCTCATAGTGTATTTTAATGCGTTTACATGAAGTACCTCACACACATCCATGTGGGATCAAGGCAAAACTTTTAAGACCTCATGAGGTAGCTGTGTTATCGGTTTTCTCTAGACCAGGGGTGTTAAACTCATTCTCACAGAGGGCCACATTAGCATTATGGCTGTACTCAAAGGGCCAGATGTAACTTATAAATGTAAAACAATGTAATTGAACGTAATGTAAAATAAATGTAACTACTCCTTAATGTTAAAGAACTCATTATTTATAACTTATTCAAGTGACAATTCAGTTGCATAGAAATAATTGTATGCTTGTCTTTCTAATATAAATACTTTTGATTTTTGTCAGCTTATGAAAACCCACATAACTCCATTAATGAAGGATCAAACTGTCCCAGTGAATAAAGAAAAATAGCATTTTTGTAATTTGTTTAGCGATAAAAACAAAACCCTCACAGACTGAAGACGATGCATATCGATCATCATCTTTTATCATCAGGATCAAGAAACAGATCACAGATAAACTATTAGCTGTGTCCATTTCACTCAAATGAGTGAGTCTTATGTTCAATGTGTGAGAAACGGCAGCTCTGCAGTTTCACTCGTGAGTATGGATAATCACCGCTGCGGCTACCGTAGGCATTGACACTGTTTTAGTGCCTTTGCCTAGCTCTGAGTGGCGGAACCCACACCACATGCATCTTACACTGTATGACTGCATTTCTAGAGTCCTTTTACAATCTTTTTAACCCTTTATGACCTGCCATAGAACTAAGTCCGCCAGAGCATAGTTTACATTTTTACCAGCTTTGATGTCAATTTTTGGAGTATTTTAACTTGCCCTACATCAGTCTAACCCTTGTATCCTAGATTTTAATTATATAAATGGAGTCAGGTCAATCTTAACAAAAGAAAGTGTCAAAACTACAATAAACCACAAAAATTAAAAAGCTTTTTTTCCCCCACATATTTTTTTCTAAATACAGACATTTCATAGCTATGTCCCTCAAAATGGTAAAGAAGTTGCACAAAATGCTTTTGAACCACAGTGAATTTATTCTGAGTGTTTGTCAAAATCATTTACAGTATTTGATCACTTGCATATCAGTCAGTTTTTTGACCTCAACTCAACTCTGCTGTCAAAACTTGCACAAACACACCTGTGGGTGTCCCCCTGGCACCCCACAATCAGTCAAAAGTCTAAGTAGCAATATCTGGAGCCAAAATAATTGACTTTCACAAAGCTGGAAAGAGCATTATAGAGCATTAAAGATGGGTCACAGCTGGGTCTCCCAACATGACAATGACCCAAAACACACAGCCAGGAATTTCTGTGTTTTCTTCTTCTTCTTCTTCTTCTTCTTCTTCTTCTTCTTCTTCTTCTTCTTCAGTATTCTGTAATTTACAAATAAATTGTAAAAACTTGACTGCATTCATCTTTCCCTCTATTGCAATTAGTCATCCTGTTCCAGTAGCATGATGCTGCCTCCACCATACTACTGTAACACTCCATTACCTTTTTGTTTTCAATCAATAGTCCTTTTCCGTTCTCACCTCCCGTCTTTGCCATGTGGCCTTTGTTTTGCTGTCCCTCTTGCTAGCATGTGCGAGTGTACCTCCTCTCTGCACCTGCACCACACATGTCTAGCCCCTTGTCTCTCTGGTTTTTCGGCACATATCCGCTTAGAAATACGGGTCCCACCAGTCCTTTGGCTGTTTTTTAGCAATCTCCACTGAGGGCTTTATGTGTCTTGCACTCAGGAGAGGCATCCATCAGCCCACTCTGCCCTAATGACTGATTGAGTGATGGAGTGATGGTTAACTATCTACAGTTTTCTTTTATCGCCTGACTGCATCTCTGAAGCTCAGCCATGGTGATCTTTGAGTTCTCCTTCACCTCTCTCACCAAGGCTCCTCTCTCTCAATGAATCAGTTTGGCCAGACGGCCAGCTCTAGGAAGTATTTTGGTCAACCCAGGATTGTGAGCCGTAAGTTGTTATATAGACAGGTTTCCTAATCAAGTCCAATCAGTAAATTCAAGCATAGCTGAAGAGTGGTGAAGTTGTAGAACCATCTCATGGATGATAAGAATGGACACCACCTGGTTTGAATATATGAGTCTCACACAAAGGATCTGAACACTGATGTCCATGTGCTATTTTACTTTTTTATTTGGTTGCAATATAATACAGCGTGAACATTTTCTGAATTTAGCTGTCTGGCAGCAATGCAGTGATCCGGCTTTATTTCTTTTGCAGGCCTGCAGATTGTGCTGAAGTCCATAATCAAGGCGATGGTTCCGCTGCTTCAGATTGGCCTGCTACTCTTCTTTGCAATCCTGATGTTTGCAATCATTGGCCTTGAGTTTTACAGTGGAAAGCTGCATCACACCTGCCTGCCTCTGCCGGATATACTTGGTACACTTCAGAGGAGCTTCCCTACTGTACAGAAAATTATTATTCGATATTCTTGAGCTCACCGTGAACAATATGTTGTCATACATCTATTTGAGAAATCTTGAGTTGAATGATTAGTTAGTGCCGTATGCTGTTGCTTCTTTTAGATGCAGGTACAAATATGTTTTTTTTTTGAGTACACTACTGAAGTTCCATCTTCTTACATTGATAGGAGAATTGGTGAGACCTATGGTGGTTTAAGTTATCCTCCTCTTGTTGCTCTTTCAGATAATGAGACGGTGGACTCGTCTGAAGTTGAGTTTGCATGTGGAGTCAGGAAGTGTCCGGATAAGTACTCCTGCGCTGGATCCTGGATTGGACCGAACGATGGCATCACACAGTTTGATAATATTCTGTTTGCAGTGCTCACTGTGTTTCAGTGTATCACTATGGAAGGATGGACAGCTGTGCTCTATAATGTAAGTTTCAATTTACAGGAAGGACCTCCAGCCCTTTGATGTACAGTGGTATACAGAGATACGAAAAAATTTCCAAGATACAAAAAAAAAACAAACAGTTGTGCTCTGCTTTCTGCTTGTGAAGTCTGATTACGTAGATTAGTCAAGGCATCCAAAAAGAAATAACGTTTATAACATGGAAACTGCTGTTCTGTCACGTAAGTTAGAGGAGAAACCCTGTGACGCGTTCTCAGAAGTGTCTCTCCATCCCTTCTCACACGCTTTTGGTACTGTCTCTGCAAGCGCTTGGTTTTCTGTTGGTGTTCATAATTCATGAAATATCTCGAGAAATTTAACTTTCATACGTAGTGCCATAATGTTTTCTGCCATCCGTTCCACCTCCTCCACCTCATTCGCAAGGTTCGGTTTCACATGTGTGTACATATTATTCAACATTTATTTTATTCAGTTTTAATCTGTTTTATCACTTATTTCATTAACAATGTGTAGATTTAAGGATTGAAGAAACGTCACTTGATTTTTCTCTTTTTTTCCTTTTTTTTATCAACTTATACTGTTGTTTCTGAGAGCCGTTGCACAGATTGGGTGTTTTACATTTAAATTTGCTTCGAGATATGAAAAATTCGAGATACGAACGCCACCCTGGAACGGATTAGTTTCGTATCTTGGGGTACCACTGTAGTTCCATTATATTGGATAGATAGCAAAGAGCATTTTAACACACATGATTGGAGGGGGCTAAGAAAATTGCCACGATACCCTTAGATGAAGTGTTTTGATCAAGTATTGCGCCATCACTTTGTGAACATCAAAAGATCACGCACCTTTTGGCTTTTGAAGTTCATGACTATTTTAATGTGAAGATTCTGCTCCGTCTATCTTTGGTAGGGGCGCCAAGTGGTGTATTAGTGGTGTTGATCGTGAGAAGGTTTGTGATTCGATCCCCACTAGGTCCCTTCTGCCATTGGTCTTGGGCAACAATATTAACACCCGCATTGTCCTGTATGGATGTTGTGTTTGGTGGTGGGCAGGAGTCCATAGGTGTGAAATGGCCACATTCTGTCTCCACCAGTGTGGAGTGAATGAATAATGCTCTGAAAACTTTACAGCGTCTGGAAAAGTGTTATATAAATTGGCATTATTTGTTCATTTATTCCTTATTTGACAGACTTGTTTTAATTTAAGTTTTTAATTGGTACAAGGTAGTGCTCGAGAGCAACAACAAACATCAAAATAAGGTGCTAAACAAACTTAAACATGTTGTAAATGTATATATTTCTATAAGTAATATAAATATTTCAATAAATCCAGTGTGCTTAACAACAGAAAGAAAAGAAGAGGAAAAAAAAGACAATCACGAGTGCTAAAGTGCAGCTGTGGAGGGTTTAATATTGTTGTGTCTCAACAGACAAATGATGCTCTGGGACCAATGTGGAACTGGATGTATTTCATTCCTCTCATCATTATCGGCTCATTTTTTGTGCTGAACTTGGTTTTGGGAGTCCTCTCAGGGTAAGACTTTAACAAATATATGTTCTTGGATCATTCACTACCTTGATAATTGCTCATCTCTGGACTTGGAGCTCTGTGGCTGAGCTTTGTGTCTGATAATCCTCACCTAATGCTCTTGTTACGTTTCATACAGCTGCTGGAGTTCTTTTTATCAGAGTGTGATTTATTTTGCTTTAGTGCTCTTATTTTTGCCCTGTTTTTCTTATTGCATTGACACTTTTGGATTGGTTTCTAGCTTTGTATCTAGTGTTTTGTAACTGATTCACAAACCATTTCATTGGCTAAAATACATAAATAAATGTTTGTCTCTGTCATTTTCCATGAGGTTTCAGGTTAGTTATATTTTGCAAGTGGAAACCTTCTGCTTTCCCTCTTGATGCGCAATGACAAGTAACTGAACTGCAGTTCCTTAATCGGCCACTTGAGGTTCTCATTCACTTTAGAGCTGAAAAAATCATATTTCCACCCCTGGCTCGACTAGTTTTGTCAATGGTCGGTTGTTTCTTTTTAGTGTGTGTTGTTTTGGGCTGTCGTGTGTGTGTGTGCGTGTGTGCGTGTGCGTGTGTGTGTGTGATTTTCCGATCATCACCTGTCTAATACGGATGTGGTAGTAGCCGCTTTTCGGGTCAAGTTTGGAAAATAAACAGCTTCTCTGAGTTCCTCCAATATAGATGGAAGTAAGACCAGAGGATCTGGTTGCTGAATGATCTGGGAGTTGAGCTGTGGATAATCTATACATGACCTGAGTCCACCATCCTTAACCACGTTGTCTAATGCATAGTGTTCCCTGGAGAATGAGTTCCAGACCAAAGGGAGTCACCCAAATGAGCAGTAAAGTTTGGAGCTCTGATGCGAGTCAACGACGGTGGGCTTTCCTGCCAACCACTGGAGGCTGCTATGGTACAAAAACAGATGATAAACTTAATTATCCAGCTTTTTCACTGGGTGCATCTGATGATCGAATGCTCTTGTGAAGAGTGCTCAACCAGTGAGTTAGGAAATCGATATTACTTCTTTCCGTAGTGAACTGATGAAATCCAGTTGGAGCAAATTCTTTGGGTTTGCTCAGAATGGGACTGAGTCCATGGATTCACTGCAGATTGAAGTACCCGTCATGAGTAGGAGAAGATGGTGGAGTTGACATTGCGCTTTCTTCAACCTTGGTCCCTGTCACATTTCCATGATGCTACTGAAGAGACAGGACAATGACAGAGGTGTTTATTGAAGCACAATGATCCAATTGCAGTCATCAGCTACAGTACAACAGCTAGCGCTATAGCAACACAAAGATACTTGAAGTCTTGCAGAGCACCAAACCCTTGAACGGAGGAGTTCCAATAGAGGATACCTTCATGAGATGGTTCAGGTGAGTATCTGGGAAGGGATCCAATACAGGCAGTAAGCAAACAAGCACCACCAGACACACAACAAGAGAGAGCGTACCCGCTAGGGAGATCAGTGGAGATCGCAGACCAGCGGGAAGATGAATCAGGTGTTTCAGGAGATCTGGTGAGCACAGGTAAGTAGATCGATATCATAAACTTAACTAGAATTAAACTTTAGCAGGGGAGAGCTAGCAAGGAGTACAGGAAGTAACATGGAGTGACACAGGCTTCTGATAGACCTAGTGCTTTATACAATCCACAGCTGATTGGTTTATGTGATGAGTAGATGCAAGTACGCAGACTCACAGGCTCTGACATTATTCTGGGTTAATAGACAGCAATATAGTTGCTGTTGTCAAAATTTCTTTGTGTGGGAAATTCAACATGCAGTATGTGAGTGCGTATATATATATGTATGTTCATAACAAAGGTACGATATGCCTGAAAATATCATCTGATACAGGGAAAAAAAACTATTAGTCCTTACAACACAAGGGCACCTATAAAACATGAGCAGCCTGCTCTGAAAGGACTCTGCTAGCTAGTTGGTGCTTCTCAAACTCTCAGCTAATATTACTAGCTGAGAACAAGTGTCTATAAGATGTCAGTAGTCAGTTGTCTGATGGCTGGTCTTACATTCTTGTTAGTGGCAGATGGGCTTTATTGACCTGCACTTCATCACAGCTTCTGGTTAATGCTGTTGTTAAAATATAACACTACAACTGTGAGCCTTATCATATTTTCTGCACTAGAGAATTTGCAACAGTGGTATGTGTAAATAATAAAATGCATGAGTCATGGTGGGAGAGATAACTCCAGCTCTGGACTAGAAAAATGTCAAATCTGTATTTTTCATTAGAGTATTTTCATTCTTTCTTTTGTTCTGTGTAATTTATTTAGAGAGTTTGCTAAGGAGCGAGAACGGGTAGAGAACAGACGAGCGTTCATGAAGCTGAGACGCCAGCAGCAAGTGGAGCGAGAACTGAACGGATACAGGGCCTGGATTGACAGAGCTGGTACACGCACACACACACACACACACGCACACACACACACACACACACACACACACACACACACACGCACACACACACACACACATGCACACACAGAATTACCAACTTGGATTTGTAACAGACCCAACATTACAGGAAGCATTGTTGCCTAATAAATGGTGCCGCAGCAATATTAGCGCTTATGCTAACCAACCCAGCATGGAATCAGTGAATAACGTCAACAAAATTCCATTAGAAAGAATAAACACATTCCCGGTTCCAAACCCCTGCAATATTTGTATGAAATTGATCATTAAATGGATCTTTGTTCATTAACTTTATCTCATTAGCATACACCGGCACTGAACTGTGTGAAGCGTTTATGGTGGATTCAGTCGCTTGTGAATTGATGATACTCACACAGAACCCTTTTGACTTTATTTATGTCCCTTTCCGGCCCGAGTGACACACAGAAAACACTTAATTCTCATTTGAACAACTTGAATAAGCATGGCTGTGGGAGGAACGTTGGTAAACGCTGCATTTTGCAGAGGCAAAAAATACTAAGTGGTCAAGGTCAAACTGAAAGAATGTGTGTAAACATTACTCCACAAAATATATACGACCTCATAACTGATGTACTTATTAAAAATTCATGACATGTTGAGCCTTTTAGTGGCTTTGTAAGAATAGGTTGAATCAAAAATCCAAACATGGACATTCCAGAACTGTTTGTTTCTTTTTAAAACGGGTTTTGTTCGTGCCATTGACGACGTTTCACGACTCCCAAGTCTGTCATTGATAATTTTAATGTTTCTTGAACTTGTCGTGCTAAAGTACATTACATGGAGGAAACGTTCACATCTGGGTCACCACTGAACACGGTCACAACTCATTTAACAAAATTTACTTTCAATTATTCATTTATTTCTTTCTGCTGATGGCTCCCTGGAAATGTGAGCCTCTGTCAAGGCTTTACTTAGCTGAAAACTTTCAAAGCCTCTCTCTCACAGCAAGGCGCAAACAGATCCAATCAGATTCTGGCTCATTAAGGTAATGTTAAAAGAAGTTGCCTCCAGACGCCATCACAGCGACTATCAAAGTTGCTTTAACAAGACGTTGATTCTTCAGTATTGACTACCTCAACGTCTGTTTGGTTAACTTAGAACATTCATTTTAAGAGTTCATTTATACATTTATTTATTTTTTATAGCAATAAACAAATTCGAGGTTGAAACCATGGCACCAGGTGAAGGCAATGAGCCAAAGTTTAGAAAGAGACTACTCAGGAAGAAGAGAGTTTTAAGCGCAGTGGCTTTTTTTGTTGGTGTGTTTGCTTCGATCAACCCAACATCTAGAGACAAACTTTCTGTTGCAGAGTTCACACCAGAGAGGCCATTGGTTGTTTACATTTATGTTTATTTTAATCTGGTAAATTTAACATTGATTTGTTTCCTTTGGAAAACGTGTTTGATCTTTGAAACCCTGTTTGTTGTTTAAGTTGTATTTAATGAAAGTTTATTGATGAAATTTATTTAGTAGACTGGTTTATAAAAGGAACTGGAGTTGAGACAGCGCTCTCTGTGTTTTCTTTGCCCATGTCAAGTCCGGCAGGCAATGGTCAAGAAAGTTTAACGACTTGACAACGTCTCCATCGACTGTCAGACAGTAACTTTGCATACATGTCGTTAATATGCAAATCCATAACCAATAGGTGAGTAAATGGGGAGGAGTTACGAAGTTTTCAGAATGAAAATCTCAGTTCATTTCCGGAATAAGCCTGGGATAGAAAGTGATTTTAATTAAAATTACACCAATGTGAACAATGTACTATTAAAAATAAAGGAATGTCATGACCCCCTTGAATTGTTTGTAGCATTCCTGCTCTAGAACCTGCACTGCTTCAAAGCTCATATATTGGATAAGAATAATTCTTATGGGTTAGTCTTCAGCAGATTTTACCCATGCGCAAAGAGAGACAAAGTGAAATGTGTGTGTTCAGTGTGACTATGAAAAGTGCTGTTCTGAGTCTTTTCCAACTGTCCAGTTTAAGCACCTTAGCCAGATGGGTTGGAGGATCCATCGAGAGAAGAGTTGTTTGTGCCCATTATAGGTTACCTCATTCCTTTGAGTAGGACTTGGTGGTAGTTGGACTTGCATGTAGACATGGTAGTTGCAGAACATGCTCAGGTCAGACTGATCTGCTCTCAGAGCAGCGTCTGGTTTTTTGGAGACTCCTGTGGCATATGGTTTTGGTGGTCCCAGTGATTCCACTGTGGCTGTTCCATATGAAACAATTTCAGCATTGGCTGAGGTCCTGAGTTGGGACTGGCACTGAGGTTGGCTACAGTCAATTTGGTACAAGCCATGTTGCAATGCCATGCCACCTTGAGCTAATGGTGTCTCCCTCAACCATTGAGGTCTATGTAACCACAATTGCTGCATTTCCCCTATTGGTCAAATGGTAGTCTGTGGGATGTCATGATACGATTTGTTAGAGGGGCTAGAAGGCTTTGGTGTTCCAAGCTTTGGTGCCCTCTTGGGATCTCTCTTTAGTCCTGAAGGGACTACAGGAACCTGGCTTTCGAACCCTTGAGTTAGTAAAACTTATATTCCTGTCGTTATATACAGTGGTTGGTTCTGGTCTCAGTTAAGAGGGTTGGGATCTTATCCCTTCTTGGAATTTCTCTCGGGATGCATCATGAGATTCATGACACTCAGGTGAAAATGCACACTTTCATGGTATTCAGTATTCGAAGTATAAGTTAAGCGGCGTAGCAAACCAGGAGAATTTGGGGTAACAGAACAAGTTTAATGCTCAGAGCTGCAGTCATCCAAAATCCTTCCACACAGCAAACTAAAACATTCTTTCTATCTTAAACACCGCAAGCCTTTGGGGGCTGCCCACAAAAGGAGTGGCCAGTTCAAAGCATGATCAAAAGACTGTAAATCCAGTAACACCTAAGCCCCCAACAAGGACAACACACATTGGCTGGTATTATGTGAAAATGAGTTTGTCGGAAATTCAGTCACAAGCATACAGTGATGATTCTTAAACACCTAATACAAAGTTAAACACATAACTTTTGGCCGCTGTTAAATAGGAAAGGCATAGCTTACAACGGATGTTAAATTTGATATCCTACACCACGTTCATCACACGAAGTGGCAGATTCCCTCAACCTGTTTTTATACTATGTATTGTAGCTCATTTCCAGGTGTGCACATCGGTTACTACTCCTTGAGTAATTATGTCCTTTGTTTCAGGCTAATCCTTAAACCTTAGCTCAGGTAGACTTTGTACAAGTGGCACATACACTATACCATCGTTCTTTGTATGAGAATATCGATGAGAACTTTAACATTCCACTATGTTCCACTACCTAGGCACGGAGGAAGTTCCTGTAACCTTGATGGATGTTTTACCGTGGATTGCCATAATGCTAACATTGTTGGGCAGCTAAGCTTGACATTTTTTTGCATTCTCAGTCTCTGTGAAACAATTTGAGCCAGGAAAGAGCAAAGTTTCTCAGAATTTTCTCAGGTTAAGAGAGCGTCAGACTGATTGTGTAGTACACCTACATCGCTCTTTTCACATTTCACCCTGCCACCCACTATCCAAGCACAACACAACATTCAGGTGAGCAGGAGTGTGGAAGCTGCTAGCTCGCCTACACACGGAGGGGTCAGAGAGAGAGGGACACTGACTCACTGACTGGAGTGTATCTACAGTGTGTGTCTGTGCTCAGAATAGTCCATGAATCTTGCTGTAAATCTCTGTTTTAGAGACTCCTTTAAATTTTGATTTGTGGCAATATACGAGTGTGCTTTACGAACAAGTTTCGTTTTTTTCATCAAAAACAAAAATGGATCCTTTGTTTGAATCATTAGTTTGAATCCTTGGTAATTCCCTTGCTTCTGGTCTTCTGTAGGAACACATCTGACTCTGTGTGGGAACAATACAGAAGACAGGCGTTCATGTCCATGATTACTGATCTCCCATGTCTCTACAGCTGTTACTTGTTTGGTGTTATGCAGATTTTTGTCCTGTTTGTGTTTTGGTTTGTGGCAAGTCTTCTGTCGATTGGGGCTGTTGCCTGTGCCCAGACATCTGGAGACATGTGTTTGGTGCTCGCTCCGGTGTGGTGAAACCAAGTCCGGCTCATAAGTCTTTTTTTTAGTTAGTCTGGCTATAATGTTTAGTTTTAGAAACAATTCATTTTCTTTTTTTTCATGTTGGGAAGCCTCATGTAGGAAAGCATTTTTTCCTCAGATTTACAAGCAGTGAAATGAACGCAGGAATGCTCTGTCGTGTGGTTTGTCAATTTAATTCATTGAAGTCCTTTCGTGCCTTGCGAAAGTGAAGCACTGTAGTAGCAAACAACTTGTCTTTCGCTGTACCACTGACCCATGAATGTACAGCGTGAACAACAAGACTAACCGAAACGTGATTGTGAATACAAAAATCAAGTAAAAGATTTATTTGATGAAGCCCGGAGTCTGTTTGAGCGTTACTATTTTATAACACACTCTAATAAGTTATCTTTAAAACCATTTTTGTGCCAATGCTTGATATCATTTTTTAGAACAACCCCAGCTTCTTTTTACTTACTAGTATGTTTTCATTACGTTAATCAATCATTTCACAACAACCCTGAAATAGTACAAAAAGTACAACTTTTTTTTCCATTGTGCTTTGTTTTGTACAGGAAGTTTGAGAAAAAGTTTTTTCAAAACAGACGCTGTAATGGCCACACGCACAAGGACTTCCAAGGGTTAATGGACATGATTTTTTCAGGTCGTGACCATTGAAAAACGCATCTTTGAATTAATATTAATAGCAGAAGACTCAAAAATAATTTGTTTGCAGAGTTACATGTGTAACCCCCGGTTCCCGGAAGGCGAGAACAGAGACGTGTCGAGTGATCCCTGTGAGCATGCAGATTAATCCAATGTATTTTTCAACAGGCCAGTGAGCACCTCTTGTGGAGGTGATCATGAACCCGCTAGGTAGATAACCGCACTCTGTGATTTTTTTTTCCACCTGTGCTTCCTCAAACCTGTTGCATGAACAGCCACGATCCCCAACTTGGAGCGAAGTCATAGCTGAAATGGTCTCGAGGGGGAGGGGGTGAGAGGAACTCCCTACTTGAGGGCAATGTGGTCCGCTGTCTAGACAAAAAAATTCTTTAACACATTAGGTGTCACACCCCTAAAAAGAAAAGAAAAGAAACAACATTGTTTGTGTAATCATTTGCAGCTTTGACTGTCCACAGTGCTTTAGTGTTGTTTGCTGATTCTGGAAATTGAGGCCCCAGGTCTTTAAGCCCCTTGTGGCTCAGCAAGAAATAGAGACAGATGGAGAGCAATGCTATCCCAAAGCCTACGTCTTGGCACTGACTGCTGAAAAAAGCAACCGACTGCAATGTTCACCCTCCTTTTTCATCTCCTTTACAGAGGAAGTGATGCTTGCAGAGGAAAACAAGAACTCTGGCAGATCAGCATTAGATGGTGGGCATTTTCCACTTAAATAATTTTTTTTTCAAGGACTGTTTAATTTGGTAAATCTTTAGATATTGTCATACATTAAGGATTCAGAAGCCTGTGTTAACGGATTGTTGTGATTAGTTTCAAAGCTAAAAGGTGCAGCGACATTTAAAATGAACATACGGTAATGCCAGAACTTTGTCTTTGCAGTGTTAAAACGTGCCACCAGCAAGAAAAATGCCAGGCGACGAGGTCCAGGAGAAGAGAAATATTCCGAAATCTCTACAGTTGGTGAGGAACAATCTCTGAAAATATCACCAGTCACAGAGCTCTATTATATTCATGTTGAGGGAGGAGTGACATTCTATTCCCTCCTTTAATACTTAGAACATGTTAAATGGAGTCACTAGACTTGTAATCCATGAAGGTAAAGGACTAGTGATTCTGGATTTGATGTCCATGGAGGTCCTGGGAGTGTGAACAGGGAAGCTTCTGATCTTGGACTCCCGTCTGGTCTCTTCTCATTCTAGGTTCTCCTCTAGCTACTAAAGGTCTTTACCAGTGCGGCTGGTTTATTATCTTCGGAGATCACATCTTCTGTAGGACTATCTTTTGCGCTTTTCTGTGCATTATTCACTCTCTCCACATTCACAGGCTGCTGGTGATAAGCAGCTGACCTTTAACCACTTGCTCATGTTTTTTTTTACAGCAGGTAGTGGCCCAAGGCCTAGAGTGTGCATGCGGACAACACGACGAGGCCCTGCAGCTTACTTGAGGCGTAAAGAACGAATGCTTCGCTTTTCTATTCGACGCATGGTCAAAACGGACAGCTTCTATTGGATCGTGCTGAGTCTGGTGGCGCTCAACACCATCTGTGTGTCCATCGTTCATCACAATCAACCAGAGTGGCTCACTGTTATTCAGTGTAAGTTTCTCCACAGTAAAGGTTCATCCATGATAGATTACTCCTGATCACACCAATAAAGCTCCTCTTGACCTTTTTCAAGCTAGAGGGGGGTGTGTGATGAAGCTGGCCTGGAACTAAAAAGCACTTTGTACATCGCCACCTTTAGCAATCTTACTCAAGCTTTTGATTATGAAAGTGACATTATACCCAGGTGTGAAGTGACCCATACTATGACTGTGCTCTGCATTGAACCCATCCAAGTGCACACACATGCACACACACGCACACACACACACACACACACACACACACACGCAAGCAGCAGTGAACAAACACACTGTTTCAATTTATTTCTGGATCTGTTACTCTACATTTGTGAATCTCTCACTGCGCATTTGTGGATCTTGACTTAAATCTCCCGTCAAGAGCGCCACAGATCCACAAATAGCTGAGCTCCGCCCACTGCCTGGTAAACCAGTCAGATTGCAAAGGGCTGCCATTCTTCTTATCCAATCCTAGCGGTTCTTGTTGCAGAGAGATTCCGTCTAACGATTAATGATTTTCTTTTTTTTTACCATTACAAATACTTTTACTGCACGCTCTTATTCTCTTCTCACTTACTAATCTATGATTTCATATCTTGACAGTTAAATTGTGTAGTTTAAGTGTTAAATGAACTCATTATGCATCATAAACTGTATTTCACTTTTTTGTTTATTACTGACTTACTTTAAAAACCTATTTAAAAATAGTTAACATTGCCTTTAAGTTAAAAAGGCAAATCATCTTTGCATTAGGGCGGCACAGTGGGGCAGTGGGTAGCACTGTGGCCTTCCAGGTAGAAGATTGTCGGTTCGAGGCTCGCCGATGACCTTCCTGGAAGGAGTTTGCATGTTCTCCCTGTGCTTGCGTGGGTTTCCTCCGGGTGCTCCGGTTTCCCCCACAATCCCCAAAAACATGCGGTTAGGTTCATTGAATAATCTAAATTCCCCTTAGGTGTGAATGTGTGTGAATGTTGCCCTGTGATGGACTGGTGAACTGTCCAGGGTGTACCCCCGCCTCTCACTGGAGATAGGCACCGGCAGACCCCCGCGACCCCGAAAGGGAATAAATGAAAATGAATGAATGAATGAATCTTTGCTTTAGACATCTTATAAATCATTCGTTTAAGCTTACAATGAACCTGTAAATGAAAGTCTGCCCAAATTGAAGTAGTAAAGTTCAATAAATAATACTAAGCAGCTTTTGAATGAACTGCATCCTTAAGTTATTATAAATGTATTGGTAAAAAGTAATCAACCTAGATGCTCACAAAGTAATACCAAATAAAAGAGGTTTATGGATAAAACTGAGGAGCCTGGCACTGTTCTTTTGTTCGCTATTTACAAATGGAATATTCCTCACACTATTGTTAATAACAAACCTTATCTTTAAATTCAAACAGCAATAGCCAGTTTACCAAAGAACAGTTTTTATAAATAACAAAGCACTACAGTAATGGGGATTGTTGCTGCTGTGGATGGAGTTAATGCTGGTGCTGCTGAGAATAATGGCTGAAGTGGTGCTGCTGGGGATAGACATTCCTGGTGTGCCACTGGGCCTGGAGCTGAAGGTGCAGCAGATTGACATCCATGTTGAGTTGTAGCAGTTGGTAATTGAATTGATGGCGTGTGCGTTAGAAGTGATGCTGGTGCTGTGAGTGGAGGTTGGTGCCATGTGTTTTTTTTTCAGAGATGTTTGATCATCACATTTCTTGGGGCTTCAGTTGAAGAGCAGTGACAATACGCTGTCTAAACAGCACTTTATGATGACGTCATCTAAAACACAACAATAATAACTTTGATCTGCTGTTATATATACATATATATATTAGGGGTGTAATGGTACGCTAAAATCGTATTCGGTTTGGTACAGTGTCTTGGAGAGCTCGGTTCGGTTAATTTTCGGTACAAAACAATAACTTACAGAATCTTTATTTTGAAAAGCTGCCAATACACAATAGAATTCTTGCATAAAATAAATAAAAGTGACACATTTGGGTGATATTTTTAATAAATTGCACTCTATAAAGAAATACACATTTTTAAAATAAAAAATGAAATGAGCATAGATCTGGTTGCAGTGACAATATCTCCAGCAGTAGAAAATGTTAGATGTGATGCCTGCCTGATCTCCGTGGAACAATGTCGGCATACAACTTTAAATTCATCCACTCGTCTATCCCCGTTACGTATTTTAACAGAGAAGCCAAAGTGTTCCCAACAGGAGACTGTAGTGAGGTGGGAGGGTCTTCAAGCTCTGTAAGGCTGGTCCATGGGTTGATCCAAAAACGGGTTTCAACCATGAATGAAGGTTTTAAGCCGTGTTCTGTCTTTCAGAGCTCGCGGGAACTTTAATTATTGAATTTAACTTTTATCTGACTCCATATTTTTATAAGAAGGTTATTGTTTACCTTTATTATTAGTTTTGATTGAAGCTTTAGTAAACTGTGTATTAATAATTGTTAATAATTAGAGAAATGCACTCACTTGTTATAATTAACCCTTTAAACTTTTGTTACATAATGTGATACTTTAGTTCTTAGCATTTACCATTATTTTAGAAAGTGATTAGAGAGTAACTATTGACAAGATTGAACATCTCATTTATTAACAAACAGCTATACAGCAAAAAGGTGAAACAATAGCAGAGACTTCATGATCTGAAAAGGCTCTAAGCCAACCAGATCACGGGCTTATTCAGAGACAAATAGCAGTGGCTACATGATCTGGAAAGGCTCTAAGCTCATAGACAAAAAGCCGCGAGCTCCTTGTGCGTTCTTCCCCAAATACCATCCCGATCCAAGTCCACTCCCACAGGAGGGTCTAGTTGAAATGTAAATCAGACAGCATGTTTGAGAGACCACGTGACCATATATGGTGTTTCTCAGAGACGAAGTAATCGAATCTGGTGTATCTTTCAGAGGCAGACGTTAACCAAAGTAATCACAGATGCGGATGGTATTCGCTTTAGCACCTTCCGACACAAAGCAGTTTCAAGGAGTGGTCGAGAGTCTCAACCCCCCTGGTTTAAACTCTTTCCACACTGTTAGATTTCTGTTGAGTTATTTACACTTTCACAAATGTTATTGTATATAATATATACATAATTATTCACAATCTTACATATATATATATATATATAGATGTTTAGTTTTTATATTACTTAGCTCTGAAACGCTGCAAGCTCCTTCCATCTTTCCACTTCACCGAGTCGACTCATCTGTCTCTAGCTCCTTCTCGGCAGCCTATTGCAATCTGATTGGTTTACCAGATGGTGGGTGGAGCTTAGCTATTTGTGGTGCTCTTGACGGGAGATTTGCGTTAAGATCCACAAATGCGAAGCAAGAGATTCAAATCCACAAATAAATCGAAATAAATTAGTAGTTGTGACTCCTGAAAAGATATTTGTGGATGTGGTTTATTTTCGTATTTCCCTTCACATTTATTTGTAAATCAGAAAGTTATTTATTCATCTAACCTGATGCATTAATACCCCCATACATTACCCACTCCACCATCATTCACACATTTGTGTCAAATTAGGTTTTGTGGAATACAGAAGCTCTTTACTGAACAGAAAGCAGCTTCACAGAATGAGAGGAAATGAAACTCTCACAGCTCTATCATGAGGCTGTATTTGTTGGTTCAGATATAAGGAAGGTTCTGCAGCTAGACACAGATTCCTTTGGCCCGGGGTCCTGTGTGACATCAATGCTATGTTTGGCTTGCTCTATCACATCTTTTTTGGCAAAGATTGGTGTATACATGATAAATTATTAAAAGACCCTGCCAAAAACTTGTGGAAACGAGGGTTGTGTCTGAAGGCCACTTTATCAACCTGAAGCTAGCAGGAAGCAAGAATCTGGTGTCCATGGCTTTATTAAAATGGCAATGTCCAAAAAAGAGTGTGGCGTAAATACGCAATCACTCATACACTAATAAAAATGTTACGACCGATGTGATTGCCTATTTTGTACACATGAGTTAGGCACAGCTCGGAGCAATGAAACAATTTTCTTAACCAACATTGCTACTGGGCTCACTAAAAACACACGAATGCGTGCTGCTCTGGGTAGACTTCTTTACAGAAATGCTACGAAAATCGTTCCTCGTTCAGCAGCTACATGGCTTTATCAATAAGGCGTCAAAGACCCTGCTGTAAGTGACTGAGGTAATGCCTCTTAATCACAAGCAATGAGCCTTTCCTCTTCTCTTTGTAAAGTGAGTAGAGAAATACCACCTTCTGTCCCTGGAGCCATCTATTTTGTTATGTCTCAATAACTGATAAAAAAAAAAGCTCTGCAAGGCCAACAACTAAATCATGTATAAGCCAATCGGCAGAAAGATGCACGTGTGTTCATTATGAGGTCACAGTATCACATCACACAGTAGTGCTGCAAGCTTCTGAACCATGTGTGTCCTTCGTGTCTAGGCATCTATTTTCATTATTCCAGGCAGTCTGTGTCACCTTGGGCATGAAACCATAAACACCAGAATCCAATGTTTTACCAAAGTAAAAGAAAATGCTTTCACTTATTGATGACGTCGCTAATTCCTCCATGTCCGTAGCCTGGGTTACAATATCATAGACGCATGTGTGAGCCTGAGCTATCATCATGGCTCTGCGGCCGTTTGGTTGATTTGGTCATTCTAAACATTAATAAGTGATTATGTAATGCTAATCGAATGAGCAAAAGTGTATTGTATTAAATGCTAAGAAAATGACAAAACAAACAACATATTTGCATGGTAATGAAGCATTGTGTAACTACTGTTAAAATCAGATTTAACAGCATGTCAACGCTGAATGACAAGGAGTGTCATGCTGTCAGCATTGGCTTTCGTTTAAAGCTCAATAAAAAATGACATTTCAAAAGACGTTCATGCAATAATTCTCATCGCCAAAATTGATCACAGTCTGGTTTACCAAGGTGGTTTAAGAGTAAATCACCATCGAGCTATAGCTCCACACAGACAAACGCCTTCATCAAAGCCCAGAGAAGAGTAATGTTGTCCACCGGGAGATTCCGTCTTCAAGTTTCTCATCGTGTGCCCTGTCCTTGTTTGAAATACTGGGATGTGCCTTGGTATTTACTACCAGAAGGTAAAGAAGCGAAGAAAAAGAAGCTCTCTCTGATTCTGACCTGGGGACAGAGAGAAGGAGACATAGCGCATGAGGAGCCAACACAGAGCTATTCTTTTTTCCTTAAAGATTGATTAAATTGTGTAACCAGGCAGATTATTTTATAAAGTTGAAACTTAACCTTTTCTTTTTAGACTACACAGAGTTTGTGTTTCTGGGGCTGTTTCTTGCTGAGATGTTTCTCAAAATGTATGGCCTGGGTTTCCGACTCTACTTCCACTCCTCTTTTAACTGCTTTGATTGTGGGGTAAGTGCTTCTTATAGAGACTCTTCATTCAAATATGAAGTCCATTACCTTCTCATCTCATTCCAACTTTAAATAACACAGCCAACAATCAGCCACTGACTTTATAATGTATGTTAATGTTTAATTGCTATTATTTTTTATGTAATATCTGGTTCCCTTTCAGTTGTTCTTGTGGACTAATGTCGGAGAACTGACTGATGGGAATAGTCCCTGGGAGAGTGACCACCATTTTAAAGAGCCAATGATGCACGTATTGTTGTGCAGCTCTAGGTGATGAGGAATTTAAGCCCAAGGAACCCCACTCTCATCCTCCCCTGTCCTCAGAGTGTGTGTCTCAATTTCAGCGCTTTAAGCTGATAAGTGTTACATGGTTCCCTTACCTTGCATTCCAGTGTAGCTTCCCTAGCCCACCATAAGCGGCCCCTCTTCAGTATCTTTTAGTAGCGTGTTCCAGTGTTTGTTTCTGCAGCTTTTTGTCATTTTTCACGACGCGATGCCCAAAGTCTCTAATAATCCTGGCTACAAGGGATTTACCTCATTGAAAGATTGTCATGAGAATTGCATAAAGTGTTTGACTGGCGATCCTCTTGGTCTTTGGATTCAGATCTATCTCCCTCCAGGGTTGCATACACTGTTCCAGGGCCGGAAGTGTCAATGATGCTCTCTAAATACTCCATTCCACAAATTGACCAGGCTGGCACAGTGCATATGTACCCAGGCAGTGTTTCCGCCTGGGGTGTCCCTTCCAAAGCTGGAAAGTTTCCGTCAGCTCTGATGGTGGAGGCTTATTTGGCAGCGGGTCAAGCTTCTGTGTTTCTGAATGCCATGGCGACCTTCCAGGTCTATCAGGCCAAGGTCCTCCGTGACGTGCACCGCAGTGGTAACAGCCATAGTCTTTAAAAGATTCATGTTTCACCACTGACTTTTCAGAGCAACAAAGTCAGCAGCGTCTCACATTGGCTGCACAATGTCCACACGAGTGATCCAGTAACCTCACCTGTGGTTACACCAGGCAAAGATGGTTCCTAAAAACCGGCGGTGGTTTCTGGATGTATCTTCAGCATTGCTGTGGATTACTTTGCATCAAAGGTCTCCACGATGAGGTGGCAGGCGGAGGGTCAAATCAGGGCTCTCTCAGATCCGCTAAATGAATTTTCTGCATTGGCATGCAGCCGGTAGAAATAAAATGGTGCACACGCGCGTTCTGGTTATGTGCACACGCCGGGAATGAAAGATACCTAAAACAACACTCATGCCCTGACGATACCCTGAACAGAGATACGCTTTACAGGGAAGACTTAAAACAAATATGAGAAGACCAGCGGTATGGCTTCTTTCCCCGGTAAAACACCAAAAGTGTTAAAGAAACAGCACACTTCCTGCCCAAGAATAGTGGACTTCGCAAGCTCTAAAGTCTGGAGCCATGGCAGCTCTAGAGTCTGGAGCCATGGCAGCTCTAGCCCCCCGGTTTCCTACCGGTCCTCTGACCATAAACCATGGTCCACTCCCTGTGATTTCGGCCCTAAGCTTGCATCACTGCTGTCCCGTCAGGGTAACCGATGGCATGTCTTGACCCAACCTTCCGGAACCAGGGGGTGACCCTGCAAGCTCTGCCTAGACAGGAGGCAGACCCAGACCAGGGTTCGCAGATCCAGCTTGCGGATGAGGTGAGTGAGATACCATGTTCTTTACAGCTGAGGGTCTACTACACTCACAGTATTTCTGCTTTGTGGCCGTTGACTAAAGGGCTGTCACTCACAACATATGTAAAGCTGCAGGCTGGTTTACACCCACACCTTCATTGGGTATTACATTCCCCGCAGGACGATGACTCTCACTGGAAGCCCTTCTCAGGTCTCGACGCAATCTCTGAAAGAGGGAACGGAGATGTGTCCCTTTGCCATGCCTTTGAGGTCAGTGATCTGAGGTGCCAAGAGGTAATGGGGTCGGCTCCTCAGATTTAACTGGGCTTAAATTCCCAGCTGATGCTAATTGCCTACAGCTACACAATGATACGGGCGTCATTGGCCCTTCAATATGCCGGACTCTCTTGGGGATCATTTCCATCAGATGGTTCTCTGACATACCTCTCCGTTGGGGAACGGGGTTTTTGCAAGCAACCTAGTTGTTATGTGCAGACAGTTCCCACATCATGAGGGAGAGTGGAAATCAATAAAGAGATTTTTTTTTTTGTCCAAATATCAATTTATATTTCAGATTAGTTGTTTCAACATGATTCTCATTTCTGCTCATCACTCAGATATGAATGTTTCATGCAGGTGATTGTTGGCAGCATCTTCGAAGTGGTTTGGGGTTTCTTCAGGCCCGGAGTCTCATTTGGCATCAGTGTCCTTCGAGCTTTACGTCTGCTAAGGATCTTCAAAATCACCAAGTAATATGGTTATGACTTTGTGATAATAAGCATAGTGGTAAATATTTGTAATTACATTGGAGGTCCAAAACAAGGTTACACACTAGCCATAGCTTGAAAGTAGTCATGAACTGTATGTTCTTATCTGCCTTTATGGAACTTTGTACACTGTACTTTTTATTTTGTCCATCATTGACGTGATTAGAATTAAATTATTTTCAAGGGTGAGTGAATACTTTCCCGGTGTACTCTTGGAAAGTGGCTTTGTCATCGAGAGAGCTCTGTTCGTATAATAACAAATCATTCAGTCTGTTCTGCAAGTGTGCAACCTTGAACCTGTAACGTTGCTTTAACCAACTCCAGCAGTCCCAAACCATAACTTTGTCTGCTTAACTACAATACAATGAGTCCCAGTTTCCAACTAAACAAGCTCAGGCAAGTCAAGCTCAGCAAGTGAGCTGAGCTTGTTCTCAGGATACCTGAAGCTTTGGTTTATCTCCGCTTTCCCATCTGTCATGGGCACAACGATTTCAGAGGATTGGTGTCTGGAATGGCTAATTATGTAATAGTTAACTCCCAAACACTTTGGGAAAAAACGTCTGCTATGTGCATAATTGTAAGGTGTAGCTTCTGGTGACGTTAGGTTGAATATTTGTCTCGGTGCCATGAATTCGTCCAGAGCAAGCACAATGCTAATCCGTTTAGGAGCCTTTCAAACTGTCCCAGTCTAAATTCCCTCTTTTAGAGTTACATTGTGCTGTGAAAACAGAGGATTAGTATAACGTTTCTTTTTCACAATCTGTAGGAACTGATACTTTTTAATAAAATGCTAATTCATTTTAATGTGTTTTAATCAGGTATTGGTCATCCTTGAGAAACTTGGTGGTATCGCTCATGAGCTCTATGAAATCCATCATCAGCTTGCTCTTTCTCCTCTTCCTCTTCATTGTGGTCTTTGCTTTACTCGGAATGCAGCTGTTTGGAGGAAGGTGAGAAAACCACTCGCTCAACACATTTCACAAGATAGACTCTGTACTCAGAAAAACACTTGTTTGCATTGGTTCAAGATGTCAACGACCGGTGTAGCCAAGATAAATTGCATCGTTTCATGTGTTTTATACGTAGCTATGACTCAACACCCAACACTTATGGTGTCACTCTGTTTACTTTATTTACAATTAATCATTCATTTTGATTTATAAAACCAGATTAATTCTACAATGTAACTAAAAGCAATGCTCAATGAAGATTTATATAATGACTCTCTTTCAAACGCTCACATAACGCTCTGCTTTATTTGTTCCTGCAAATGTGCTACAAGCCCAGGGCTGCACTGGTTTAGTGTTTATTAAAACTTAATGAAATAATTGCACATAGCCAGTTTGTATTAGGGATGCAACGGAACACAAAGCTCACAGTTCGGTACGTGCCACGGTTTTCGGTTTGGTTCTGATGGCTTAGGAAATAGTATTTTTTATCATTCTTTGTTTGGATCGCATGAACAGAAACAATGGACGTTCATATCATTCACTTTATTTTTCTAAATGAAACATTGAGACACATCTACAAAAAAGGAAGAGACAAGTGTATCTAATTGCAGCTTCCAGTAAAAGTTGCTGGCGAGGATTGAGCCCATGCACGCCCTGTCCAGCCACGCCCCCCTTCAAGATTATTGGCCACCTAACACTTCCGGGAACAGTACAACGTATCGTATCAATCCGCCCTTGTGTACCTGAAGCTCTCAGAATCACATGAAATGCGTCTCATTATTATATATGTATGAATACAGTAATGAGAAGTATGTCACATGAATTCCGACTGATTGGGAATCCCTTTTTAAAATGCCTTGCCCGAAGTCCTTCTAGACAGGTCGACGCTAAACTCAAGAAGGTTAGCAGCTAAGGTCGTAGAAACCTGAATGGCAACTCCTACTGCCCCTGCCCGGAAAATATCTTTGACAGGGAATCGCCATCGTCCTGAAAAGCAAAGCTCGGCAGGGATGGGAAGAGGCATTGACAGGTGAAGCTCTCCCCAACTCCTTGCCCATTCTGGGACTCGCAAGAGAAGCCATAGCTGAAGTGGTCGCATAGGAAGGAGCCCGAATGAAATCACTGAGGCTGCCATATGCCACAGGAACCTCTGAAATGATTTCAGTCGTACCCCGTGAAACAGAACATTTGAAAGGGTCTGTGTCTTGGAACCATCGCTACCTGAAAGTACATGTTCGCTGGGCCTCACCGTGAGAAGAGGAGCCGAAGCCCTTTCGTCGACGGGCCAGCCTTCAGTTTTGGCTGTTGACCTGAACATCTGAAGATACCCTTCAAAGTCATCATGCGCGGTGAGTTCCGGTGAGTTTCATTGCATCGGGGAGTGGAACGTGTGTGGCACATTTCATTTACCGTCTCGCCCTGCTGACCCGAAAGCTGTACTGTGGTTGATTGCTGGCGGATGCTGACCTCGGTTAGGCACCTCAACAGATCTTACACCGTGGCAGGAGAGGAGCGCACTGTGCTGTGAATCTGTGGAGAAAGTGTTAGCAACAATGGTGACCCAGGAGTCGAAAGTAAGAGCGCTAATTGGAATGGACACCCATTATAATATATGTAAGGGACTGCCATACTGATGGATGTAACAATGGATAATAATTCCTGCAGCATTCCCAAACCTTCATCTTTAGACCCGGCATGTGTGCTAAATTAGAAAAAAACTCTGATGAAGTGGAGGGTAGAGCGAATGCAGTAAATCTGTTCAAAATGTAGTTTTACTCATCAAACACAAAAAAATGTGAAAAGCATATCTACAAATACAAAGGAAACACCAATATCTCAGGAATTTTAACTAACCCTGATGACACTTTCTCATCCTCAGATTCATTTTCGAAGACTACACTCCAACTAATTTTGACACCTTTCCAGCTGCCATCATGACAGTCTTTCAGGTTTGATCATATTTTTTCATACATTTTCTCAGTTTCAATGGGGCAGTACAAAGCTTTGGTTCAGGTCCAGCTAGTTTCCTCCCACAGTTTAAAATGACAACTGTCTCCCTCTACAGTAGAAATAAAACCAGGTATGATACCTATATAAATCCAGATTTATTTAACACCACATCTCATCATTGCTATTGTTTATAGAACAGAAATAACAGAAAAATACAAAACATAGACCACTATAGCAAACTAGGCCCTGCAAGCCAGCTAATTGTTTTTCTTTCAGTCAGAGCTAGTTAATTTACATTTTATATAAAGCAAAGTGAACTAAATGTATTGGCTATTTAAACTGTACGGTCTTAAAATGGAATTATTTACAAAATATTCATGTTTAGTTAATAGTTGGTTACTAAATTAGTTCCCCCTCTCACAACCTTAAGTCAAGTAAAATGCAATAAGCTTAAAACAGTGGTGTGTTTTTTTTCCTAACCTGTGCCTTTTTTCAATTACAACTCCTATTCTTTATAGGAAAATAAACTATATT
Source organism: Danionella cerebrum (assembly GCA_007224835.1). Lineage (NCBI taxonomy): Eukaryota > Metazoa > Chordata > Actinopteri > Cypriniformes > Danionidae > Danionella > Danionella cerebrum. The sequence continues at coordinate 63,791 of SRMA01027097.1, read as the reverse complement.
CTATGTTAATGCTTTAAAATGTTTCGTATGTAAACACAAGGTATACACGGACACACATGTACTATCAGTATGTTAAGAGTATTATCAGTATGTTATAGAAAAAAATGTAGTTAAAACAATTTACAAATGCTTTGGCAACATTTCAAAAGACTGTACATGACTGAACTTTTTAGAAGTAACCGCCTCCTTTATTTTCCAACTCACTATAGATCCTGACTGGAGAAGACTGGAACGAGGTCATGTACGATGGGATTCGCTCACAGGGTGGAGTCCAGTATGGGATGTGGTCCTCCATCTACTTCATTGTATTAACTTTGTTTGGGAACTGTATCCTTGATGAAACAAATACCCCAACAAAAGGCACGGTTGCATGAGACGATCCATTCCTTTTCAATTGTTCCCTTTCGGGATCACGAGGGTCTGCTGGTGAAAAATTGTCTAAACTCATTACTAAAAGTGCCGAAGAAATGAAGCAGAAAATCCTTAATACGTAGCTAGAATCATAAGCAATGCTTCTATTGAATGTTCTATTGAATGAAGGATTGATGAAAATACTGTTTGAATTGTTTGAAATTGATCTATTGTTATTCTTGAACAAGTTGTAAACAGACACACTCCTCAATGTGTTCTTGGCCATTGCTGTGGATAATCTTGCCAACGCACAGGAACTAACGAAGGTAAGGGTACCAAAAGAATGTCATTAATGGCAAAGTAAATTGTAATGCTGAACCTAAACCCAAAAATAATTTCTACATCCCTAACAGATCCTAAAGTGTCACAACGAACCGTTTTAAAGATATGTTCCTCTACGTGGAAAATTATCTCTTTTTGTTGATATGGAAGTAAATGTTCTATCTATCTATCTATCTATCTATCTATCTATCTATCTATCTATCTATCTATCTATCTATCTATCTATCTATCTATCTATCTATCTATCTAT